>NEWO01000006.1:1408669-1496813 GCA_003013225.1 Phalaenopsis aphrodite
ATATAAATGCAAAAAATGAAATTTATGTAAATACATAGGAATTAAGTGGTATGTAAGTAAATGGCCCATTTAAAAAATAATGAAATATAAGATGATATTGTTGTGTATTAGGGCCCTTTTGGGGCAGTTTATTTGGTGCGGCGGCGTTTTGAAAACGCACCTGACCTATTTGGGTAAACTGTGTTTTGGCAGCTTATGCTTTTCAAAACGCATAAAACAGTGTTTTGGCACCGCACCTATATATGTGCGGTGTGAGTTTATTGGCAACGATCTGACTTTTTCAAAAAAATAAAAATTTGTAATAACCACTGCACCTAGCTTATCAGTAGATTATTTTTAATCAGCTTATCAGTAAATTATTCAAAAAATTATAGCTGCCCCAAATAGACCTTAAATGAAATAGTTGCGATGCATAAAATCATAAGTGGCTTTCTTATGCCATGTGATATTTATTTATTAATTATTATGAAATTCAAATAAAAATTTATATGTCCATAACTGGAAGAGGAGGTCATACAAAGTAAATTAGGTGAAATCTCTCGCCAGATTATGCAAATTAAATGCCTGCTGACATATCTACTAATTTATTACATAATTTTCCTAAATTTTTACTCATTGGAATGAAATAAAGAAAATAATAAATTTGTGATGAAAGGTGTGTTTGGGGCAGCTGCAGCTTATTGAATAACATGTTGTTGATAAGTTGATTAAAAATAATATACTGATAAGCTAAGTGCAATGACTATTATAAATTTTTATTTTTTTAGAAAAAATCAAAACGCACTCAGAAAGCTGTCACCGCACATAGATAGATGCGATATGAAAACACTATTTTCATCCTTTTGAAAACACATAAGTTGTTCAAACGTAGTTTATCCAAACATGTCATATGTATTTTCAAAACGTCACCGCACCAAATAAGCTGCGCCAAACGGGCCGGAAGTCTTTTATCTTTGGCAGACTTGAGAATCAAATAATTTAATATGTCGAAGCATTAATTGGTTTGAGCCTATATGAATAAAAAAAAAAAAAAAAAGAAAGAATTACATACATTCCACACAATTCTTATATATTTACATATGCAACACCTAAACATTTCTATTTACATGTATAACACTCAAAAGTTTCACGTCACATCAAAAATACCGCGCTGGCTAACTCTATAAAAGTGAAATATAGCTTCTCCCACATAATTTTGTAACACCAAAATGTTATAAGTGTAAATTTCAAATTTTAGATGATAGATATGTAAATACATAAAAATTGTGTGCTATGCATATAAATTTTAGAAGTAAATGGCATTTACATGCATACCACCAAATTATTATGTATTTACATATCTAACACTTAAACCTTACTTTTTTATATTTATACCACTTAAATTGTTCATATCACACAAAAATTTCACCATTATAATTTTTAAAAAGTGAAACAAATTTTTTCATGCATAGATAAGATGGCTTGTATGTAAATATTAAAATTTAGATGTAAGATATGTAAATATATTCATAGGATGTTATTGTGTTCTGAGAATATTTTGGGGTTATAATAACACAATAACACATCAATAATACTTGAATGATACACAATAACACATGAATAACACACAATAACACATGAATAACACGAGAGGAATATTCTCTTGTATTACCTAACATATTTTATTTTATTTTCCTATCATCGCCAAGTGACATGATTTCATTGGACTTCACACGTAACTCTACACGTGGAATCCTGATCTGTATGTTGTGATCGACGTGAGATCAGCGCTTAGCCTTTTTTTATTTTCCTTGTCCTGTTGGCATTTCCTCTAATATTTCAATTTTCTTAATCCATCGCGGGCAATTTGAAATAACTTTTTATTCATTTTATTTTATTTTATTTTATTTGGTCGTCACTGAAAAGTGACGACGGTATTTTAATTTAATTTATTTAAAAATAAAATATTTATAAACTCAAGTCAAATATGCTTTTTTTTAAAAAATGATTTCAAATAGAACTTTATAAGTGCCATATGCCACTTTACACAGTATAATCTCTTAATTTAAATTAATCAAATATTTTTGTACATCTCAACTTTGCAGATTAATCTCTTCTTCAATATCAAATTCATTATATAGAACCCATAAAATAACATATGTTATTTAAAATTTATCGGATCCCGAATTGTCTTTTGTGGACACACCTCGAGAGTTAGACCGAGTGACTGAGAGAATAAAGTGAAGCGAGAGTTGCTATGGAGGGTTAGACCGGTGGATCCAAATGACCTCCCTTCCTTTGGTCGTCAATTTTACTTCTTATTTATAAGAATGTATTTAGTACAATTATAAAAATGAGGTAACACTTATGAAAACCGTTCTTAATATGATTAATTGTCTAATAAATTATATGATATTCACTACATATCTGTATTATAATTTGAATTTTGATTTGACGGTAATTGGTTAGTCGATTCACAAGCATGACGCCGAGTGAGATGATCAACTAGGTGGCGAACGTGCCTTATTTGGTTGACTGAGACATTCGGTCTAATGATGTTCTTGTCCACCACGACAAAAACGGGTTAGTTGTCTAATGGTGATCAAGGGGTTTCTGCTTGTGCTTCAGTCGGCCAGTCAGTTGGTCAATTGATGAGTCGATTTGTTTTGTCAGGTGAACCGTGGCTCACTTATCGCTTTGGCTCAAGTCTTACCAGGCCTACGTTTCATCTACCTGGCCAGTTCATCGCCTCAGTCGGATGCCGCTATTAGCAAGATTTTAGGCAGTTTTTGTTGTTGCCTGTGTGGGGTATCTGATGACACTTGCTGCTATGATGAATTATGCCTCGCCATTGGCAGATCTTGTCGCTATCGGGTGACGGACTCTCTCAGAGCTTTTACCTATATTATGTTTAGAGACTCGATGTCAACAACTTGGCGGTGACTTGTCAGTCGACTGTTTACCCTTAGAGGAGGCTTTTTATTTTTGGTCGTTCATTCGCTTTGTGATTCATGTCCGTAGCTCTAGTGTGCATAGATTAGTTCCCTGAATTTTTCTGCTCCTAGGTGGCGACATATGCGATAATGATAGGGAAATATTATCTTAATTGTGTCATAAAAATAAAAAAACTAATGATTAGTTCTCCCTTTATTTTCATGTCTGATGTGTCTTATAAATAAGACCAAGGCTGTGTTGTTCATCTTTTGCTAAAGTTTCTCGGGTTGTTGAGTAGGAATTATGTCAGCTGGCACGGGCAACAAGACGGTTGAACCAAGCCTACTAGCCTTGGCTGGGTATCTACCTGCTCTGATATCTATCCCACAGAATAAAAGGTGGTCAGGAAAAAAATAAGGTGAGAGACAGTCTGTCCCAAGTCAATCGACCAGGTTACTTATTCCGAGGGGCCTGAAAGAGGGTCGCCAAAGAGGCTCTGGAAACCCATGGGTTCCTGACCTTAATTAAAATCGTAAGCTCTCTTTTTTCCCTGCTTGAGGTCGAGCAAGGTTTCTAGGTCTTTCCTCGACTTCTACGCATTTGAAAAGTGTGAAACAAAGAGTCTTTAAAACTCGTAGTAACTTGGGATGATTTTAGTCGATAGACTCTTGAAACACCAAATGGCTGACTGTATTAGGGAGGTTAAGAAGAGACGACACATTATTGGGTCATCAATCAAGAGCAGGTCGATGGATGATTCAAACGATATGACATGATCGTCGAGTCGGTCCTCCCTTGGTAAGAATCTAAGTGAGAAATCCTTAGCTTCAGCGAGGGCATCACCTCTTTGATTAAGCGAGTAAAGGCCTCTTATGCGAGCATTTAGATAGGCACTCGCATCCATTCTTCCCATCGCATGTTGGCACACGTAGATGTGGTTGTGTCAGTGTGTTGAGACTTACTTTATCCCTCTTTCTACTGTTTGTTGACATGGTTATGCGGGATAGGCGGGTTTCCTGGCGGGGGGTCTTGGTGACAAACCCCTTGGGGTTCCTCTTCTAGGCCAGATGTCTGGTCGTTCTTGTGAATGATTGCCTCCCGGAGGACCTCAAATTGCTCCATCATGAGGGTCATTTTGGCTTGTAAGCCCTGTATATGAGCATGGATGTCTAGTTGTGTAGCGTTACTGTTGGGTTTCATGCATGCTATCTCTTTTTTGAAAGTTTCTCCTTTGTAGTTAGCTCTGCTCCTTGTCTAGAGTATGTCCATGCTCACCGCACCACCTTTCAGGATATTGGATCATGGATTGTCTTTCGTGAACACACCTTGAGAGTTAAAACTGAGTGAATGAGAGAATAAAGTGAACCAAGTGTTACTATGGAGGGAACCGGGGAAGTCCAAATGACATCCCTCTCTGGGTCGTCCTTTTGTCTCTTATTATAACAATGTATTTGACACAATTACAAAAAGGAGAGAACAACTATGAAAACCGTTCTTAATATGATTAATACTCTAAATAAATTATATATATTTCATTCCATATCTTTATTACAATTTGAATTTTGTTATGGTGGTAATTGTTTTGTTGATTCGCTAGCATGCGGCTAAGTGAGACGATCGACTGGATGTTGACCATGCTTTGTTTGGTTGATAGAGGGGTTCGGTCGAATGACGATTTCGTCCGTCGATACAAAAGTGGATCAGATGTTCAATCACGATCAGGGGGTTTCAGCTTTCGCTTCTATCAGTGGCTCGGTCGATTTATGAGTCGATTTGTTTTGTTGGGTAAACCGTGACTCACTTGTTGCATTGGCTCAAATCTTACGGGGCCTACATTTTGTCGACCTAGTTGGTTCGTCGTCTCAACCGAAAACCCTTATTAGCAAGGTCTTAGGCGGATCTTGTCGTTGCTTGTGTGAAGTATCTGATAAGACATATTGCTATGATAAATTACGTCTCGCTCTTGGCGAATCTTGTGCCATCGAGCTAGAGACACTCTTCAAAGCTTATACTTGTCGCAAGTTTAGAGACACAGTTTCATCTGTTTGGTGGTGACTTGTCGGTCGGCTATTTATCCTTGATGGAGGCTTTTTATTTTTAATGGTCAGTTCTCTTGGAGATTCGTGCCGGTAGCTCAATCTAAATAAGTTAGAAGGGCATTTACATACATACCACACAATTATTATGTATTTACATGTATAACACCTAAACTTTTCTATTTGCCTACAAAACACTCAAATACTTGGCATCATATTAAAAATATCATTATGACTTACTCTTAAAAAGTGAAATATACTTTTATGCATAGATTTATGACACAACTATGGGTGTAAATATCAAACTTTAGATGTAAGATATATAAATACATAATAATTGTGTGTTATGTATGTAAATTTTTCCAATTTCAAAGATTAGAGGAGGGCAAGGTGTCAATCAATTGGACCGCTTAAGTTGACGGGTGCCCTCAATTTGTCAGTTTTTTCACCAATAATCACTGTTTGGGGCAGCAACAACTTATTGAATAATTTGTTGATACACTGATTAAAAATAATATGTTAATATGCTGATTAAAAATAATTTGTTGATAAGCTAGGTGCAATGACTATTACGAATTTTATTTTTTCAGAAAAGTCAGACAACTGCTAGAAAGTTCCCACCGGGGCAGTGTGAAAACGTTGTTTAGCGTTTTGAAAAACGCATAAGCTGTCAAAACGCAGTTTACCTAAACAGGCTAGATGCGTTTTCAAAACGCCACCGCACGAAATAAGTTACCCCAAACGGACCAATATCATTTAATTTAATAATTTTCAATTATGCATTTAATTGTGGAAGACAGGAGGAATTTGAATTCAACAAAACTTAGTCAATTAAATCTACAAATTAAGTTGAGAAGCAAGTGGCTTTATGCTTGCTTCAACTAAGCCTTACTATATATATATATTAAAAGGTTAACCGCTGATCAACCTCATAGTCTGACCGAGGGGTGGATCCTACTTCCAGATAGGTGTAAAATTCAATAGGACTTACACCAAAGACGCAACCAATGAGCCAGGTGAAGGGGTGCGCGCACACACATGCACGCGCAGATATATATATATATATATATATATATATATATATATATATATATATATATATANTATATATAGATATAGTTATATCAGAAAAAACCCAATATTTATATAATTAGCATTATATGTTATCATGTATCTTACATTAATGCTTCATTAAGATATTTTAAATATATTAAATTTAATATATAGTACTTTGAATTATTATTTTTAAATTCGATGACCTCGATTTAATAATTAAATATTATATATTTAAATAATAAATTATAATAAAAATATAGGAAAATATAACTTGTCACAAAAAAACAAAAAAACTCGAAATTATAAATTTATGAAATTTATTTTCAAGATAAAAAATCAAAACACAAAGAAATTATATATTTCTATGTAAGCTATCGAAACATTTGGCCTGTCGATCTCCTCCGTTTTAAAAGCCTTATTATTTAGTCAATTAGAGATAAATAGCAAAAATGCTTTTTAAATGTTTTATATTTTATCATTTGATTTAATTAGATATGATTTAAAACTAACAATGGTTCTTAAAAATATATTCCAATTTCACGCATAAAATAAAATAATATAAAAGGAGTGAAAATAAAATTATCCTTTTTTAACGTATATATTATTGTTGCACCCACAAAATGTGGGATATGAATAAATTGAAATAATGTTACAAGAGAACTTTTTTATGAGAGAGAATATATATGCGAAGATACTTTTTTATGAGAGAGAATATATATGCGAAGATATCGATAAGCCTGTTAGTAAATTTTGAACGTTCTTTACAGTTCTCGAGGCATGATATGAATTTCTAGATAATTTTTTTAACTAAGAATGTGGAAACTTCAAGTAAAAATCATCTAAAACTCTGATTTCAGTAAACTTACAGTGGAATTAATCAGCTTGATGAGATGAAGTCAATAACACTAATGTTTGTTCAATCGAGTCAAATCAAGCTTTGATCAAGCTGTTAATCCATTTTGGAAAGCTTTTAGTGTTCTATTAGAAGTCAAATGACTTTCAAATCTGACAAACTTATAGTTAAATCAAGCATCTCAACGAGACGAAACTAAAAAGACAAAGATTACTCAGTCTAACATCATTAAGGCACTAAAATGTTCACAAAATATTTTGCGGCTGAAGGAATCTCTCAAGGTCATTCAATGGAGTAGTCTAGATTTCTTCTTTATTTGTAGAGAAGTCTCTCTCAGAGTCGTGATAAAGAGCCTTACACTTTTCAGAAAATGGGAGGAGGAGAGCTAGACCTTAAACGGGAGGAAGCTCAAAACTTGGAAGAGTAGAGGTCTGGTATTCCACACCGACGGTCTAGTGAACCCACCTACTCCTGCAACCATTGACAACCATTTATCGACTATCGTCGACCACAGTCGACCGCCCCCTGCTCATTATAATGAAGCCCCTTGCAGAATCATGACAAAATCTCACTGTACGTTAAGGAGTAACAAAGTACCGTGCGGAGTAACGACCATCCTTGCAGAGTAATGAAGGCAAAACACATTGAAGATAGTGTAACAATACCATAAAGATGGTGCAACACACTCCAAAGTTGTATAACGATAAACCTCGAAGATGGTGTAACAATGCACCATGAATTTGTTACAACGTCGACAACTCCCAAAAAAGGTGTAACAACGCTCCCTACAATAACTAATTACAACTTCCGTACCCATGATACAATAATTTTATTCAGCTCATGTGGCTCCCAACCTTGGCCTTTTTGGTCTATAAAAGTTATTACGGCTTGTACAACTCCAAAGTCTGACCTTTTGTAGCCTACAGATGTTATCACAGCTCATGCAACTCCCAACTTGGACATCTACATCCTACATAAATTATCAAACCTCATGTACCTCCCAATTTCGGCCTCTGCGGCCTACAGATGTTATTACAACTTGTGAAGCTCCCAACTTCGACCTCTATGACCAATGAAAGTTTACCATAGATAATGCAGCTCCCAACTTCTTCTTTGGTGGCCTAATAATATTATCGCAATTCACCTCTATGGGCTATGTGGTTTATAGCTCATGCAGGTCCCATCTCTGGGCTTTGTGGCCTACAGACATTGTCACAGCTCACAATAATGGTCTATGTGACCAACTACAACCAATAGGTTCATGGCTTCTACAGCTTTCTACTACGACCTCTTCGGCCAACCGAAGCCTCTGAAGTAACCATCAGTGGTCCACATGCCAACTACTTTCATGACTTTCAACTATAACCTCTATGATAAGATTGCGCTACAGCCACCACCTATAACATTCAGCTTCCCCATATGACTATCCTTGCTAAAATACCTTCGCAACAGCTGGGGAGGCCTTTTTTTGTTTGTTTTGGTTTTGCATCAATAACTATTGCAGCGATTTTATCCATCACAATTCTAGAAAACAAAAAGGAAATGATATGCCCATCGCATGAGGCTTTCCTGAGCTAGGAAAGAAACATTGTTTGCAATCTTATAATAGCATTTATGAAGTGCTTCGTTTCATGAAACTAATAGAATTGCTCCTCTTTATTTAAATGAAATAATATTTTAAAATACAACCACCATTTAAGGTTATTATCATATAAAATCATTTTATATTTCTTATGATATATAACCTTCTATTAGTTTTTCCTTTATTTATTTATTTACTTTTATAACCTTCTATTAGTTAATAAAAATGGTGTATTTCTAAGCCTCCATCACACTGCATCTTTCCATCTAAAAATAAGACTTTGGAAAGTTCAAGTGCTTCTTTTGAAATCACAACTCATTGAAGGACTTAGACATAAATACGAAGTTAGTTGAACATCAACCCATAGACATATATAAGAATGCTCAAATTGCTAAACATTTCTTAGCATTTGCATAAACACCCTCAACATCACCAAATTTATTAACCCTCTTGGAGGCATGACAAGTTTATAAAATTTTAGATTACTTGAAAATTTGTTACGATCTACAAGTGATCTTCGAGCTATACTTTCGGTCTTTACCACAGAGAAGCATTTCTATAAAGAGTTGCACTCAAAAACATTTTGTATGTTTTACATACAAACCAGTCAAATCTTATATTGTTTACATATCCAACCCCAAAACTTTAGTTTTACTTATACATGTCATCTTACCTAAGAAAATATTTACGTACGTCATACACACGTAGAATTACGTGTGTACTCCGGTTATTTGAGAGTATTGAAGGGTCACGTCGATGTTATTGGGGTTAATACCCCTAACAACCTCACAAAATCTCTAAATGATAGTAAAAAACATGAGTGCAAACCGCGGAAGTTATTGATAGGTTATTGGAAGGTTATTAAGAGGTTATTCAGGGTTATTAGGTTATTGAGAAGTTATTGGGGGGTCAGTAACCCCGAATAACCTTGAATAACTGAGTCATTAGAAGTTTATTAAGGGCAGTACACACGCAAAACTGCGTGTGTATGACATACTTAGATAGAGCTCTCTTACCTACGCATGAAAAGATGAATTTCACTTTTTAAAAGTTAAAATAATGGTTTTTTTATGCGATATGAAAGATTTAGCTTGGTTGCATAAATATAAAAATAAATAAATAAAGATTAGACGTGAGATATCTAAATACAAGAGAATAGGGTGGTATATATGCATGTAAAAGCCATTTTTTTGTTCTTCATTTTAATTGGTAAACTTATGAAATTTAAGAAATATCAACTTTTGCTCGTTGAGGATTTTCTTTTTTGTTCCCATAATCAATTAATGATAAATACTGCAAAATAGGACCTGTTGCGGGCGGCATTTTTAAAACGTCAGCTCACAGTTTGGAAAGCACGTTTCGACAGCTTATCCGAAAATTCAATTGGGTTTTTACATTAAATACAAACCGTGGGTCAAACCCCGCGGGTCACCCGCAAGATCGTTTCAGTATAAACTATTTATCTAGATAAACATAAGCTGCCCAAAAAACGCACCATAAGTTAGCATTTACATTTTTAAATATATATATATATATATATATATATATATATATTCATCCCGCCAGATAATGCATTTGATAGGGCAAAACGCCAAAAGAAAAGAAGACAAAAACCATCACCCTCGCCGGCGCGATGGGGTTTGATCAAGGGACAGAAACGCGAAGACTCGGCTGGATTTCATGCGAAGCAGAAGAGGGAGGTAAGAGCAAGAAAGCGGGAAGGAAAGAGGGACATAACATCTTCCTATCTGTTTCCTCTCTGCGCTTTTTCTTCTCTGCGTTTAGCTCTTCACGTTCCTGCCCGTTTATGATCTTATTCATCACCAGCATTTCCGTGCAAACTATGGATGAATGAGCATTTATTGTCGTCGAAGAAAAAGATTGGATTTGCTGCAGAGGCGAAGTGATGGTGCCGAATCGCGGCAGGATGAGGAGACTGTATCAAGTTTGGAAGGGAAATAATGTAGGCCAATTGCTCTTTTTATCTTTTTTTTTTTTTTTCAGAGTATGTTATTGATGTTATTTGGTTATAGTTTCATAATTTTTTTGGTTTGGTTTGGTTGTATATATGCAATCCGGTTGACTCTGCTTTTGGCTCTTTTTTTTTTTTTTTTTTTTTTTTTGAAAAACGATGAATTTTGGGATTTTTGTTTTTGGATGTGGTTCGGAATAGATGATGGGTTTAAGTCTATAGAAAATTTCAAAATCGCTAAAATTTGATGAGTTTATATACAAATACCAAATGAATGAATGCAAATTTATGAAGTTGTAAAACTTGTTTTTTATATGTTAGCAAGAAAATAAGTTTTTAGACTAGAAGATTTATAATTTTAAGTTTTTAGACTAGAAGATTGATAATTTGTAAGCTATGCTAGTGGCTGCAAGTTTTGCTTTTTTGTGAGTTATTTTAGAGAAAATCATCATCAGGTATGGCTGGGTGGAGGATTATTAAACCAATTTACATGGTGGTAGAATTTATTGATCTAGATTAATTTAATATGTTCAATTATTTCCATTGATATTGGTTGTCAACCATAGATAGGTGTGACAAGGTTATTGATGATGATGATGATGATGATGATATTACAAACAGCTATTTTTCTATGGATTATCTTTAATCTTTCAACAAGTTATTCATATTAAGTGGTTCTGCTTTGTTCAATTTTGTTCGTGTTGTTGGGCAAGAAATCCAATCGATTTTAAGTACTTCTAAAGATGGTTTTGTACAACATGGCTATAATTGGCTAATTTTCTTTGCTAGAGTCCTTTAGAGAAAATCATCCTCCCGAATGTTTTTTGTCCATTTAAAGTTGTCAGAGTGGGCTTATTTGACATATAAAATAATTTGTAGTGTTTAATTTTCATTCATATTGGTAGAGACTATTTTTTCTCCATATTATGTCTTTCTCTTTCAACTTGATATGTTTATTCTTTTTGCAACTGATCAGTTTTTTCTTTGTAAATTGTTATGTTTGCAAGCTGCTAAAAATTAGGTTTGTTAAAAAGATTTAAGGATTTTGCACAACATGTTTATCTTTAGTTGGCAACTTTGCATTGTTTTATGTTTTGAACAAATAACCCTTAAGCACGGTTGCATGGTTTTTTTCCTTCTTTTTTTCAGCCAATTTGAAAGTTTTAAGAGTGTTCTTACACTAGCTGTTAGAAAGAACTACTTTCTTTCTTTCTGTGTTATCTTTTTTATATTTCAACATGATGTTGATATTAATTGGTTACAATTTGTTGATATTGTTATTAGTTTCCATGTTTGTAGTTTGATCAACATTTGTTACAACAAACAATCAATGACTGTGCCCAACATACTTATAACTGGTAATTTAACTTTGTTCTCGGCTATTTAAGGAAAGCGTCCTTGCGAATGGGAGGATTATCGGTTTTTAGTTGTTAGAGTGGTTCTACTTGAAATTATTTGCAGCGTTATGTTCTATGGATAATGGAAAGAGCTATCTCCGATCTTTATTATTTGTCCTTTTTAGGACTGCCTTAGTGCACAATTTTTTTTTTATTGAAAAATGGGACCAAATGTTCATCTCATCCACATTCTAAGTTTTTTATTCACAAAAAACACAACATTATTCTCTTAACTCTCCAATACTCCTGCTTTGGCAATATCATGTTGAAAAGTACTAAAATAAAATGTTTGTGTTGTCTGCAGAGGTTCTTTTGTGGTGGAAGACTTATATTTGGCCCTGATGTGGGTTCGTTAATGTTATCCATGGTTTTGATAGTTGGTCCAACAATAACATTGTGTTATCAAATAATTATGAAAATTCAAAATCGTGACCCTCATCACTATGTACTTGGGATGCCAGCTCTAATCGTGACCATCATCACCATGCTTGCGGTGAGTGGTTGTTACCATTTCTACACATGATAAAGTATCATAGCATGTTTTTCTTTTTTTTGGAAATATTCATACATACAACACAATTTTTATGTATATACATATTTAACACCCAAAGTTTGACATGTACAATAATAACACTAAATGTCATAAACTTATGCATGGAAAGTCGTATTCCACTTTTACAAATGTAGTGATTGTGGTATTCTTGATGTGAAGTTATAACTTTGAGTGGTATGCATGTAAATATAAATGTTTAGGTGTTACATATGTGAATACATAAAAAACTTGCTTGTATGTAAATGCCTCTCCTTTTTTTTTGGGGGGGGGGGGGGGAATGAAATTCTATGCTATTTCACTACAACATATATAACATTATGATGTAGGATTTGATCTTTCTCCTCCGAACATCAAGTAGAGATCCAGGGATAATACCAAGGAATTCTCAATCATTACATTTCGAAACATCTGATGCCAACACTCCTTCAATAGAATGGATCAATGGAAGAACACCCCGCATGAGATTTCCCCCAACAAAAGAGGTTATCGTTAATGGTTTCGTCGTCAAGCTAAAATATTGTGAAACATGCATGCTTTTTCGACCACCCCGCACTTCTCATTGTTCGACCTGTAACAACTGCGTTCAAAAGTTCGATCATCACTGCCCATGGGTTGGTCAATGCATTGGACTAGTAAGTTTCTTAAAGTCAACTAACTTATACATGTGAAATGATCCAAACAATAGACTCAATTCTTATGTATTTACTCATATGTCACCTTGCCTATGCATAAATACATAAGAACTGGGTGGCATGTATGCAAATGACTCTAAGGAGTTTTAAACTTCAAACTCAACAATTTCTTATGTTTTCTTCCTTCAGTTTATAAATCTAAATTAATTGATTGCAGCGGAACTACCGATTTTTTCTCTTGTTTATATCAACTTCAACTTTCCTGTGCGTATATGTCTTCACTCTTTCCTTTATTAACATCTTTCAAGAGAGGAAAAACTATCACTACTCTACTATGAAGCTGATGTTGGGAGAGATTATTTCAGTGATTCTGATGTTATATACCTTTCTATTAGTCTGGTTTGTGGGTGGACTGACCGTCTTCCATCTATATCTAATCTACACAAATCAGGTAGTTCTTAATCCATAAGACAGAACATTTAAAATCTATCTAGCAATCTGCTTGACTTCAACAAATGACTTATTTTTATAATTTTATAATTTACCTGCTTGCAGACAACTTATGAGAATTTTCGATACCGATTTGACAAGAGCGACAATCCGTTCAATAAGAGTTTATTAGAAAATATAAAGGAAGTTTTCTTCTCAAGAATTGAACCCTCGAAGAACAATTTTCGAGCATGGGTGCTTGATGAACCAATGGGAAGCATGACATATTCGCCGCATTTGGGGATCGACGTCATTAGCACGAGTGACAAGTTTGATACTGAAATGGGTGGAAAGATGCCCAATCCTACCATACTACACAACTTGGGTCATAATGAATGCCACAAAAAGACTGAGAGACTTCAGGGAAATTCACAAGGTCCTCTAATTTCAGCTAAAATTCAGGAAAATGATTGTCAAGGATCAAAAGGAAAAAAACACAGCTTTGCAGATAAAGATGAAAGCTCGGCGGAGTGCAGGGATCGAAAGATTGAAAATGAAACAGTTATAGATGTTGTGGCTAGTGAGGAACTTGGCTCAAGTACAACAGTTGTTGCTGCTGCTGATCAAGCTGTAAATATGCACCAATCTCAGGTAAATAGCTTACAAGCTTCATTGAAATTCTGTTACCTGTTATGAATTTTGATAGGCTAGTCAGGTGGCCAAAACTTCAACTGGGTAAGTTGGTAAAATAATTATAAAAGTTTATGTAAATTCTTTGTTAAGTTACTGTAAAGCAATCCAATTCAAGAATAGCTACAAAAATTTAATAAAGAATTTATATTATGTTTTATGGGGGGTCAATAATAAAAAAAATAAAATCTAAATCCCAGATTCTTCCTCCCTCCCTCCCTCCCTCCCTCTCTCTCTCTCTCTCTCTCTCTCTCTCTCTCTCTCTCTCTCTCTCTCTCTCTCTCTCTCTCTCTCTCTCTCTCTCTCTCTCAATCTGTCCATCTAGAGATTTTCTGTAAACAAGAATCAATTGTAGGAAATCTCTAAATCCAATTCCCCATTCCTTTCCTTCAACTTAAATCTAATGTACAAAGTGCCTTGATATAACTTCACAAATAATGTTCAATCAAATGAAAAAACATTAGAAATATGGCATTTTTATTCTATAGTTGCAAATGCATGGGTATTTTTATAATGCAAACTTTATTATACATTCTAAATCAAAAGCTTGTCATTATTCTGACAAAAGAAATTACCTTTGTGTTTCTCATTGAATGGTTCAACAATGTCACTCATATCATCTTTATTACAGTACCTTTTAAGATGAGGATGATTACTGACCAATCCATTTGTCTTTTTTTTTGTATGTTTTGGTCCCCTGCAGGTTCCTTCTTCAAATAAAGAATTTTTTGGACCATAAATTTTGGCGTTCAATGCTGCGACCAATGGTGAAAAATGCAAACTAATATGTTTTATGTGTTCGTTCTATCTGTTCAATTATTATAGTTTGAGACTCAGACCTGCAATATTGTCATCATCAATATGATTTTGAAAATAAACAATGACTGTAACTTCACTATATTTATGGATTACTTGCTGTTTTATTCTGTACATAAATATACCATCCTATTGTCGGCTGAATGAGATTTGCTTAACTTTTTAATGCCAAATTTGGCCAGCATTTCAATGAATATGTGGATTATTGTCTTTGTTTTGATATGTTGTAAAGAGGCATTATGAGGTTCATGCATAAATTCAAAAAAGAGAGTTTTAGCCATTCAACATTCACTTTTAAACTAAATTTTGTGATAAATTATTAAATTCAATTGTGGAAAATAACCACTGATGTGAATGGATATGAATTTAATTTCTAATAACAACTTTGAAAATTAAACATCTAATTTCAATTCAAGCTCATATAGTTATATACATACCACTCAATTCTTTTGTATTTACATATCTAAAATCTAAACTTCGTCGCCTTATCTGTATATGAAAAGGTGTATTTAATTTTTTTTTAAGTTGAAATTGAGGTATGTTTTCTATATGATATTGTTGAATTCTTACACCCAAGGAATTTAGCGTAAAGAGAGAGAGAAATGAAGGGAGAAGTTAACACTAATTCATGTGTTTTTATTGACAAAATAATCTCTATATTTATAAGAGAGATGATGCATATGATGATGTTACATTTTTTTTACTATTTTAAAAAGGTTATTGGATTTCTTGGTATTTTGCACGTATAAGTTTTTCACTTGGTTACTCTATGGCTCGATCGGTTGAACTTGATTGGCTTTGGGACTGCAAGACCAATTCAATCGGTTAGGTTTGGTCGGCGTTGTTAGCTGGCTAATCTAGTCTCATCGTCAACACTTGATAATAGATGGGTGGACTTCCGGACGTCCTCAGTATGATTGGAGATGTTGAGGGATTTAGCCTTCCTTATTCTCAATTTCTTTGTGGTAATTGGCTTGGATGTCTTTTTATCTCGTTTATAACTGAAAGGTTAGGATTCAGATAATTTGATCGCCTTTTGTCTTCCTTGTGGCTCGGTCGGCTTTGGCCTAGCTAGCTTTGGCTCATGCTAGTGCATTCAGTCCAATAAAAGGTTCTCACGTTCTTCTGTTGGTGAGCTCTCCCTCGTTGTATTCTTCTCCTTTGAACTATTAGATCACATAATCAATACTGGCTCATTTTTTATGTACAAATATGAAAGATTTAGATTGCATAAATATAAAAAAGCTAAGTTTTGATGCTAGATATGTAAATGTATAAGAATTGGGCGGCCTATGCATGAAGTTCCTTTAAGAAAAATCTTGATACCATCAAGATAAATAAGTGCTAAACTCTAAACCTTAATTTTTTCTTGGATTTTATTGACATTTTCATATTGTTAGGAAGAATATTAGGTAAAGTTATCTTAATTTAGCAAGATTCCATCATGCATTTTATTTTTTCACTTAAAAATTATGATTTCTAGTATTCACTGTATAAAATGAGAATCAAAGCTCTCACCACCAACATAATTTTTTTTTTTTTTTGCAATTTAAAAATATTTAAGAAAAATAATTTTCTAATTTGACAATGAAAGTTTCTACCCAAGAAACTGTGCAATAAATGAAAAAAAAAGAACATTTACATACATATCACTAGGTCTGTCAAAACGGCTCGTTGTTCGCAAACAACTCGTGTTCGGCTCGTTAATTTCGTTCGATAAGTTAACGAGTCGGACACGAACTAAGATGTGTTCGTTCGTGTTCGGCTCTTTTTGGCTCGAAATACTACTCATCAAGTTTATATGTATATTAGTATTTTAAAAACATCTAGTTGACTGCAAAACTACAAAGATTTATAATCAGTTAAAATATTGATTAAGAAAATAGAATAAAAATTATTAAACTAGATTTAAATGATGTTTTAATATAAATAATAATTTTTAAATCTTGTTCAAACCCTTATTATCTTATGGCTACATGATTAGGGTTGTTAAAAAGACTCTTTGTTCGTGAACAGCTCGTGTTCGACTCGTTAAGCAAACGAGCCGAACACAAACACACTTTTTGAGCTCGAAATATAAACGAGCCGAACACGAGCTGAGCATGGCTCGCTCGTGTTCGGCTCGTTTACACCCCTACATATCACCTAACCAATATATATTTACATCTCAACATCTAAAATTTGCCTTTTACATTTCTACCACCCAAATCTACCATATCACAAAAAAAATATATTACTATTTTAACTTAAAAAAGTAAAATACACATTTTTCATGCATATATCACTGGACTTATAGATATAAAT
Source organism: Phalaenopsis aphrodite (assembly GCA_003013225.1). Taxonomy (NCBI): domain Eukaryota; kingdom Viridiplantae; phylum Streptophyta; class Magnoliopsida; order Asparagales; family Orchidaceae; genus Phalaenopsis; species Phalaenopsis aphrodite. The sequence goes on from NEWO01000006.1 coordinate 1,425,903, forward strand.
AAAAAAATTTATATGCATACCACCAAATATCTAAACTTAGAATATTAAATTTTTACATAAATGCCACCCTATATATCTATGGAAAGATATATTTTCCTTTTTAAAAGTAAAAATGATGAAACTTTAGATGCGCTGTGAGAGATTTGGATGGTATAAATATAAAAATATTTTTTAAGTATTAGATATGTAAATACATAGGAGTTGGGTGGTATATATGTATATGACCTTTATAAAAATTTAATTTTATATTTTATATACGTAACTACAAAGAATTGAGTGGTATGTATGTAACTTTTAAGAAAAAAAAAGGTATTTTATTACAAACTTAGTTAGCATTTATAGGTAGCACATTCGGTTTCGAGTTAGGATACGTTTGGGGAAGCTTGCGGGTTTCAGGATAAGCAGCTTATCCTGAAACGCAAACCGCACGTCGACCACAGGATTCAGCTCGCAGTCTGCATTTTGTGTAAAAATGAAACCGTGTTTTCGGATAAGCGGCCAAAACACGCAATCCAAGCGGTATCACGGTGTTTTCAAAAACGCCCCCGCACTTATAAGCTGCCCCAATTCATATTTCCAATAAAATCGAGCGAATAAAATGACCAAGTTTAATTTAATAACAGTTAAAACATAAATTTTAGAATTTCATGTTCATCAGGAGCGTGTAATTTACAAGCCAAACTCTTCCAATACACAGGATATAGCAAGACACCAGCAATGATTTTAAAGTTAGTTAATAGAAAAAGCTCTCTCGGATTTTATTTAAGGGGCATTTACATATGTGCCCCATAATTCTTATAAATTTACATATCTAACACCCAAACCTTTACTTCTATTTTTCAAACACTCAATTCCTTCAGATCACATCAAAAAATAAAACCCATTAACTTCTTGAAAGCTAAATGCACCTTTTCCAATATAAAAAAAGAATAAGAATTTATAGAAAAAGACCAGCAGGTTGTGATGAAGAAAAAACAACAATAATAATTACAAAAATGCAAATAGGAACAATTGACAACCTCTGTACCCCAGCAACTAACTGTGGAATCAAAAGAACAAACAAAATAAACCATAATCCTTTACACACCCAGAATCTATCTACCACAAAAGCAAAAAGAAAGGAAGAAAGAAGAAATAGATAGCACAATTTACCGTTCGAAGGTGCGTCGATGAAACCAAAATGTGACCCGCCAAGACGAAAAAGAAGCTTTCCGGTACGTAAGACGACAGTATGGACCTCCCATTTGTCCAGTGCTGGAACATAACTCTCTAAGTCCAATTTGAACACCATTTATTAAATAGAACCTACTGTTGAAATCATGAGAGGATAATGGCTGAAACTTTAGGATCTCAGTCAATGAGTTGAAGTTGAGATCTGAAAACTTCAGCAAAGCAACTAGGAAAGGGTTCTGATTTTAAATATCAATCAAGAATGAGGATATACTGAAAAGGGGGATCTGAGGATATCACAAATATGGAAAAAAAAAAAAAACCTGATTTTTGCATAAGGAATTCATAAAGCCATTAAGAATCTAATTTGATGAATCAATGTCCTTTCCATGATCTTCTTCATTGATTGCTCTTCTCAACCTTCTCAGCCATATGTCATAGTCCATATGGTAAGGTGTTCCACACAAGCTGTCTACATAATCAGCAAAGGCTTTTAGAACGGCCGAGACCTCCCCGAGCTTCTGTTGTATGACGCGTCTCGACCATGATATTTCCCTCCACTCGAGCGCTCCTTCCACTGAATCGAGATCAGGGAAAACCCCACCGCAAGAGAAGTAAAGCAGGTAGATCAAACTCTCGGCATCAGACGCCGCACAAAGCTTCCCTTCTTGTAAGGCATATGTAGACGAGAAGTATAGATTCATCGCCGGTCGGTCTTTCTCTTCCAAAACAGCATGACCCCAACCAATGAGAACGAAGAAAGGACGTTTTACACCGGAGATAACATAAATAACACTTTCCGGGCGAATATCACCGTGTCTAATTCCGACCGATGATGCCGCCGCAATGGCAGATAGGCAGTCATGGCAGCATCTGAGAGCTTCCTCAGGGCCAAATAATCCATTTCTCACCATGTAGGAAACTGTTTCCCCATATGGAGAGGTTGCCAGTATGGGAGTCCCACACCATGGATGACTGCAATTTTCACCGGTGCTTGGTCGATTGCATTGACCAGGGTGAACGATTCTCCCAGAAGCGATGGCTTGAGGAACATGTTTGTTTGACAATCCTCTTTGGTTCATCAAACTCAATATTTTTGTCTGCCTTTGAACCTGGTACCACAGATTTAAATCCATATGAGTTGGAGATGAACCCACATACAAGATCAGCACCTTAGATTGCTCATCCATGAGAGTTGCACTGTATATTGGAACTTCTGTATCTGACAATCTGCCATTAATCTGAAAAGCCTTTTGCCAGTTGGAGTCCTCCAAATATATAACAGAACCCTTTTCGATGTTCAACGTTTCTTCAGGTACAGTCTTAATGGATTCTTCTTGGACTTCAACGATTTCAGGGGACATGCTGCGCTGCTGGAAGCGAAACATAGCGTTTCCATTAACCTGTGTATCGACTAAATGTCTTTCGGTTCTCCGTGTTTGCAGACGGGAATTATGCTCTGTGGCTAATTCTTCAGGTGAATATTTTGGGATGCCACAAAACTGAACCATGGAATGGAATGTTGCAAGCAAGATTTGCAGAGTTCCAACATCTCCCCAATTGGCATTACCAAGCTTGTTCCACACCCTATCAATGGTAGAAATACTGATTTTAGCATGTTTTCTAATCCATTCAGCAGCGCACTCATACACATTATGGGCATGAAAGTCCAACTTATTTATATCACCTTCAAGTTTCACTACTCCCGCATATTGAGAATCAACTAGGAGCACAAAAACACAGTTTGAGTTGCGAAGAGCAGCAGATGATTTGCTGAGGCTTCGCGAGACAAGAACACGGATAGCGAAGAATAGCGCCTCACCCAATACAGAGTGAGGTTGTTCCTGCTCTGCCTGTATTGAAAGAGTCCCAATGTCAGGCCTTAACAAAGTTAATTCCACAATCTGGTCCCATCTTCCATGTGAATTTCCACCGTTTTTTAACAGTATGGCCGTCGCACAAAGACCATCGAGCTTCCCACTGGCAATGGCTTTCTCAGCAGGGTAAAATTTAGAACTTGTACTATGAATACATGCAACAGAAAAGGGCATAGGCAAGTCTTGATCCCAAAACGTCTCCCATAAACCCTTGAGGCCTGCATGTAAAAAATCTTCAATGGCAAGATGAGCTGTCGCTTCCACAGCATCAGAAGTTGATGCCTGAAGAGCATTTGGCATTCGAATCAATTGTTGAAAAGGAACGCCTTCTAATGCATAATCAAAACTCTGAAGTTCAGTTAGCTCAAACGGAACATCAAAAGCTGGTTTCCTAAAATTTGATTCTTCATGAATTCCTGAGAACCAATCTTCAAGGCTTACAGTTAAACTCTCGCTATCTACAAATTTCCGAAGGAAGTCTTTACGGTTAGAGGATGATGAACCGTGATACCGAGCACCAGCCGATATAATAGACCTTTTGGGACCAGATCCAGTTGAGGTACGATCAGGAGACTTACCTATAGAAAAAGCAAAGGGAAAAAACTACACGTTGGACTTCTTTGCACAAGAGCTTGCAACATGATGAAGATTATGGTCAATATAATAATGGTACATATTACAAGAAAAAAAAAGTTATGTTAGCGCCCTCAATTAAAGAATCTATTCTTTCGCTAGTAACATCGCTAAAGAGAGATTAATAAAGAAGTTCTGAGAGAAGATATATTAAAAAGAACAAAAAAAGTTGAGAATTGTGAGACATGAAAGATACACTTAAACGACAACAGTTGAATTGCAAGTAATGCAGATATTAAGAACCACCATACTAAACAAGTAGTATGGCTATGAATGCCCTAGTTCCTACAAAGATGGATCTGCACTTCAGTATTAGGGGCAAAGGAACGTTCAATTGGAACAATTATGTTGATATTGGGTTATGAGAATGAAATTATAATAATCACATATAAAACTACAAGTTGCGCTATTAAACAGCACATATGGGATTAAAACCAAAGGGAAGATAAACACTCAAAATAGTGATCCTCTAAACAAAATTCTCAATAGTCGATTTTCATTCAACATTGATGGTAGAAGCTATAAACAAGCATGGCAAATTATGATGTGGTCAGAATAAGAACTGAAGACTACAAAACATTGTCCCTGTAAATATTACGGTGCAGTCAATAATTGAAACACGATGTATACCATCATCATAATCTCTAATAACTTTGAAAAAAAATTACATCCAGTGCTTTAAGTTCAAATAACCACTGTTCATATTGATAGAAGACATTAATGAAAACAGTAAAGATCAAAAAATTCCATGATTAAGAAATTCTGGTAATGTAGTAAACACAACATGTAAGAACAAATAGTTGGGAAAGTGGTAATTATGTAGAGCCTACAAAGCTGCTGGGATATCAAGCAGCTATTGCAGATTGGGAAGGTCTACATGGATAGAATAGATGGTATCCATGTAGACTCAACAAAGGTATTGGGATTGGGCAGGTTATGTAAAAATGAGCTAGTTTTGGATCTAGAAGACTGCTACATATTTAAACCATTTGTTCCTACATGTTGAGAATGAAAGACATCAAGGAAAACAAGAACAATCAAACAACTCAATAATTAAGCAATTCTCGTAATTTGGGAAGGGTTTATATATACATGCATACATAGCTAAAAAATTTATTCATTACGTGTAGCAATGTTAAAATAATAAAATTTTAAATGTGAAAGGGTCCAGGCTAAGCTTGACTGGACCTTAAAAAGGCAAGGCCAAGGTTGGCCTTGGCCTGGCCCAAACCATTGAACAGATTCAATAATCAATGGTAAAATCGATGAGCAAAAAGAAGGTAAAAATTACCTTATCTAACCCTTTATTTAGTTTAACCATGAATAGTAATTCAAAGGCAGACGAAGTTTGCAGCCACTAAAACATAGAGAACCCATAAAATCAGATACAGACATTAGAATGTACACAGGAAAACCGGAAGTCTTACCATATATATGTGGTAGTTAACAGAACTAAATCCATGGCAGGAAACCTAAACATGCTCCTATATCTGGTCTTTTAAAAATAAATCAATACGAAAACTAAATATGCATGCAATAAGAGAAACGTAGCACTACAATTACATGCACTTCGTTGGCATAAAAGATAAACTTTTCTAGCCAATCTACAGTTACTGAGCACAAAACAATCAAGGGGAAATACAATGCTAACAGATGAGATGTTGAATGTAATGGATAATAACAGATTGCAAACAACAACAAAAAAAAAACGTTAGCACTAGGACCAAATCAGGCTGAGTAGAAATTCTGAAAAAGGTCCTGTCCAGGTAATAGAAGCATCCAAGAAGCGACCTTAGTTTTAGGAAAAAAAAACGAAGTTAATAGTGCTTGCTCCATGGTTCCTGTAATTGAGCATTGAACTGTTTTGCGAGGCACATAGAAGATGCGTTAGGAGACTTTTGATCACGCATTCAAATGTGATTTAATAAGCATATCTTCATGTATTCAAAGTAAATTGAATCTCTACTTCAAATATAATCTGTTTAAGGGCCTATTTGGGGCAGCTTATAAGTGCGTTATGTTTGGTTCACACTTATTATGAGATTATCAAAACTTACGTTTTTCATTTTGTAAAAGACGCGGACCCCTGCGATCCGCGTTTTCGAACGAAATATTTACGCGTACGTCCCTGCCTTTAACGCATTCGCCCGTGACCCTGTACGCATTCGCCCTCTCTGGCATTTCTGCTTCGCATCGCATGCCTTAAACGATCCTAGGTCGACGATACGGTGTGTTTTCCCTCTTCTTCGACATCTTCGCTCACATCCGGCATTTCCTTCTTCGCCATTTCTCTCAACAGGTATAACTATTCCTTCGCATGTCTCATCTTCCTTCTTCATTTGCAACAGTTCATGAAATGTGGTTAGATCTTTTTTTTTTAGATTTTTTTCTGTAGATTTGCAAAGGGAAAGATAAGAAATGTGAACGATGATGTTTTTTTTTTTTTTTGTGGCTGCGAAAAATCATGGATCGGATGATGGATTTGAATTGTTTAGATGTGAAATTACTAGATCTTTCTCATTGCCTGTGACAATTGGGTGGTATATTGCTCTTTTTACTGTTGAAATTGTGGTCACCAGATATGGGTTGAGAAAATTTCAATAAATCCCATCTCATCATATGCTTATACGGCATGAAATTTTATGTATATTTTCATCAGAAGTTTAGGATTTCTGTTTTATATATTTTCCATCTTCATTTGCCTTGAGCAATTTTTAAGTTAATTGTTTTTAAGAACACTTTGAATAGTTTCACTTCTGATCATTCAATTTATGAGGATATAAAATGAAAGGGAAGCTTGTTGTGCATAAGATCTTTTATAAACTGTGAGAAATCAAAATACTACCCTTTGCAATTGTATGATTTAAGTAATATCTGAATGTGATTACTTTTAGTTGTATTTACATACATACCACACAATTCTCATGTATTTACATATGAAAGAGAAGCTTGTTGTGCATATGATCTTTGATAAACTGTGAGAAGTCAAAAAAGTACGCCTTCCAATTGTATGATTTGAGTTATATCTGAAGGTGATTACTTTTAGTTGTATTTACATATATACCACACAATTCGCATGTATTTACATATGAAAGAGAAGCTTGTTGTGCATATGATCTTTGATAAACTGTGAGAAATGATATTTGATGAGTTAAATGATCTTTGTTGTACATATCACACAATCCTATGCTTAAAGAAAGCTTTTGAAGAGTTAAATGATATTTCCAAATGAACATATATCCATCCTTAAGAAGGCTTTGGATGATTTAAATGACTTTTGGTTTTTTATGGATTTCTAAGAATTGGTCTGGTTAATGTGAATTTAATGAGAGGAATTTTCTTCACTATGTATGGAGAGGAAATTTTTTGTTAATGCTTCATCAATATTATTGCTATGAAAAAAATATTTTGTGTTTATCCGTTAATCTGACAGAACTGAATGAGTAAAGCTAAAGAGGCTGGATCATCGGTCATGTGGGATAGAGAGGTCACTATTATATTATGTGATCTATGTCTGAAAGAGGTTGAGGTGGGAAATAAACCCACCACATATTTTAACAAAGAAGTGTAGCAAAATCTTATGATTAAATTCAAGGAAGTGACTGGAAGGAATTATGATCGTATGAAATTGAAGAATAAGTAGGATCAATTAAAAAAGAATTGAAAATTATGAAAAGAGCTGAAAAGGGGATCAACGGGAATGGGTTGGGATCCAACAAAGAGGACAATTAATGCACCAAAGGATTGGCGGGCTGAGAAAATTACAGGTGTGTGTGTGTGTGTGTGTGTATATATATATAAATATAATAGTACTATAAATATATTGCATTGAATTGATTTCATTAATAAAACTTTTTAATCTATTTCAGACAGTGTCGGCAGCCAAAAAATTTAAATTCATTGGCATTGATCCAGTTTTGGAGGAGAAATTGGATGGCATGTTCACTGGGGTTGTCGCAACAGGAACACATGCGTTCACCCCAAATGATGTTGGTTTTCGCAACTCGGTACAAGACATGAAAAGCATGCAGATATGTGAGTTAGGAGAAGATCTCAGCCAAACTCACAAAGATGTTCAATCCACTAGTCTGCCAAAACAAAAAAAAAATAAAGGAGTTGCATTCATCAAAAATACCATTGAAACACTTATTAAAACTTGCAAAGCAAGGTCTATTCCCTCGCATGACACCTCTATTGACGAATGTCTCGAAGTCCTCAAAACATATTATGATGTTAAGGCGAACAATGACGACTATATAAAATTTGTGAAGGTGTTACGAGACTCAATCATAAGACAGTTTTTTATAAAGTTGGAACCACAATACCGAGTGAAATATCTGCGCTCTTTTATGGATGAATGACTGTTTTGGATATTATGTGTTTTATTTCCTTTAGTTCTCTTTCATATTTGTGTGATGGACACATCCTTTTTCTATGGTGATAGTATGATTTCATATTTTATTTTCTACAATTGTATCTTATATGTTTCACAACAATTTAGATGGTGTACTTGTCTTTTTTTTCTTGTCCTCTATTGATGAAGTTTAAAAATTATCATTGTACTTATTTTGTAGTATGAATGCAGAAGAAGTTAACCCCATCCGCAAAGTCGCACTAATCATTACCTTGTTGTACTATTATTATCTTACATCCATCGACCGAAATCCATGTATGACGTCGACTCAAATTGGGGATAGATGGGTGGGTGAGTTATTACATGGCCATCCAACGCGATTTTTCAATATGTTTCGTATGACGAAAGGAATATTTCTTGACATGTTTAATGAACTTCGGAGCCTTCATGGGTTGCATGGGTCATCAAGGACGACGCCAAGAGAAGTCCTGACAATAACTCTATACATCTTATCTCAGAATGAATCAATTAGAAGTGTTATGGAGCGATTCCAACATTCATCAGAAACCATCAACAGGTATTTCGCTGTCGGTTTGAACTCTCTGGCAAGTTTTGGCCTGCAAAGTAGTTAAGGCCGAGGATCCAACATTCCATTCCACTCCTTTACAAACTGCAAACGACCCTCGATACATGTCATTCTTTAAGGTTTGTCTTTACTATAACATTAATACATGAAATTGATTTACATGACACATGCTAAAGGGTTCTCACTGTAACTTCAGGACTGTATTGGAGCTATTGATGGAACACACGTTGATGCACGACTATCTGGTGCAGAAAAGGTTGCGTACATCGGACGTTGCGGCTCCCCTACACAAAATATTATGGTCGTGTGTGATTTTAACATGTGTTTTACATTTGTTATGGCTGGATGGAAAAGAAGCGCACACGATAGTCGTGTTTTCAAGTTTGCTACCAGAAACCATAGACACGGTTTTCCATCTCCTCCTCTAAGTGATCATCAAAACACTTTTGTTGTGTAGTTATAATTCAATTTCTAATTAGCGTAACTGAGCAGGTAAATATTATTTGGTCGACGTCGGATATCCATTAAAAGGGGTATTTTAAGCCTTATCCGGATACGAAGTACCACATTCCCGATTTTGAAATATCCAGCGGGGTAGCACGAGGCAAGAAAGAATTATTCAACAAAAGACACTCCTTGCGAGGCGTAATCGAAAGAGCTTTCGGTGTGGAAAAAGAAGTGAGTTATATTACGTGATATGTCGGCTTACCCATTTTCGAAGCAAGTTCAAATAGTAGTTGGCACAATGGCATTACACAATTTCATTAGACGGCACACCTCCAGATTGGATGCAAAATTCGCCCTCATAGAAGATGATTCAAATCAGATCCCAACTGAAGCATATGAATATCATGTGGGATGTACCATACCATATGAAGAAATGGAGTCACAAGAGGCATACAATCGAGAGGGTGAATGTGCATCAGAGATTGCGGCATTACGAGAACAAATATCAAATGATATCAGTCAATCATGAATTTTTTTGTTATGTGTTCATTTCTATGGTATTTAGATTGTGAGAATTTTTATCTTCTTAGGCATGTTAACAATGGGAATTGTTAAGGAGTTTGTGAGTTTGAACATCCCAGTTGCTATATTTTTATGCTTCAGAAACCATTGGCACACTGTTTAATTTCATATATTTTATGCATATTACCTCCTTGCTCTGAAATGTAATGTTACAGAGCTTTTTTGAAACATTACCATTGATATTTCCTATGAATAATTCATGTAAATAATGTTATGCATACCATATAGTATTTACATATCTAATATTTGAGATTTCCTTTCAACAAATAGGTGTACTTTTCTTTTGAAAAATGACAATGAAGTTATATTTAAGAAGAAATGAGTGATACATGTGAAAGGAGCTACAGTTTTTTATGTATTAGTTACTGTTAATTTCGTGGATTTGAAAGGAACTGCAGTTTTTTCTTCGACCACAAGCATCACATGATACATTATCTGTTTGGAAAGTCACTATATATGGCTGTCATATTTACTACTGTTGGGTTTTTCATGTTTTGTTATCGAAACTGGATGAATGTTGTCTCTATTTGAAGCAGCTTGGATGACCCTTTTTTCAGGGCAACCGCTACCTTCTATATTTTGTTCGAGTATGGAGAATAATTTATTGGTAACAGAATTTGTTTGGAATTGAATTTGTTAGTAACAGAATTTGTTGGATGCATGGTGTATCTCTTTGAAGCAGCTTTGATAACCACATGCGGTTATATATGAGGGAATTATTTGAAACTTTATGTTTATATGAGACTTTTTATTGATTGCTTACCTGCTTACTCCCCTTTTATGTTTACAAATCAGAACTTGATGGTTCGGTTAGCTTGCTTAGGGGAAATGTGAATACGTATATAGTATGTCGTATCTTCTCTTCAGATGTCTTGTTAAAATACCTGCTTGGGAGATATTTTTTTTGGGGGATATCTGCTAGTTGCTGGTTGGAGAGCTTGGTTTTAAGCACATATTACAACTTCAACTCCTCTATTCAGATCTTTTCTGAAGCAATCTTTTATTATGTTAGCAAATATTTATTTTTTAAAAAAAGTGAGGCTCAGGATACTGTATTGATCATATATTGTATAAATCTGGCTTTGGAATTCCTTGTTGAAAACCTGTTGCATCTACACTTTCTGCAGTACATATGGGTTTCGAATTACCTGTTGTATCATTTGGGTGCTGCATCCCTGTATATGTTCGATTCATTTGTGTGTTTCAAACTACATGTCGTTTTGCAAATATGCTTGGATATATGGATTAATGGACCAAATGCTATTATAAGGATTTATGTTATATTTAATTTTTTTCTTAATACTAAATTGTACTGATTTTATTGAGATAACGGTGGAGCAGTTTGGACTGCCACAGAAATTTGCTGTCGATAACCGCTGCCTCCATACTTCAGTAAGTATATTTTCTATATTTTCTCAATTTTTTGACTGATCTATTCTATTTTTAATAACTGCAGGACGAAGAGTTTTAGATATTCAGGGAAGTCTGAGAAAGTGATGTGTCGGTGCGGGCTACCTTCCTTGCTACTCACGTCATGCCAAAGACATAGTTTCTAGACAATTTTACAGGTGTCCGAGGTGGGCACAACGATAGGAGAACTGCACTTTCTTCAGGTAGGTCGACAGGGAGTCTGTTTCTATAATATCTCAGTTGGACACTGCTACTCAGAGTTCGTCGATCTCAAAATTTCAAAACACTGCATCTGGTTAGAGTGCTTCTTTTTCTACTGCATCTTAGTCGGACAGGTTCACTCAGGGTTCTATAGTGTCAGAGTCGGGCAGCATGACCCGTGATATGCTGCTAAATTTTAAAGACAAAATTATAATTTTTTTCTTTATCATTTTGACATTTTTTTGTCTCATTATACTCCATATTAGTATGTGAATGTGTATTTTATTTTTGGTATGCGTAACTTTGTTCGTTTGATGTGATCGGATATATTTGAGTTATATAAATGTAACACCATTTTTTTGTATTCTCTTCTCTTAACATTTGATCTCTAATTTTGTTGAGAAAATAACAAATTCTGCTACACAGATTATTAATTCAACTAAAAAAATTGCAAATAAATTGTTTACAAAAAGCACAAATCAAACAGCTAAACAAATTATTCAGAACAGAGGCAAAATGATCATTTTTTCATAATCAACTGTCAGACAACTTATACAGATTAGCTGCTCATTAGCAGATTATCAGGATAAGCTGGATAAACTGCAGCTGCCTCAAACAGGCCCTAAGAGGGTTTTGATCATGTATAAAACACTTGTTTGAGCTAAAAACCTTTTACATTGGTTGCTTCTGAAATATATATCAAAAATTCGTCGGCCAACAAAATTGAATTATAGAGCTAAAAACCTTATCACCCAACTATTCTTCATATTCTTCTCACTTATCATCCCCACCATCTTTGAACGCCCTAAGAGCGCTTTTACTAAACTTAGATGGATTGGAACAAATCCGATCTTGCTCATCCAAAAATAAAAACTCTTTGAGCCATCAATTTTTTTTTAATTACAAACTTCATGGCCATCATATTTTTCATAACCATGCATTATTAACAATTTTAGGAAAAGTGTGTCTCAACCTAAAGAAAATATGATAAACCACAAAGCAGTTACAAAAAATAAAAATAAAAAATCAAGCACCACAAAATAGAACATTAAAAAATGTACGATGATTGCCTTAAGTTAACAACCATCGATAACAATACAAAATCAAATAATTCAATATACTTACAAAAGAGCATATAAAAGATTACATTCATACAAAGTTGAAAATATGAACAAAAATTTCACTTTAATCCAACTGAGGGCTAGTCTTGGAAAAGGAGACGTTGTCCTTGCTCCAGTTACTCCCTTCATTTCTCTATTGCAGAAAACCAAATGACAACTATTCCCTACTATGATCAAGACCATTTCTATTGCTAAAATTAGAAACAGAAATACTTCTTCTAGAAGTAGCCGGAGAAATATTGTAAGTAACAGAAAAAACTTCTTCCTTTCTTTTTCAAATAACCTCCTTCTCTGTTTGTTGCTTCTCCTTGGGATAGGCATAAAACCATTGATTTATGCCTCTTTGTTATAATTGCATCATAAATTAATAAGGTCGAAAGATGAAATGCAAAGAAAACTTGACCTGGGTAGCTACCAACTTTCAATATCAAGTGTATATGGATCTTGAGTTGGTAGCCATCAATCTTGAATAATCAAAAATGAATGGATCTTAAGTTCGATAGCCACCAATTACAAAATCAAAACCAAAATTTATTCAAGATAGTGAAATTTATACTCCGCAATTAACACAGGTGTCACAAGATGGAGATGTGTTACAGGCAAAGAGGAGAGAGTTATGACGGAAGAAATGTGGCTAAGAGGAGAGGTTGAAGATGAGGCATAGATCATGCAGACAATAGGGCGACCATACTCCGTAGGGGCAAAGCCATTGACCATTGGACGATAAGGTGTGTGTGATATCAAGAGCAATGAGATTATCGGATGTGATTGGAAAAATAGCTCACAGTATAAAAGAACGAGCCCAATGAACTCAAGAATTGATCAAAGCTTTGGATACCAAATTGATGTAAATAAAAAAAAATGAGAAAGGCAAATCAGAGATAAGGAAAGAATGACTGAACAGAAGACAAGAGAAATGAGCAATTAGAATTCATCAAGAGAGGGGAAGAAAAATAAATATTTTTGGTTAAATTCATTTTGCTATGATCAAATACAAACCTTGAATTCCTATGTATAAAAATAGAGTTATGGAGATCAAATTAACTATTCAAATTCAAATATAAGCTTCTATATACTAAATATAATCCTAATAATTCAAATTCAAACCTAGAATTAACACAACAAATAATTTATCCTCATTAAATAAAGTCTTATTTTAAATAAAATAAATTCTAAAATACATATAAACCTTAATTCTTTGTCACAGGTTGACTTATCTTTTACCACTCAACTTCTAAACTAACATTTACATTTATTTTTTGCCTCTTCAAATTAACTAAACAAACTACTAATATTACCATGAAATAATCAGACTAAAAGATGCAACAAAATTTTCGATTAATGAAACAGGAAATTTAGAAATAAAAAATGGCCAAATTAAGCTCAATCATACAAGTAGACAAATAGAAATCATCAACTTGTGCACCAAAAATCAATAAGATCATATGATCAACAATCATAAAAAGGACTCAAAACTTTCTTAGCCTCCTCAAAAAATAGAAATCTTCCCACAGAAAAAAGACCAATTTTCATCATCTCTCTTTTTTCTAAAATTCTTTTCCGACCGATCATGATAGTTTATCATTCCAATATGGTTCATGTCTAGTCTTATCTCCAACCAATGGAAAGAGTTTATTAGCCTAGCGTTGTAAACTATTCCAATACTTCATTTAAGCATTGTATCCAACCAATAGGAAGAGTTTAACAGCCTAGTGCTCTCAAAAGAAACAAGGATAACTTCTGCTATGCCAAGCAAAAGGAGATGAATCGTTGATACCGGAACTAGGTGGAACTCAGTAGAAACACAAAAAGCAAATTTTTATTAATAATGAGTAAGGGCTACAACCTCACGCAAACGGAAAAGAAAAACTCAATAACAAACAAATCTCTTGTTGAAGCCGAAATAAAAGACACGAGGGCGAAGTTGCCCGGCAATGTGGTGAAGGAATGGGGATGGGTTGGTAGTTGCGAGGTCGGTTAGGAAGGGCTTTGGTGGTGATGTGGGAGGCCAGTAGAGGGACTGGAATGAAAGGGAAGTGGCTGGACAACCGGATCTGCTATAGGAAAATGGCGCCTACTGTTAAGATGAAGGCGGGGGAGTGGAACAACAAGGTCATGTTGTTGGGGACAGCAAGTATGGAGGGTCGTAGATGACCAGCGGCAGGCAAGAGGGTAGTTGGAAGGTGTTGGACAGCAAGGGCAGCGATAGTGGGGTGAGGAATAGTTTATTGGGAGGGTTGGAAAGGAGGGAAGAGGAGGCTAGTGGCTGAGAAGAGGGGAGGAGAAGGGGTAAGGAAAGATACAGCAACACCTCGGAGTAGGATACAACCGAAGCACCACCACCTCCTCGGATACAAACCTAGAACAGAGAGAAGGACTCCACAAAAGAATCTAAAATCAACAAACAACAAAAATTAAACTTAACTCTCACTAACAAGCATATAAATAGACTCCAAACAAAAAAGAACAAAAAATGTAAGGAGCAGAGGGGTTAGCGGCTTGCCGCCCTTCCTAAAATGCCGCTTGATCAAGTCGGATGAAGGGAAGAAAGGAAATCACACTCGACTCTTGTTGCAACCCAAACCAGTCACCTCAGTGGTGCTTGGACTGGCTCTCCTATGCTAGTCGGTTCAGCCAGCTAGCTTGTTTCCAGCCTTTGTGCGGGAAACGCCCACACCTGCATCAATCTTAGAAGTAATAAGAATTCAAATTGATAAATTAGAGTTTAGCTTATTCATGTAGCCAAATGACAAACTACAAGCAGGTCAATAAAAGAGAATATAAAAAAGGTAAAATGAAAATATAGCATACTAACAAATGAAGCATCATCATCATCATTGGCTTATCCCAACCATTTGGGATCAGCATTATGAATCATCATTTTTCAATTGTTTCTATTGAGTATTGTTTAATTTGTCATACCAAATCATTCTAAACAATTTATATCCATGTAATCTTAGGTATATTCATTTTCCATATTATCTCATATTAATTTTTTAAACTTATCATATATCTAAACCACCCAAGCTCATCTTCAATAACTACTTATTCATCAATTTGTCCTTCTTAATTTTATCACCAATCATCTTAACATTCTCATTTCCGTTAAACTCAGCTTAGGTATGAATGACTTGTTTACAGCTAAGACATTTAGATCCACAAAACAGGTCAGCCTTTTGTGGTTTTATAAATTTAACTTAAAACAACTATGTTATCCTCCTATCACACAAAAAGCTGGAAAAAAAGCGTAATGATATCCTCTAAATAGTTAAACTAACTAACATATACATGCTCAATAATATTGGGGAAATGTTACAAGTGAAATAAAAACAACTTGACCTAGCAAAAATAAAAAAAAACTTAAAAAGCAATATTTTCCCTTCAACCAATATAGGGCTCGATTGTATAATACTATAACTAATTGAAGATTTTTAAATAAAACAATGCTAGAATTTTTTAATATTATTGTTAAAAATTGTAGATGTTTCCTCGACCTCCCAACATGGCAAGAAGACAAACATGGGCTGGCGGCCATTCCACTTCGAATAATTGGATAACTACAGCTAGCTACTTTTCCCTACATGGCATGTAATCAGCAGCATTGAAAGGGCTGCAACTGGCGGCCTTAATGGTTGCTAGATGTCTTTCCTAAATAACAAGGAAGCACACAAATTGATTTGGAAGCCTTAATTTTTGGAAGACTTTCAGGGTGGGTTCGTCTAGTTATTATTCCTTGGTATTCTATCATTTATTTAGCAAATTTTAAATTAAAAAACAATTATGACATGTAGGTTTCCATGCTTTGATATGTTTATTTTTAACCTATTTGTCTTCCTTGTAATCCTCTATAACTTGGGCATGATTTCAACTAATGAAAGCCTTATGGAGTATTACACTTTTCTTCCTCTCTATTTCTCTTCTCCTTCAGTATTACATGGTATTTGATATAGCTTCTAAATGATGATTGGCTACTACAAGGATGCCTTAATCCAGTTTAGTAAAAAAAAAAAGATCAATTCTCCCTCCACCTTACCATTACTAAGTAGTGCCATTATTCTGAGAGTTTCCATAAAGCATTCATCATTTCAAATCGTTTCCTACAAATAAAATTGGACCGACTTCCTCCAATAGTTTTACTTGGTTTATATGGTGATCCGAGGAAAGAAAAAATTGGATACCTAAATGATATCATTTGTAATCTTAAATGGTCGACCTTTCCTTTCCATAATGAGAAACAAATTACGCCTTGGAAATGTCTTGATTTATCAAACCCATGGACAAACAAAATGGAACATTTCACTTGGTTTACAAAACCAAACAATTAATCATATAGAAAGCCATAACGGCTTACTTATATATTGAAATTTATGCTTAATTATGTGAATTATGATATCAAATTGGTGACCCTAACAAGGAAACATGTGTGTCACGAAATATTTCACCAGCCTCAAAAAATTCGACAAGAATTGGATAGATTAGAGCAAAAAAGATTGCTCCTAAAAGTGGCAAGTAAATACACCAAACTTCTGAAAAAAAAAGGCACAATATAGATCTAGAATAGGTGCATGAAAGAATATCTCGACAGTATAGTGAACTCTATTTTATATTGCATAACTATCTTCTCTCACTGCACCAATTTGATAAACTTGTCCTACATCTGCTTCCATACAAATAGCGGCACAAACCAATCTCTAAATAGTTCTATAAAATTTTCCAATTAACTAACCCATTTAGTATATCTCTCAACCTGTTGTTGACCTCATTTTTAGTGAGGTCTAGTTTTCTTCTTAGGGTTTAGGGTCTAGCCTTAGGATTCTTCCTTTGACTATCTTAGACCCATAGAAATGAGACCCACCTCATTTTAGGAGTCCAAACTACTTCTTTAACCTTTTGGAGTTTTGCATGTGTGGTTTGTCTCTAGCACTTAGGAGGCTGAACCCAACATGAAAAACTCAAAAGGAGTCTCTATAGGATTATTAAACCTTAGAATTGTCTTATACACAATTTGCACATTCGCACCCACAAACTTCGCGATTCAGACAGTCGACACGTTAAATATCGCAATTTACGTCATTTACGCCTTTATATGTAGCATAATTAATCGAAACTTAAATAAAATTTTGAAACGATCGACCAATGACTCGAAATTTTGAAACGATCGACAAATGACTCGAAATTTTAACGAAAATCGAATTCGGCGCATCTTTGACTTGATTGTCAACGAGGTTGTCCGAACGGCCCCAGATGACGAAACGGACTATGTCGGTGCGTCCGGAACATTGACTTAGCCGGGAGACACATCCGTTTTGATATGATTTCGTGCGGGGTCGAATTTTGTCTGAATTGGCGAATTTTAAATGAAATGTTTAACAAAATGAGTGAAATAAAAAAAGAAAATTAATTTTAATAAATCCCTAATTCGCTCACTCGTCCATCCCCGCTTTCTCCCATTTGCGACCCAAAAGCGACTCGCCCTTGCTTCCCAAGCGAAACCCCAACCCGACCGAACTCCCTCTCCTCTCCTCGCGAAGGTTCAACCCAAGGCCCCCTCCCCATGCTCTGGTAAAGCTTCCACCTGCATCCACCTAATCCCTGTCGCGCTCCTACTTTCCCCTCGCCACGCTCCCTGCGATGCTTGTCGTTTCTCGCCCGTCTCTTTCGGATCGGCTCACCCCTCTGGTAAGTCATGGTATTTCCTCTCCTCCCTTAGCTATAAATACTCCATTTGTGGGAGGGTATTAAGGTTGGCCGAAATTTTAAGGAGAGCGGAAGTGCTACAGAAATTTTTTTTAGGCTTGTTCTTGAGTTTGCTTTGGATTTGCATCAAGAGGTAACTCTCTTCCTCCTTCTTTCTTCAAGCATTTAGAGGTAAGAATCTCATTGTTTCACATTCTTTTTCGATCTACTTGTAAAGTATATCATGCAGTAAGAAGTGTCTTCCTTTTTCTTAAGGAATTTGTGGTTCTTTCTTTTACTTGTTTTTAAACCTTATTACATTTTATTAAAGGTGATGGATCTCAGCCATATAATGGTGCATTGGTTTGAAATATAAGTCAGATGTTCTGACTTTCTGTTTGATTTTATTATTATTATTTTATTATTATTATTCTTAAGGCTTATTGTTTAATGAGTAACTTATTATAATCTTATGTCATGTCATGCTTTTGATTTCTTGTTGCCACTGGAGACAAATGATGGAAGGAGTTTTATTATTTTCATGGTGGGTTTAAACGGCCTTATGTTAAAAGAGGTTATTGTGTTAATTAAATCTTAATTTCCTCTTGGGAAAAGTTAGGGCTGTGCTGATATGATTTTGAGGCTTTGGAGGGGATTCATTCGTCTTATTTTCAGTTTCTTTAAATAGCAAGTTTTGGGGCTGTTTTGCGGCACAGATTTCAAGCTAATCACATGGGCATTCACACCCATATCACCCCATATTTTCACTATTTTGGAGAGGAATTGGGGGGTTGTTTTAGGCTGATCGACTGCTGATTTGGGAAGGGTGAATTGTGCACCTGTTTTAATATTGTTTGAAGTTTTATTACCAATGTTGTTTTAAGGCTTTAATGCGACATTTGATGGTTTATTTGGCTGCGATTTGGGAGGTTTTTGCCCACTGTTTGGGCTGCGGTTTTGGTGGTTCTTGGGTCTGTTTGGTGGTTTATAGGCTGCAGGTTTTAGGTTGGTTTGGTGGTTTTCTTCTTGTTGCATGAAGAATTTGGGTGGAATTAGTATAAAAAGTGAAACTTAGGTGCTACATATGTAAAGGCATAGATTGGATGACATGTAAATGTACATGGGCAGTGAACTATATCTAATTACCCTATGCTTGTTACGTTGATCTCTATTCCACACCACATTCCCTTAAGTATTTAATTGCCTAAAACATCAAAAGAAAATGTGAAATGGAAATTTACATACATGTCACCTGCAATCGGAAACTTTCACATGCTTATCTATTCAGAACTTGAAAAGTATGTGGGTCAGCTTTACGCAAATTTGAGATTTATATAAGTCAGTTCTATGCGGCTTGGAAATTCATTTGGGTAGGCTTCATACAAATTTGAGATTTATATAAGTCGGTTCTATACTCTTGGGTCATATGGGGATTCAATAGTGGTGTTTGTGCTCGTTTACGCAAACGTTTCACGTGGGCAAGCCTTCTTGCGATATAATTTATCTTGGCTTGTTTTGTATTTACTTTGGATGTCCTTTCTCTGTTAATATGCTTAAGTTTTTTATTCCTTATGGTAATACAACTCACATGTGAAGTATTTTGATATTTGGTTATGGATAATTTTCAGGATGGGTCAAGTCCTTGTAATATTTAATTACTTTGCCTTTTGCTGTTAATATCATTTGAATTAGCTTATAGAAACTTTGATGATAAGAACTGTTTGCAAAGGAATATTTATCCAAAAAAACCTAAATGTGAATAATTTGTTTCGGTGGAAATGAAGAGTTGCAATGTATTTTGGAGTTTAATTAGAGCTTAGTTCACTGGTTTAATTGATGTTATTAAAACTGCAGCTAGTTTCTCTTTAGCTTTCCGAGAGATGTCGTCAGTAGTTCATTTGTTCTTATAAGCTGAATTTGGCAGCTCGCCTTGCTGCGGTTTTGAAAATGTATGAAACTATTTTGTGTCCCGTTTGTACTGTGGTTTTAACCACGTTTCATGGTTGTTTTCTGCTCTATGTTTGTGTCAGTTTGAGAAGATTTATGGGGTTTTTATACATCGATTTGGGCACTTTAAGTGCTGTTTTTATTAGGCTTTTACGCATCTTTAAGGACTGATTTGATTATTATTTTGAAAGAATTTCAACGTCTTTAGGCCGATTCACTTGCGGTTTCGCCTCTTGCTTAGCTGATGTTTTTTAGAAGTGGGTTGGTCTCTTTCTCCGTTGATTTACTTTTGTTATCTTTTTCCTTATCAATGGTTAAGTCAAAAATGAGAATTTCTGATTTAATTATTTGGAAAACACTTAAAATATATTTGAGGATTAGTTGGAAAAAAACTTAATTGAGGGTAAAACACATTAAATCACTTCAAGCACAGGTTAAATTGTAGGCTTCCTAAACTTTATGAGCACACCCTAAGTGAGAGTTCCTCTACTTAATTGTCAAATGAAAGATGAAATTAGGCATTTGACCTCAATTCATAAGTTAGTTAAAACACTAGACACAAGGATGCACCAAAATGTGATTCATAACTTCCTTTCAAGCAGTGGAATTTCTCCAATGACTTAAGCTACAGTGAACTCAACTCAAATCCTCCTGACAATTAGAGACATTCCCAATGTCACATATAAGTCACACACTCCTGGTTCTTTATACGTGACATCGTGTTTTGCTTTACTCATTCGTTTTATTTATTATGATTTTATTATACCGGGTTTTCTAGCAATTTTTGTTAGTTTCATGTAATTTGATGTTCTTCTTATTGCATTAGTTACTTTAATGCACTTGTTAAACTCCTTGGGTAGAGAACGGTAGGACAAATGTTAGAAGATACACCGCGCTCTTGAGATCCAATAATAATTGTTTTTGCAAATACAAAACATAAACTAAACTTGGAGTCGCTACAGTTTGGAGCTTGGAACAAGTTTTCATGGGCAACAAAATGGAGAAACAACAGGTGAAGGATGACGATCTACAACAATATATCTTTCCCTAGTTTAAATAGCAAGTCATAGGAGTTCGAGATAGTCTGTCTAATGCAACATAAATCATTCCCTTATCTTTATGTCTTTGCACTGTCAAGTTGTGCAATCTAAGCCCTACTTCAGTTTAGGTTCCGAGATCGTCGTCTTATACGACGTAAACCCTCATATCTTTCAGGCTATTTGTATGATTTTGTCATACAAATGTAAACCCTAAATAATAAAATTGACAAGATGAAATATCAAATAACATCTTCTCAAAGTTGAAGTCAAACAATAAGATAGTTTGGGAAGTCGCTGAAGTTTCCCTCGGGATCAGTGACATTGCTTACTTTTCTTTTCTTTGATTCTAGAAATAAATATTTTCATTCGGTCATTTTCTCACTTGACTTTTCTATGTCCAACATTGAAAACCCTAAACTTTGAATTCATGAAGATAGTTACCTCTGATAATCATCGAGAGTTCTCTTCAGTGATTTCAATCATTTGAGAGAGGTAACTAACTATAGGGGTTTGTCTCTATAGGGAGCTTTAAGAATCTAGATAATATAAACCTTATTTAATTTTTAATATTAGGTAGGAGAAATTGTCGGCTTATATAAAAAAGTGGTTTGCAAACCAGACCGATGTCATAAATTTCGTAGTTTATTTAATTGAGTCTCACTATAAAGTAATATGCATATTTCTCGGGATATGTGCGTTACTTGTGATATTGTGTTTGATTACTTAAACTATTGAATGAATGAGATCCATCCAGTCTCATTTTTCAAAAATTAAAAAATTATTTTCAAGAAAATCAATATATATATAAATATATTAAATTAAATTAAAACTATATTTTATATTTTTCAAAGGAAGAAGGAATTTTAACGACCAATGCCTGTCTCGACATTGTTCTTTCCTACATCTTTCAGTTTCTCCAACTAAAACAAATGCAACTAGGACACCTTCCTCTCATTTGGTCAAGACATACTATCCAAAATCTTCAAATAGCCAATTTCCTGCTTCTATTGGTCATCGAGCTCCCTTAAACATTGACGCTCGCAAATCTTGAAATATCTTCAAATATTTATCTATGAAATAGTACAATTGTTTCCATTTGACTGTGATCTAGGATCAGGAATAAGTTGGATTATAACCACCATAATTGAGTCAAGATATTTGTATTCAAAAAGACATTGTGTGGTAATTCCTCTGCCACCACGTAAGCATCCCAGATCTACTCTTGAGAATCCATACATTTGAGATAAAAGTATAAAGTTATCTGCTTTGATCTAACTTAACTCAAATCACTTAAATTATTGGTGATAATCAACAAACATCCCTTGATCATTTACAAATTATTTCAAGTCCAAAGGCAATTCCCATTGCAACCTGTCCACACAAAATTGCACTTCCTGCTCTTGACCAAGGAGGATCAATTGGTTGATCCTAATGAGGCCATCACTTAACCTTCCACCATTACATTCGTTATACACTTTGGAATAATTTTATTTCAAGACTATATCAAGTGGTTAACCTAGAAAATAAAAATATGGAGAGCACTTCAAGGGAATAACACAAGCTCAGTGATCCATCATGACACTTTTTGAAGAGAATATTTGTACATTCAAGATTGCTTTAAAGAAAGATACAACACAATAAAAGAAAGTTTGTCCATTACGAGAGATGAAAATAGAAAATTAAAGTAAAAGATGGCACAAGTAGCCATTCTTCTTCAAACTGCAAAGCTAAATTTTCTACTTAACTACAAGCACTCCACCATTTGAAGCAACACAATGTCAATCATTTGAAAAGACATTTATCATTCTATAATTCTTAACAACAACAATTATCACAATTCTACAAAGAAGAGTTCCTAAAAATGGATAATTCATGCATAACCAAGGTTGTTTTCATAAAGTGGGGAGATATTACAGAAATTTGAATACCATTACCTATATTGGATAGAATTAGGTCTTAGTCCTTCCACTAGCGTCAGCAATGTAAACTCGTGAAGAGGACCTTGGTTCAAATTTTATGAATTGTTAATGTGATAAAAAGCCAGGTATGAGCTCCATATATAATGTGTTAATAAAGTCAAAATTTCCTAAACTAGCGTTTGATCATAAAAACTCATATCCTAAATCAAGGTAAAGCACTCACATCACTATATAGTGCCTTAAGGTAGGATGCAAGCCTAAGCATGTCTTAATAATGGCACTCACCTAAGCACGCTTTAGAGAAAATGTTCATCTAAGAGAAGTGTGATAAGTTATGGCCTAATTCTATTTTCATGATGCAAACTGTAGACAACCAAATTATTAAGGTGAGAACCTCATTATTGGTCCAGCTCCACCCTTTGAAAAAAATATATAAAAAGCAATTTTTGCTAACTTGGTGATGATATTGAACTGAATGAAAGTACTTTGGTGCATGTAATCAAGTTGAACCAATACAGTAAGTAATTGAAAGTGCAAAGGTTACCAAGACTATTATGTTTACTAAAGTCTACAATAAATAGAAACTAAAGTTAATAATGACGAGGAAAGTTTAAAGGCATGCCACGAGTTCTGAACACAAAATAAAGCTCATCCAATCTATGGCCAACTCCCAACCCAAAGCAAATGACAATTAAAAACTTTTATCAAGCACAACACCATTTTCTTTAGCAATGTTTTCTACCAACTTGTTTTTTTCAAAAAAAATATAATGTATCGGCTTTAGATTATGAGAGGAATGTGCAAAAAAAAAAAACTTGAAACTACAAGTGCACTTCCTAAATGACTTCAAGTTCATGTGCAATGCACTTGCAAAATAATTTGCCATCTCCAAAACAGTGGTGATGAATGTTTCGCACAACGCAATTCCGTAGCAGCATAGGATTATCACATGAGGCTCAAATGAGGCCAATAAAATTAATGCCAAGAAACCACAGCCCTAAACTAAGAAAAAAAGTGTTTGCCCACTTCAAACTCCAAATGCACCACCTTTCTCACTCAAAACCCTGAATCGAGTTATATTCCTATTTTTATGTTTTTACTTGTTCGTCATATGTTTGATTACATGTAACAAGGTTCCAGTGGTAATTCAACTAACTGCTATTGCCCTTGCTCTCTAAATAATAGGTCAATAATCCAAATCATTCCAAGTAAATGAAAGAAGAATACCAAGTGAGCGTTCGGCATAACTAGTTGTAACTGATATTCCGGAGCAAAAAATCAAAAGAGCGCTGATTAATGAAAAGATAGGCTTTGCAGAATTACCTTCCATTTTATTTACGATCTGCTTGTTGTAGCTTGACATATCCGTCCGCGAAATAACATCCACATTTGCTTCCACAGGCAATCTTAAAATGTCCGCCGCAGGACCCCTACCCCTCAACACCCACACAATTCAATTCTTCTTTTCCTTTTTTCTTAGCCTTCAACATCCAGCGCCCATTGACAGACTGCAAGATAAACCGTTTCTGGAATGCAAAATTTGAAGTCATTACATCATTTTTGTGCGCAAAATAACTAGTTTTCATCAACATTTATCTATAGAAACCACCAATAAATGAATAAAAAACCGAACACAATTGCATAGCATATAATTTTCAAATTCAGAAAGAATACAAAGAGAAAAGCTAAAGAAAAGCCGAGTAGATACATAAGATAACCAAACAGCGTGGGAAAAAAAAAGTGTTGAAAAGCTGAGAAGCCATCATCACCTCGTGCCTGCAAAAAGAATGGGTAGAAAAAAAAAATCTACAGAAGCCATCCCGGCAAACAATTTCTCCAACAAAGCAACGCAATAGCTGTCAATTCTTCTTAATTCAAAACTCCGCAACACGACCGAATCTACAAGACAGCTACTGAAACCCTAAGATGTAAGCTCAGATCGAAGACTAAGCCCTAGCATTGAAGAAAACCCTAGAGACGAGAAGCTTGGGGTTTTGAATGAGATTTGACCACTTTTTCATCATTTTTTCATTTCTTTTTCTTCTTTTTTCTTTTTTTTCTTTTCTTTGGTGTGGGCCGATGACAGAAGGCCAATTTGGCCCTCTTAGTGACTAGAAATTACTATTACTGCCACTGGTTACTGGTGAATAGCTTTGGGCCTTTTGTCGATCTGTGCGGCGGTATTCGTATTTATCTGAGCCGGTATTTTAACGGGCCATTTGTCAGTATATCATATCGCGAAATTAACGCGAGAAGAAATGATCAAGATGTGCTGTAAACTTTATCATTAGCCCGCCTGATAAATTTAATTATTGCATGAATAAAGGCTGCAGGAAAAAGTCTAAATTTTAAAAATAGCTAATTTTTTCATTAAAAAATGTAAATAATTCTTCAAAAAAGTCATTTCTCCACTGTGATTCAAATTAAGGGTTTTTACGTATGGATATTTCCTAGGGCTGTCAGAGCAGCTCGTTGTTCGCGAACAGCTCGTATTCGGCTAATGAGTTGAACACGAACAAATATTTGTTCGTTCGTGTTAGGCTCGTTTTGGCTCGAAATACTACTCATCAATTACAGCTCGTGTTTGTCTCGCTAAGTAAACGAGCTGAACACGAACACACTAATTGAGCTCGAAATATAAACGAGGCGAACACGAGCTGAGCGCTCAGCGCGCTCAGCTCATGTTCGGCTCGTTTACACCCCTAGTCATGCCTTCGTCATTTCTCTTATTCTCTCAATCGAAAGATATAGAAAAAAGGACGTGAAAAAAAAAACTTTTGTTTCATCTTTGCTCCCCTTGCCTCCTATCAAGGCTATATTTCTTGCTGTAATTGTCTCTGGCTACTGCACGATTGCGCACCCATAGCGCAGTGCGCGCTAACGATGAGCAACTCTATCTGATTGGATTGTCTGCAGGAGGCTTACAAGAACATAAAGGAATGCTTGTCGTCGAGCGAAGGTTGGGCCGTAGATGTTGGTTGCTTCATGAGGTTTTTAGGGAAGGCGTTTTTTCTGCGAAGAATACAGTGGATCGTGTTGCGTGCTTGGGCTTGGGTAATCGACCGGTCTTTGGATTTTTTTTCTTAAAATTTGTCGAAAAAATTATAGAATTGAAGTTGTTTGATTGCCTTATGTTCGTTTAAATGTGGAGCAAGGCATAAAAAGGAGAAGAAGATGTTGTGATTGTTGGCCAAGTACGCACTTCTCACTGTGTCACTGGTTTGCCCTATTTTTTTTTGTTTTTTATTATTGAAGCGGTTTGATTGCCTTGTTTTTGTTGTTGTTGTTGTTGTATATAGAAATTGAAGTTTAGGTTTTAGATAAGCATTGTATAAGAATTGTGTGGTTTGCGTGTAAACATTGAAGTCTATTCATTAGATGTGTAATACATAAGCTTATGTGGTTTGTATATAAAATTTAAAATTAAGGTTTTTGATATGTAATGCATAAGAATTGTGTGTGGGTTGTATGCAAAGCTTGAAGTTTGGGTGTTAGACATGTAATAAATATATATGAAATGCATTTACAATTGATATCTAAATGCACCATTCTATAAAACTACATATATAATATAGATGAATATTCAAAATTTGAGATCATAGATGTATAACAAATTGTATCTAGGGAGAAAATGACTCGTTGATAGGTTCTTGAATAGTGTAGAAAATGTTGTACATGTAGAATCACAACCCATCATTTACCTTTTAGAAAATATATTTTGACACTCTTGTGTGAAGCATAAAAATCAAGTATACCTAACACTTGAAGATGTCATATTGGATCTGTACTATAAGAGATTTAAATACAATTATTGATACTGGACTACACATTATGAGGATGAACCATATGTTTAGTATGATCACGTTAGTGTGTTGTCATGTGTTATGCCTCTCTAACGAAACACATTCCTGACTCATACGAAGAAATGATTCATGTTGCACGTTGGGGTCATTTTGCTAGAAATATTACTGATGATGAACACATTGAGCAGTGAAGTAAAACAATTCATTGATTTATTGCATGTTTTACAATAACCTTTATGGGAAGGCAATACTATACTTATAGAGTTATTGATGACACTGAAAATAATGTGCATCAAATTTGATTTTAATATGCCTAGAATATCATATCCATTTTGTACACTAGTCACCAAAGTAGTTGGGTCAAGTTTTTTGTCAGGAAATTAAATAACTGCATAATTGTGAGTCGATTCATTCATCAACACATATGCATGAGAAATAGCAAGTTAATTGAGCATCAAACATCAACGAAAACATATGTAGAATAAAAAACATAATAAAATTTCACAGAATAAACAAAGAGAAACACAATGGTAGACAACAAATAAACAATGAAAAAAAAAAAACTGTAAAAGAGAGCTTCACTAGAGGTAGGCATCAAATCGATGATGCCGACAATGGATGAAGGGGAGTAGAACCGAGTTTCTGCTCTAATAACACATACGACAAAGGAGGAGAGTGGTGAGGATTATATGCGAGGATAGAGGAGTGGGACTATCAAAAATCCGAAGGGGCAACAATGTTTTTGGCACCTCACAATGGAGCTCCATCGACAGAATGCCTTCTCCCTCTTTCGTTTTAGCATTTGACCGAATGTAACCCCCCCATCTGCAAAACACTCAAGTAAAAAAGGTTCCCAAATGCTTCTTCTCGGGTTCCAAAACGTAAAAGCCACAAAATGGGGTGCCAAACGGGGCCTTACTCTCACAATTGAGCTCTTGTTGAGAGCTCCTCACTTTCTTCTCATTACTGATTTTAATCTTTTGTCATCACTTTTTCTCCTTCATAGATGTCTGATCTCGGTGATCCTTTCACTTGATGAGTTCAACTACTAATGTGATTTTCTATTTGACGACAATTATGGTTTATATATATGTAAAAGAATGACGAGAGGCTATGATATGAAGCCACAAACCATTCTTTTGTGTCTAATCACTCGATCTCGCATAACAGACAGACTTGAACCCGTGACCCCAGACTTAGAACTTACTTTGCAGATGTCAACCAAAGAGTCACGGCCAACGACAAACACACACACACACACACAATTTATAGAAATTGATTCATAGCTTTAATGCTTCAATTTTAAAAAATAATATTAAATTATTTTAAAAAATATCAACTTACATTTATTAATGTTGTTTTTGAATAAATTATATTTAATACATATTTTTGTGTTTAAATAGTTTAATGAATTAGTAATCAATAATTAATTGGATAATAATGCATAGTGTATTTGATTTAATTAATTTTATCAGTATTGATAAAATAAAAAATATAAATAGTAATATTCAGTCAAATAAATTAATTAAAAATTAAAGATATATAAATAATTAATATAAATTAATATATCAATATTAAATTAAATAAATTTGATTATGTATAAAACATTATTTTAACTAGCTTAATAAGCCACAACTTAATTAAATGTTATAATATTATCTTACATTCATCATAATTTATTTGCCCTCATTAAAATAGACATGTCCAAAATAGGTATAATAAAATATTATATCATATAGTTATTGTTAAAATTTTATTTCAACTATTAGCCTTAAATACCAAAAGAAGTAGTCTAATAATATCTCAAGAATTTAACTAAATTTAATCTTTATCATATCAAATAAATTTAGAATATAATTATCTCAAAATGCACTAAATTTAAATATATAAGAAGTATTAAATTCCAACTGAATTAAACATCCCTTTCTAGCTTAAGTTAAACTAGAAGGTTTAATTGTCTTTTTGGTCAGTTGCAGCTTATTGGATAATCTGCTCATAAGCTGATTAAAAATAACCTGTTGATAAATTAGGTGCAGTGACTATTATAAATTTTTTTTTTTAAAATTAGATCGCGGCCAAAAAATTATCACCGATGTGAAAACGCTGTTTTCAGCGTTTTGAAAAAATATAATCCACCAAAGCAGATTGTTTTTTACAGACGGCAGCTGCGTGCGGTGTCCGATCCGGACCGTAAATTTCGGTGGATCTCACATAAATTTTTTTATTTTTTATTAAAAAATGAAAATAATACTGAACTCAGATCACCGTGATCGGCCAAGATTTAACAACTAAGGCTAACAAAAGCTAACACAGAAATGCCCGTACGAAATAATCCCTTCCCCCGAAAGGCCGTTAGTTCCCGGATAATATTCGAGGGACAGCGTAATCCTAAATATCTACCGATCGCTTGGCCGCCGCAATAATGATCGCCATGCTGCAGTCAGGCCTTCTATTGTGGCCATGTTCTGCAACTCCAGGTTCTTCCTCTCTTCGGTTTTCTACTTCTCAGCTTTCCATGTTTCTCTTCTCCGGTTGTCTGATTTGCTTGTTTTCTCTTAAAACTTTCTTTATTCCCCTTCTGTATCTCTTGTTTTCAAGCGCTTCACTATTTGTTCCACATTGAACTACTTATGGATTCTATTTCTACCGTACTTTTGTCATTGCTACATCTGCTTGCCTTGGTTTTTCTCGTTCTGCAATTTGCATGATAACGACGATGAAGTATTCTATACCAGTAAAATGCTTTGGCAGCGTGTTTTGTTATTTGTCAGAGTTTTACACAAAAGGAAATGCTCTTTTGACTAATAAAGGACTGAGCTTCACCTTGATTGAGTAAACGTTTCATGGAATTCGATTTGCAATTTGTGCTTTGAAAACATAGATCTCAATCGAGATGAATAACCGAGAAAAGCTGGTTTAAATTGGGCAAAAATTGCAGAAGCAGCTCTATGCATTTGATACCGAGGTGTAATGGCAACTTAATTTTTCATGTTGGTAATTTTTCATGTTGGAATTTGATATTGCTAAATACAATATTGGGCTTTGCTTTTACGTATTCGTCGTCTAGCTCGATCGCCTCTTTCATAGGATTCTAATAACTTTGTAACCACTGATTTCATTATTATCGTCTTCTACAATAAGAGTTTTAGGTGTGGCTCACTTTGACATCACTTTTAACCAACTTAATCTTCCATCCTAGGGTTGACATCAAGCTGAAGTCCTCTTGAAGCCATGGTTGAATTTTTTGCTTATTATGTCTAACTTTGTCTTGTTTTATCTTTATGATGTTAGTATCAGCACTTTGACATGAAGTTATAGCTATATTGATTTTTTTTTTTCATTGAATAAAGAATAAATAATTTGTTTCTTGATGATTAAAAAAAAAAAACAGTCTGTTTTCTTGTGGTCTCTGGACCATTTTTATGTAAACCAATTTCTATGAGATGAAGTAGTTACATCAAATAACTAGATGGCCAATGTTTTCTTTCACATTGGGTATGCCTAACCATAAATTCTTCTTTTACAGGTTATGCATCATGTAAACAGTTTTGCCATAATAAAGCTCCGGTTTTCTCAAGAAAAATTGCTTTAGTTTTTTCTAAAAGGCACTCAGTTTCTGAGATTGCCAAATGCAGCAGTTCATCTTCCTCCGGTGGCTCTTCTGATGATTCTAATGGTTATTCTAACAAGGACAAAGTATGTATCTGAACTCATTAATGTTATGCTATATGCGGCTACCTTTTTCTTAGATATGCATGGGTGCACAATTAGCTATGACAGTTATTTTTATAATAGATAAAAACTACAAATACTTCCTCACACGTATAATGCTGCATCTGTTATTTTCCCTTTTATTTTTCAGAGCTACTACCGTACATAATTACATGTAAGATATTTTGAGTTTTATTTAATTAGTACATAGTGTAGTAACTTGTTGCTTTGCTAATACTTTATGTACTTATTATTTGTAATGTACTGCTTTAGAAAATTTTTTCACGAGTTTTGCTGCTTGTGTGACTCAAATGCTTATTGCGGTAAAATACCTATTTTTTTTGAGAGAAAGTAGAAGTTTTGACTAAATTTTCAAAATGAAAGGAACTAGCGCGAAGAAAAAATGTGGAGAATGAACTTACCAGAGACTATCTGATGCTGGAGAAAAAGGCTCAAACTACAATAAGAATAGAAATATTATTGCTGAAATTTAAAAGGTTACAACGACGACACTTCAAAACAAGAAAATAAATAAATAGCAATATAAAAGACACACTAGAGAGAAGGCGAAGGGGTGAAGGTGCTAGACAGCCGGTAGAATGGCGGCTCGGGGCAGTGGCCATAACAAGATGGTGGTTGAAATGCAGAACAACAAGATCAGGAAGACGTGGGAGATGCTGGTGGTTGCTTGATTGCTGGACAACAACGGTTGACGGCAAGGAGGGCGGGTGGAGGTGGAGGTCAAAGAGGATAATCACTATCGAAAGAAAATGATACAACCGGAGCACCACCCTACCTGTCAGATACAACCCCTGAGGGGAAAACAGGACGTCGACGACTGTCCTTATGAACTGAAATAAAAAAATCAATCAACTACCCTAACCTAGGCTAGCAAACACATATTTATTATTGTTGTTAGTAAATCAAAGAGGCAAGACTTGGAGAAGGAAAGAACTATGAAGGTAAGGGATGTAAAATAGGAAGTAGTTCCCTTATGTCAAATTCTTAAATAGGAAGAGGAGGGAAGCAGGGGGCGGGAGCGACAATTCTAGGGCCTCGAAATGGGAGGACGAGGGAAGTAGGGGGCGGGAGTGGCAATTCCAAGGCATCGGTCACGAGATCTGGAGATAAATCCTGCTATAATGAGCGTGAGCAGGGACCGGTCCAACTGGCCCCTGTCCAGGCTAGTCCAGTCGGCCTAAATGATGGTCGGTTCAACCGCAGTGGGAAGATGAAGCCCCGCTCCAGTAGCGGGAAGGGGAAGCCCCCCACGTCACTCTCTCGGGGTTGGAGGAGCTTCAACTTCATATGTCGAAGCTCCTGGTTCTCGCCGACCTTTCCTGGATCCCACGGACGGTTGCACTGACTCCAAACGCATCTGAGGAGCTTTCCCACTTACGAGCATACCTCTCTATCGATTTGTTCTAGTTTGAAATAATCTGACCCGGAAGTACACATCGACATAGGTTCTCTCGAGCCAAATTTGAACAAGTAAATATCTCATATGCTTCTCATTTAAGACAAGTTAGGCCTCATCGGGGTTGAGGTTTTGCAAGAGATTGGTTGACGAGTGATTCTTATTATCTTCCTAACCTTCCCTCTAACCCTTGTTGTTTTGGAGAACTGGCATCTTTTACTGCGTTATAATAACAAGAGCTTCACACTAGTCTTTTATCTCTTCATGTGGAACACTGGAGGTGAGGGTTGACAGTGTACCAACCTGTGATGCTATCGATTGGTCGTCACTACGATAATCCACTGAAATTTTAAATTATGAAATCTTCTAGCCTGTGTGATTTTTAAGTCTCCACAAAAAGTTCACCATTTTCTAGGAGAGCAGGAACTACAATCTCATCAAAGTCACATGTTCCTTTTGATCACATGGAGGAAATACATTGTATGTTTCTACGAACAAGGGAGTTCCACGGGGGAAGATGTCATCGGATGAAAATTCTCGTTTGAATTGCTCTCAGTGTGCGGTGTTCTTACCCCATGTTTCAACAACACTCTGGTCCATGAAATAGATCACCCATACCATTTTCACATGTTCGAATCCGTGACACTACAACATTTTCTGGCTCACAGACTTGCAAATTTGCTTCATTGGATGGTAGCAAGGGGGTCGCTTGGTGATGCGGTATCTCCTCTTCGGAAGTTGAGTCAGCAACTTTTGGCGAAAGTGAATTGGTAGGAACTAACACTGTGTTTCCCTCTTCATCTTTATATTTTCTCTTTCTTCTCTTCGGCCTTCCGGATCACGGTCTAACCTTCCACCGGATTTCCTCTTCAATATCCATAAGCCTTCGATGAAGACGGCGGAGCTCTTGCTGTATCTCGTCCCGGGTAGGCTCGAGCCTAGATCTCCTTGGTGGTATAGTTAGGGTTTTGGAATAGGAAGGAAAAATTTTTAGTGGAGATGAAAGAGGGTAAAACTAATTGCGTCAAGGTTGCTGATTTCAAAAATTAGCGAGGAGAGTTAGGCTCAGGAACATGTGGTAGTGGAAAGGGAATTGAGTGGTAGAAAGGAAATTTTGTAGGTTATGATAGACGCTAGGAAACCCTAGGATAAGATTAGGGTTGATATGAAATGATACCAGAGAAAAATGACCAAACCATAATAGGAATATAAATATTATTGTTGAAAGTTAATGGGTTACAACGACGATGCTTCAAAACAGGAAAATAAACAAATAAAAATATTAAAGACACACTAGGGAAAAGACGAAGGGGTGAATGACTATTGGACAACCAGTAGCACACTCTCATATAGAAAACCAAACAGAGGTTGCAAATCGCAGTATGGAAAATCTCCTTCGATGCTTTGTGAGAAAGAACATTAGATAGTGAGATTTAGTTATCCCTGAAGTGGAGTTTGTCTACAATCGTTTAACTTGGCAGGCCACCAGGCACAGTCTTTTTGAGATTGTATACTGATGAAATCTTATCGCACCATTGACGTTAGTACCAATATTTTAAGCTATTGAGCTTAGCACTAATAAATATGCTAGAGTCAGACATTCAGAGCTTATATGACCATGTAAATAAGGAAATTACTAAAAAACACCAAGTATCAGAAGCGGGATAATAAATTCAGAAAAGCTATGACTTTCAAAGAGGGTGTGTCAATATGGATTAGGCTGAAGGAGCAGTTTCACACAGGCTTTTTTGGGAAACTCAAGCCTAGAGCAGACGGTTCTTTCAGGATTGTTAAGATGCATACAAAATTGTTTTGGCAGGATTCTACAATATTTTTGCTACATTTAAAGCTGTCAACTTGTTACTTTATAATGAGAATTCAGATTCCTCCCACAAAAAAGGCGAAGGAGTGATGCAAGACCTCTTCCACAATACCTAGCCCCGCGATATCACGATTGTGGGATCCCTCAATTGTGGTATGGAACTAGGACTTAATACCGTCCCGGGTGATGTTTATTGTGGGATTTTTTTGCTTTGTGGGCTGCACGTTCATTTACATTCTCTTCTAATTAGAGTTTAATTTAGGAAATAATATAAATATATTATGCTCTGTTTTCAGTTCCATTGCTATTTTACAAGCACCTCCTCACTAAATCCATTTTAAACACCCAGGAACCCTAGAACATTGTCAAAGAAGTATTCATTGTGTTGCTTTAGATTTTTTCTGAAGGATGCGGTGGTTCAAGCTTTTACCAAGCATTGTTTTAATTTTTCTGAATTTCTTTGAGAAGCTTGCTTTGAATTATGATTTGTGCTTGATTACATTGTGATTATCGTGATGTCAACAAAAATTCGACACATGGATATAGTGAACACTAGTTTCCTGATTAAATGAATGAGAATGCGAGAAAAAAAGAAAAAGGTGCAGAAGCACGAGGTCATTGCCATTTTAAAAAAGAGAAAATAATACTATTAAAGCTACATCGATCCAATCAAACAAAGAAGAGATCAAGACAGGCATTGTCCCTTTTGATGCACTGAACTGAAATTTATAAATAAATTTCATACGAAGTGAAAATTTGATTGAATAGAAATAGCTTAATTTGATTGTGAACTGCTCTAAATCCAAAAAAACATGTAGTTGTGCATGGTGTTTAAATTTATTAAATCGCCTATTATTGTTGAAAGCTTAAATCACTAAACTAAGGCTTCATTCGATGGAGCTTTGGTTTTTCCCAATGTTTGTTGAGAATTCGTTTTTTGAAAAGCTGTGTTTTGAAGTTATTAGGAAACAACAGTTTGATATGGGAATAAAATTATTCTTTCTTAGAAGACCTTTTAGAAATAAAAGTATTACAACCAAATAAAAATAAATGAATTTTTAACTTTATGTGCATCGGAAAGCACTAAAAAACCTAATCCAAACAAGGCCTAAACTCATCATGCTTTTGAAATTTGTCTTTGCATCTAAACTCTATGGATTGTACTCGCATGCTAATAATTCTGTTAGGTTAAATTGATTTCAGTGTCATTTCTACAGTAGTATACCGATTTTTATTTTTTAAATTTCTTTGATGCTGTTGCTTATATTTAATTCTACTACTGTGTAGGTGCCCTTTGGATACACAAGAAAAGATGTGATCCTAATTGGGGTTGGTCTCACTGTGATAGGTGTTGGTCTGAAGAGTGGTTTGGAGGTATTGCTGCTTTTATTTCTTCAAATAGTGCTGTTTTCAATCCTCGTTCCTATATGATAACTGCTTTATTTCTGCTCTTTGGCCTTTTTTACTTTATTTTTCAGTTTGCCGGAGTAGACCCCTTACAGGCTGGGAATGTAGTGCAGTTGGTGTTGGTCTTGGGTTTAACTGTTGGATGGATTTTCACTTACATTTTCAGGGTATCAAACAAAGACATGACTTATGCACAACAATTAAGAGACTACGAGAACAAGGTGATGGAGGTTAGTAAAGCAATTTGCGAGCTGACAGTTTCCAATAATTTCATTTCTTTTGTTTTAATGAATAATGCCAAACACTTTACTATTGCTCTTTCTTATTCAATGAAATTGAAGTTTTTATTTGATAATATAAAACCATAGTATATAAATCAGATTTGGTGTATTCTTTTCTATCTTTGAAGAAATCATGCGCTGTTTTTTTTTTTTTTTTAACATGTTGGTATGCCCTGAAATTTAATTTTTTGTTTAATAGCATAAAGTTAGTTTCCCTGCAATTGATTTATTTTCCACCCAAAAATAAAGAAATCCTATAATTCCTAGGTTACGTATGCACGGTGCCTCTCAACCCAATTCCACATTCTCCATTTTTTTTCCTCTTCATAATCCCCTACCCTTAGGGTTGCCCATGTGCTCATCATGCATCTCAAGCCACCCCCGCAACTGCAGTCTTGGTCCGTATCCCTCTCTTCCATTCTTTTCTTTTTCTTCAGGATCCCATAGGGTTACACGCACACTACGAGTCTTGACCCACTCCCACAGTCATAGATGAAACTTGCCTCTATATTGAGGGTGAGCAAAGTTTTTATATAAAAAAATTTATATTAAAAAGATATAATAGATAATACCTAATTTAAAAGAAAGCCGGGTCTTTTATTTTGATTAATGAATTGAATATAATTATAAGCTTTTCAATTTTTTCATTGAAAAACAAATTAAACACTTCTTTCTCAATATGAAATACTTGACGGTTATCGAGCAAGACATCACTCATTCTATCATGCAATTAATGCTTGACATTTCTCATTACAGAAAATACTGTCTGCTGTAAGCAAAAGCAATTGATAAAATTAAAATTAATATCAAATTAATGTCTATAAACTAAGGAATCTACATTGTTCTTCCTTACCTTAGCAATTTATTTTTTAAGATTTATAATATCACTTAAAATGAGAACTCATCACTGATATGCATATCAATAATATAAGTTGAATATAAAAGTATTTTATCATGTTAAATAACTATCACTCATCTTGTAAGATCCAATATACTCACAATTCTTAAAATGAATCCGAAAAGATGCTTCACTTGCTAATGGTCTTTTGTTGCAGCTGCAAACATATTAAATAAAGCAAATGGATATAGAAGGTTTAAAGATTATCATAAAAAATGAGTACCTTCAAACCATAAAACTCCCCTCGCATTATCGCCTTGACCGTGTATTCTATGTAAACTTAATGAATATTTCTCGATACATTATGTGTAACTATATTGATTGAGGAAAATAATTTAATGTAAATGAATCTTTCAATAACTTATATTTTTATTAATATATAAAACTTTTGATAGCCAACTGTTCATTTATTGATATATCACGAGATTTATCTATTAAAATAGAAAAGTAAGAATCACCAATATCATTTGTGATGGAAATCAACGTACCAGATACTTGAGCATAATAAATTTAATTTTGAATCTCTGGTGAAGTCAAGAAATTGAAATACTTTGAACTAATTTTCTTAGTTTTTCGATTTGGATGACTCAGCATGGCTATCAAATGATAGTTGTTATTTAAAAGGACTTTAACATGATTAATACCTACAATTAACATGATCCGATATTTTTTTGTTCCTGTTATTTTTACTCCATATGGTAGAAATACTCTATATTTGATGTTTTATTACATTCTCATATTTTTTTCTTCTTCTGTTGTTGTGAGCATTATATATTATTCAATATAAGCTAAAACATTTATTTTTCTCTTCTAAAATTTAAATTTTTCACCAGCAAATATGACTTTATGAGCTTTGTATGTAATAACTTGTTCTTTCTCTTGAGGCTTAAATAAATAGCAATGGATACAAATGTAATATCATTCTGATTTTTTTTTCTAGTTGTTTGGATATTTGATGTTTAAATGTTGAGTAGCATACATTTCACACAAGTGCATGTTCGGCAAATAATTCAAGGATTTTTACTCTAAGTATCGATCTCACAAAGAACCAGGTCAATTCTTAAATTGAACCAAGTACTAATCTGATGGATTTTAGTTTTATCCAACAACACAAGTTTAGATAGAAAATATAAATTCCAAAATGCAAAATAAACTAAATTATTTGTAGTTTTTAGATTTTGATAGAAAACTTCAGTGAATTAGTGAATTGCATAAATTTAAAATCATCCGAATGTTCAATCACGCGTTGACAATCAAGTACTATCTACTCCTTAATCTCTGCCGAGATTTAAGGAGCCTTGGAGTTTCATATTTTAATTAAGTTTTCTAAGCCCTATGAAAACTTCCAGAAATTTGTTTTCTTCTATGAGATTGCAACTCCCTAATGATAATATGACTATTCCACTAGAGAATTGTGTGTTAGCTTAATTGTTCCACTAGTTTTCCGTCGAAAGATCTAGATTGCGATGAATTTTAACAAACAACTAGTCAATTTGACAGTAAATGAAATGCTAAAGGTTAACACATCAATTTAATTCAATTAATTCCACAAACATAACTTAGATTGATAAAAACCACGAGCAAACATTAATCCAAAGAAGTTAGTGACTTAGTTTCAAACCATTTTCACAAACATAAAGCAAAAATGTACAAATTAAAAACGTAATTAGGAAAAAACCTGGAATGCTCTTCTCCTGAAATCTTTTTGCTCCATTGCAAAGCTCCTTTCAAATGCTCTCCTAAATCTCTCTCGCTTTCTAAACTCTCATGGAAAGGACTTGTCTAGCTCAAATATACACCACGATTCACACTATGTCTAGCCTCCCTTTACTGTTCTAACCCCCCATTATATTACAAAAGTTCTAATTTATCCAATTTCAGAGGCTTTAGGATAAGGTATAAATTGCAACATGGAGATATATGTAGGACTAGCCAACAAGAGAGTGGAATTAAAGCTTTCAAGTCATATAGATCTAAGGGTTCTAAATAATTGAGTGATTCAATATACCATAGGGTTGGTTGCTTAAGGCTCCTCAACCCAAAAGTATGTTAAATAATACTATAAAAAAAGAAATATGGCTTACCATATTTGGCCATTTAAAGTGCCATTTTTCTATGGCTTGGCATAATAATGTTGTTTGGTAATGTATTTAGTAAATTCTAAAAGTTTTGTTTTACTAAGATCCTTAGTAAATCCGAGATTTAAGGCAAAATTGAGAAGAAATTGGACGTCTAATTCCAGTATTTAGAAGTTTGCATTTTTATGTCTAGCAAGTTTTAAGTTAAATCCAACATAAATCTGTTACTATACTGTCCCTAAGATTACTTGCGCTTCACTCATCGAAAAAAAGTTCTCCTTATCCTGGACCTTCATATCTCCCATTTTCTTCGTCGTCGAATTCTTGCTACAATCGCAACAATCTAACAAATATTTACAAAGCGACGATCAAAATAAACGATAATGTGAAGTTACATTGATCAATTAAGTATTACCATTTGTGCTTGCTTCATGGGAGATTCATTTTTTTACACCTAATGATTGAAACCACAATTTTTGCTTCATGAACCTAGTATAGATGAGAAGCTAAGCTTGCGTTAATGCAAAGTTTTCAATATTAGTGTTCTGAGCAAATTTGACCCAATCATGATGAACATATTACTAATCTACCCTTCTCTTTTTACTTTATAAAAATACGTTTATTTTTCTTTATTTCCTAAAATATGTGCATTATATTATACCATTTTTTCTAGAAACGATTGGAGAGTCTCTCTGAAGCTGACTTGGAGGCACTACTGGAGCAAGTTGAGGAGGAGAAGAGACGTCTAGGGAACAACGCAGAGCAAGGCTGATTTAGCTTTTTGTTATGAGGCTTATTTTCGTTTGATTTGTTAAATACATTAAAGTTTACAGTGAAACAGGTACAGAAATATTCAAAATGTAATTATATTGTACAGCTCCACTTTTTGTACTCATTCCCTGTAAAGATACATATTTTCTTAATATAACTGCTGCTTATGTACGGAATGGATGGAAGTTCTTGTCATCAATAGTATTTTTTTTAATTAGCAAAGCAAGAGTTATCATTCCATGGAAGCTATACATTTATCAAGAGGTTTGATGGAGAAGTTCAGAGATAATAAGGAGCATCTACATATGATTTTTATTGATATAGAAAAAGCTTATGATAAAGTTACAAGAGATATCCTTTGTAGAGTTCTTGAGAAGAAAGGTGTTGCTATGACTTATATTCGAGTCATTAAAGATATGTATACAAGAACTGTTACTTCTGTTCAAATTGATCAAATATTTTCCTATTTCTGTTGGTTTAAATTAGGGATTAACTTTAAGCCCATATCTTTTTGCTTTAATTATGGATGGTCTTACTGGACACTTACAAGAGGAGGTACATTGGTTTATGCTTTATGCTGATGATATCCTTCTCGTGGATAAGACGAGAGAAAAAACCCAGGAAAGCCTTGTTATGGAGGTCTACATTGGAGTCTAAAGCCTTCGTTTGAGTAGAATAAATTTGGAGGCATGGAATGTAATTTTAGTAGTAGTAGCTCTAGTGACAGGAATGTAACTATAGGTGATCAAATTATTAAAAGGTTTGAATGCTTTAGATATCTCAGGTCTATTGTTCAAAATGATGGTGATATTGATGGGGATGTTATTAGTAGAATGCAAGTTGGTTGGCCGAAGTGGAGGAATGCTTCGAGCCTATTGTGTGATAGAAAAATACTGCTTAAACTGAAAGAAAAATTTTATAAAATGGTGGCGAGACCTACAATGCTTTTTGGAGCTGAATGTTGGTCTTTAAAAGAGAAGCATAACACTAGTGTTATCGAGATGAGAATGATTAGATGGATGAGTGGCTTTACATTTAGAGACAAAATGTGAAATGAATATATCCGTGATAGGCTTGGTGTAGCTTTGGTGACGAACAAAATTAGAGAGAGTCGTCTTAGATGATTTTGTCACATTAAACATCAACCATCTGATGATCCGATTAGAAGATTAAATGTTTTAGATTCGACTTATGTTAAGAAACGCAGAGGTAGACGTATGATAATTTGGGCATATTGTATAAAAAATGATCTTAATTTATTAGAATTAAATGAAAATATGACACTAAATAGGATGCAATGGAGAAAAAATGATTCATGTAGCCGGCCCCAGTTAGTGGGATAAAGGTTTTGTTGTTGTTGTTGCAGCAGAGCAAGAGTTAAAATCGTTGCAATAATTATTGTCATTGATTTTAAAAGGCTCTCGAGAGGTTTTTGCAGTGGCTTTGTGCGAGTCAAAACTATGCATCTCAGAGCATATTTCAAATAAGTTCTTGACAGTATTATAATATTTTTATTTACATATAATTTTTTTTGATAGTTGTGAGAAAATTATTATTAAAAAATTTTCAAGTAACATTCACAAAAATCAAAAAAAAAAAATTCTCAACAGAAATTTACAAGCATGCCATATGATTCTCAAGTATTTATATGTATAAAAGCTAATAGCACTGATTGTACTTATCATTTATATGCTTTCATGTTTATGTGATGATCTACTTGGCTGATAATCCTTTAATTAAACTGTTAACTATAATCATTATGCTTAATAAATATGCTACTCTTTTTTTCTAATTATTTTTATGTCAGTCATATTTTTTTTATAAATAGATGTATCATAGTGGTTGCAAAAAGTATCTTAATATGTTTATGTGAGATAATTAACTCATATAAATTGATCTTATGATTATCTCATTCATTAAACTACATATATGAGTTGCTAATTTTATAGAATTGATTTAACCGAATATAATTTATATGGCTATAGTTGAGTGATATAATAAAGTTATTATGCAAAATGCTGGTTGCTCACCACTTTAACATTAAGTTTTGTAATATTTTAATTTTATACTTATATGCATATAATTATGCATTTAAATAATTGCATGGTTCTTGTAATCTTTTTGGATGAAATGAAGAATAAAAAAGACAAGAAAAAACACTTTTCTCCACTACCAAATTGCTAATAGATTGCAAGGAAGATGAGGGAAATGTATTTACATATGAAGAAATTTCAAAAGCTTGTGGAGAAGTGTTTTTTGCTTTTAATGATTTAAAAGATATATATCATTCAATAAAAATAGCTCTAACTTATAAAGCCATTTAGGCATTACTTTTACTTGTTGGAAATGTATTTTACATTGCCTTTAAGATACACCTAAATTTCTAAATAATCACAACAATGTTGATCTCACTTTTGTTCAACTCTGAATAATCGGTCAGCGAAACTGAGCCAACAGAGCCAAGTGCCTACTTGAAGTCATTCAAAGGCCGATCGACAATATCAACTTAGCATAGCCAACCTAACAGTCCTTGCCAAACCGAAACCTACCAAGCTCAGCTGACCGACTTAGAAGATGGTCAAATTGTATGCTTATAATACCCAAAATACCTTGTAATACCCTAATTAAAGCAAGAATAAGCATGTAATTACATATACTATACCCCTTAATTTATATTTATAGGGATCATTTTATGAGAAGACTAATTAGCTTTTCATATTAATGTTCATTACATATCCATTTCCATCTTTGTCTCCCTATTTGTCTACCCCTATCTTTAGATCTATTCCTTGATTGTGATTTCTGATTCTATATATATATATATATATATATATAAAGAATGTAGGATTCTAATTAAAATTAATTCTAACAAAAAATTATCATATAAGGGCCATTAAAAAATGCTTTAATATAAGTATATGTATGTACACATATTTATATAAGGCTATATATGAGATAATAAAATTGTATTAAAAGTAGAAATATGAGAGTAGAAAGCTTGCTATTAAAATTCAACGAGAAAGTGAGAAAGGAAGAAGTTTTCTAGGAGACGATAGTAGAAGGTGAGAGGGAGACTTCAAAGGGAAGGAACGATGGCTGCTACAAGAGAACTCACAGGAAGAAGAAAAAGAAATGAAACTCTTGCAGGGGATCGTGCATCTTCCAAATGAGAAGGCGATGCGGGTGGTCGGTTCGGAAGCAAGCAAACAAAGAAAGGGAGAATCTTTTTCTACCATCAGAAGAGAAAAAAAAGGAGAAGGAAATTAAATTTTGGGGGTTTGAAGAGATTCCTAAATTGAAAGATAGCATTAGCTAAGAAGGATTTCTATATGGAAATAAAGCCCTTATCTTTGAAACATACTTAGAATCTATAAAGAATCAAAATAGGCGGACTAAACTACACATTGGGAATAATGTTCCCAATCATGATGTGTATGGCTAGGCGGTTAGAAATGTCTTCCTCGGTAATCATGAGTTACTTTATCCTAAGACATTCCCTTTAGTTTCAGGGGGTAAGGTTATTTGTTTTATATGTCCTAGTTATTAACACTAACTAGGATATCTATTAGAAGAACCTCTTGTGTCTAAGTTGGTTAACCTAGGGTTCGTGTCGGATCTACCTATGTTTAGTTCTTGTTCTTTATGTTTGTTGTTTTTAGATTTTGTTTGGAGTTTGATATTTAGTTTGTGATTTGTTTTAGCTCCTAGGTTTGTTAGTTGATATGAAAGTCAAGATTCTCCTAAGTTTAGAGTTTTTCAATTGGTTTTATGGGTTGGTATTCATTATTTGCTTTTGTCCTTGAGTTTTGAGTGTTTTGTTAAAGGTTTATGCTTAGAACCCATATGTGAGAGGTTAATTTTCTCGTTTTTCTTTTATCGATTTTTTTTTCAAAAGAAAAGAACTGAATATAAAGACATGGAATATGAATTATTACACATGAAATATGAATTTTTAATTCACTACACATGGAATATTGCGCACGAATGGTTACACACGGATGACATGAATCAGTATACATGAAAATATGACGCAAATTCAATTTGTGAGGTTGAGCTAATGTTTTTTTTTAATTAAGGTCAACTAGGGTTAGCTAATATTAGTTGATGTCAGCTAAGGTCGGCTCAAATCAAGTTGGATAAGGTTTGGGTTTGGTTGGGTTAAGTTTGGGTTTCATCTCAGTTCAGTTTGGGTTTGGCTCGGTTTAGTTTGAGTTTGATTCAGTTCAGTTTGGGTTTGATTTTATTCACTAC
The DNA here is from genome assembly GCA_003013225.1 of Phalaenopsis aphrodite. NCBI lineage: Eukaryota > Viridiplantae > Streptophyta > Magnoliopsida > Asparagales > Orchidaceae > Phalaenopsis > Phalaenopsis aphrodite. The sequence continues at coordinate 1,469,305 of NEWO01000006.1, forward strand.
ACATGGAATATTGGGCACGAATGGTTACACACGGATGACATGAATCACTATACATGAAAATATGACTCAAATTCAATTTGTGAGGTTGAGCTAATGTTTTTTTTAATTAAGGTCAACTAGGGTTAGCTAATATTAGTTGAGGTCAGCTAAGGTCGGCTCAAATCAAGTTGGATAAGGTTTGGGTTTGGTTGGGTTAAGTTTGGGTTTGATCTCAGTTCAGTTTGGGTTTGGCTCGGTTTAGTTTGAGTTTGATTCAGTTCAGTTTGGGTTTGATTTGGTTCATTGTGGGTTAGGTTTGGGCTAAGTCAAGTTGGTTTTAGGTTCGGGTCAGGATTGGTCAAGCTGGATTGGGTCAGGCTAGTCAAGCTGGTTGGTTTAGGTCGGGTCACGTTGGGAGGTATGTGAGGAATAACTGACGGTTGTTTTTCTTTGTTCATTGTAAATTATAAAACGAGAGGCAGAAGTCGTCAGAAATTCATATTGTCGATTTCCTATGTTAAAAACTAACAGGCAGATCATAGTAAATGAGAATTATAAATGTGGGTTATTGAATTATTAATAATTGATGTCTTTAGTAACGCAGGTAAGCCGTCAGAAAGTCTTGATAGGTTGAACGACAACTAAATTCCACATTTCTTCCTCCCTCCTTCATTCGCAATCTAGAGCCCACCCACACCTTCTCCGATCGAAGTTCTACTACAGTTCACCATTTCTCGCATTCTTATATTCTAATCGAAGGTAATTTGATTCAATCATTCCTCTAAGTTTTATGTAATTTGAACTGTTTTATTTGTTGCATTTTCTGTGATTTAGGAAAATTCAAATTCATAAATAGGTTTTCAAAGTTTTTCATTATGCATGTGATTCATGCATGCTTAGGGCTTCAATCCTAGGTATTTCCCTATTGAACACTAGATTTTTAAGGGAAATTTACATATCGAGGGCACAATTCTTATGTATTTACATATCTTATTTGTAAAATTTTATATTTATAAACATGGCGCTCAATTCCTATATATATTTACATACCTAGCACCTACAACAAAAACAAGCTTTTATCCCACTAAGGCAGTGTTTGGTTGCATGTTAGATTTACGTTAAATAGGAATTATGAAATCCAGTAAATCCAGATTTATGATATAGGGACAAGCGAAAGTGACAATGAGAGAGACAGACCGAATAAATTCTTTAATCCTTTCCATGATTTGATTTAGTAAATTAGGACTTATATTGGAGAAGAGATGAATAAATTTGATCTAATGGAACACTGGATTAATTTTTGTGTGTGTGTGTGTTTGTTTGGGTTTATCTTAGCAGTGACATTCGCAATGACAAAACAACTGTCCAAGCCGTCACCTCCCTCTTTTAGTTGGTGATTGCGATAAAATTCAATTGAAACCATTTTAGATATCTAGGGTTTATTTTTCAAAGTGATGGTGATACATATTGATGGGGATGTTATTAGTAGAATTCAAGTTGGTTGGTTGAAGTGGAGGAGACACTACGGGAATTTTTAATGCACAGACCACAGATGTTGATTTCATATGGTAATTTCTTTTTTACCTCTTCACATATATTTATGCACAAGTTCATATTTGAGGTATCTATTTACTCTAACCACACCTTTCATATTTTGACTTTAGACTTGTTCGTGAATTATGCCCACAATCTTACTAGCATTAAGGAGAAGACACCACTGAAAAACATATATAGTTGGTATTAATGAGAGTTATATACAAACATTAGAGGAATACATCAGGTGAACAACAATATAAATAAAAGACTAAATTGCCTTAAGCATACAAAAGACAAAATGTCACATAGACCAGACACCAACTGCTCATCACACTGAAAACATAACTCTTAGGCTCACTCTACCACCACAACTTGATCTATTTGCCAGTCATGTTAGACTCTATTTATTTCATGAAATTTTTTTCTTAGACTGAAAGGTAACACCTAAAAGTCGTACACACATTTATGTTTATTGATCTATGTTGATTTCATTTTATGATGTGTTGATTTTTTGTGATGATTCAGGTTATCAGTGGATATTTGTACACAAGGTCGTAGATGTACAATAGACTTTGTCCATATACAAAAGGAATCATAATGAGTTCTTGAATGGTGTCGATATCTTTCTGACAGTGACATCTAATCTTCTGACGTAACTATCTAAGGGTAGGTTTTGGTGTCATGATCAAAACATAGAAATACAACACACTTAATGTCACATGAAGTCAGATATGATTTATATCATTGGGAATTTAAACCTAATTATTGGATTTGGATTTCACATGGCGAGATTGAACCTATAATATGTAGTTATGCTCCTTCAACGAGCTGACTCTCAACCTAAAATTCAATTAAGTTGATTTGAGGAAATGGTCCTCCACGGGACATGACATTATTATCCGAGTTAAGTAGAGGAAGAGACACTGAAACACAAAGTTTAAGAATTTAATGATTTACTCAATGTTGCTCAAAGGCACTTTAGAAGGGTTGCACATCCTATTCCGAGTTATTTGTAACTCTCATAATGATGAAAATTAAAGCTAAGTTTAACACGCTAAAATAGTGTTTCAATCAGATTGCAAGATTATTGAAAGAGACAAATCTACAAGAAAAGTTAGTTTCGGAAGACATAAAGAACAAAAAAGCCGGTCTCCAAGTTTGTGCTAAAAGTCGAGAAGATTGATTGTTGCATGAACATATATATGTTATTTTACAAGACTAATGAAATAGAGACTTAATTAAGATTCTATCATTCTCCTAGATTCAAATCTAAGAGTAGAAAAAGCAAGAGACATAAGAAAGTTCCATACAAGAGGATCTTTAATCTACTGCTTATTCCACATCTTCAGTTAATTTTCTTTTATGTTTACTGCTCCGCATATGATGTAACATCATAGCAGATCTAGAAAAATCAACTCAATTAATCATCCTGTAGAAGGAGAAAAGTAAAAATATTTTGATCATACATATCCTGAGTTCGCTGGAAAAGCACGTAACATGCGACCTAACTTATGCACTTATGGCTTCTCACTGTTTAGTCAGACCGCGTAGCCCTACTCTTGTTGGCCATCGATCGTTACATCATACAATTTGCCACATGAGATGTACATGACCATGTCATTCTTTTTCCTAACATTGATTATTCCAGCTTTTAATAGCCTTAAAGGTAGGATTGATGTATACTTGCAATCGTTGATAGATGAGCCACATATTCTTTGGAAAAGTGGTGTCATGACATATGATGTTTCAATGAAACATAATTTTCAAATTAAAATAACATCAATGTTGACAATAAGTGATTTTCTTGCATATGACATGTTATCTGCGTGGAGCACCGTGGGAAAGTTACTTATCCATATTGCATGTATTCATTTAAGGCATTTACGTCTCAACATGACATAAGGAATTCATATTTTGATTGTTACCATATTTTCTTAAATACTGAACATCTCTTTAAGTGAAACAAAAATGCATTTAGAAGAAATAAAATTTAGAAATCAGTGCCACCTCGAAGTGTACCATGAGAAAATTTATTCCACATTTTTAGTAACATTCCAAAGATTACTGTTAGCCCCAAGCTTTTTTCACATTGTCCACCAGACTTTGGTGTTACTCATAACTGAACAAAAAAGTCTATCTTTTAGGATCAACCTTACTAGAAGGATAATATGATCAAGTACACTCTTGATGGCTTATACATAGAGAAAAAATATTTTTGATAGTATATTCAACATTGTGATAGATGTAAAAGGAATGTGAATGTCATACTAGACATGAAGAAGACCTACAAAAGGCAGGAGCTAGAGATCCAAGAAACTATTATTGGTAAGTTTATAAAATCAAAAGCAAAATAATCTCTTACTTCGACGCAACATTGATCTATTTGTGAGTGGCTTCAATCATTAATATTCACGAGCGGATATGTTTCAAATTTGAGCTACGACGTTAATGTGGAGGGAGGAAAAATATTTGGAATGAAAAACCATGAATGCCATATTTTTTCCCACAATTAAATTTCAACCACATTTAACTGTTTGCCGAGTCCAATACTAAATCTACTGATTGAAAGCAGTGTGTTCTTCAGGGAATTATGTGTCTCTCGCTTGAAACTTGATGGCATTTGAAAGTTAGAAGCAAACATTCCAGTAATATGCTGCAAGCTCGAAAGAATATTCTTGTCTCGTTTCTTTGACTCCATTGAGCATCTGCTGGTACATTTACCACCCAAAACATTAGTTGGAGGTCTAGTACAATATAGTTGGTTGTATCAATTTGAGATATACGTAATGTTGCATGCACACTATGCGGTTACTACTTCATAAATAATAAATTCAAATTGTGTTAAATAATAATTTATTCATAGATTTTTGAATAAACTGAAGAGAGCTATCTTATCCTAGCTTCATTGGAGGGAGAGTATTTCTATTCAACAGTGATTGGTTTGATCATGTTTTTAATCGTGGAATAAAAGTATACCAACCATATAATATCATAGAAGTAAAAGTGAATAGACGGTATGTTAAACTTGATCCTTTCATTCTAGCAAGACAAGCAAGTTAGGTATATCACATTCTATATCTCCATAGAACAAGATAAAAAGTTGAGCAGACATTAGTCATAACTAGTAAACCTAGAGCAACTATTGATATTCAAAATACAATTGAAATCGCTCATTAAGAAATATAAATAAAGGATTTATGCATTTCACTCGATCCAATCCATGAATAAACATAAATAGATGAGTATCAATGAGTATGACTGATGATGGTTTGGATGAAGAAAATTTACTTTCTTCATCCTCTAGTGACTCATTAGAGAAAGTTAGCTAAGATTTGTAAGTTAATTCAAATGTGTTTATGTTTTCAGTTTCATTAGCTTGTAGATTGCACTTTACAATTTTTATTTTTGTTTACTACATACTTTTGTATTTTTTAGTTTTAGCCATCTGTAGCTTACATGCACTTTACAATTTCCTTTCTGTTTACTTCATCCTTTTATATTTTTAGCTTCAATAGTCTGTTGATTGTATGTACTTTTCAGTTTTCCTTTCTATTTACTACATACTTTTGCATTTTCCAATTCAGTGGTTTGTAGATTGAGTTGTACAATTTTTATTTTTATTTGCTTGCACTAATTAATTCTTCCTCCCTTCATGCAGTTGACTTCTTGAGGGAGGGGCAGTCTCCCTCATATTGGAGGATGAGGTGCCCTTGATCATTATTAAGGAAGAGAATTGTCAGTTGACAAGGCCATGGAAGCGGTGTTGAGGATGCAAGCACTTCTACCACACCATCATTATTGACACTTGCAACACAGATCTTAGTTGACGCCCCATTTCCACCACACTAGCACCTTCCCCAATTGTGTCTGCCACACCAGCACTGCCTCCAGCTGTGTCTACATCACCAACTATGACTACCATGCCGACACCTCCCCAGCTACGTCTACCACACCAACACCACTACCAACTGCGACTAACACGCCAACAACGCCACTTGAAGCTACTGATGGGCCATCCAGTGCAACATGCAATAATTTTTTAACTTCGGACTATGAGAAATACATAAGTTTTTTTTAGATACTGACAGTAGTGCTTTATTTTTTTAATTTAGATAACTAATAATATGTTGTTTCTATTTTTTATCTACCCACACAAACCATCAATTCCATTCAAGACATTATTCAAAGCATGTTCAACAATTTGTATTTATCTTGGAAGGAGATCTCGATCCCAGTTCAAGATATGTGGTTTCAAAAGTTCAGTGTATATACTGAACACAATCATCTTTAGTTATATATTTATTTTTATCAATCTAATATTTTGTATTTCATTTTGCTGAAACAATGGTCTTAGCCTCTTAAGGAGGAGGTCCACACTTGAAGAAACTTCAAGCGTAAGGAGAGCGATAGTCTTCATGATATGTTTGATGACATACGAAAGGCGTGTCAATGTCCCTTGTAACTAGATGAGGATGTGTTTGCATAGCTGCTTAGGTATTTGGATTCTCTTGAATACCAGAAGAAGAGAGGGCATGCCAAACATAATCGTCACTCTGACTACAGAGGCATGAGGGCCTCACGCACGCTGGTTGGGTGATGGCCCATACAGAGCATAAGAGGATACTGACAAGATTTAATTTCTCCATTAATTTTTATTTTACATTAAATGTATGCTAACTATTTCATTACTCTGACAGGCTATAGCGTTGGGACGAGACCCATCCGCTGCCGAGTTACATGCATTCACACTTAAGCAGCAGTCATATCAAAGTTGGGTGGACAGTAGATCTCAGGCGACCAAAGTAATTCATAATACTAAATAATATATAATTCAAATAACTATTATAGTTTTTATAACCTCTAACTTTAATTAATCATATTTTTTTTCAGGAGACCTTTCAGAGGATCGTGGAGAGTTGATCCTAGCAGTAGGTTAGTATTACGATCATAGATCATGATCCGTTTGACTACCAAGGTTACTGCCCAAGTCAACATTAACTAGCCCAAATGAGATCAGATATGAAGTTGAAGATGAATGCATATTTCAATGTGATATTGCGTCAGGCACGATGGAGAGGAAAGCAGCCAGAGGAGGATGATTATGACAAGGAAGATGACAAGAGGACGAATGATGAGTAGGGACTTCTTTTTTTCTTGTTTTTTTATTCAGAACAATTAATTCAAATGAATATTATTTTTATGTACAATTGTTCATTTTAGTTGGTTTAATGTGGTGGTTTTCTTTAATTTTTGTTTATGGTTCATGTTAATTACTACTGTGATATTAATTTAATAGCTGCTTGGATTAGTACAATGTGTTATGTGGAAATTGTGGTGTTAGGATTGCAGGGTTTCTGTCTTTGGACCAAATATCATAAATTTTGATGGTTTGTAATCATCAGTTACGTTAGCAATGACAAACATACTACCTTTCGATGTACTATCGTAAAATCCAACAATCTATAATCATAAAATCCAACAACCTATAATCCAATAACACAAACTTTTTTTTTTGATTATGCTCTAGTTTTCTGACGACGTGGATCGTTGGTCATTACCGACAGCTACCGATGACATTGCCACATGTTTCTGATGACAAAGAAAAACTCAAGAATTTCAAAGGTAGGGTAGATCTTGGCTACATTATCTCTACGGTAAGACATTTGAGGTCAAAGTGCAAGTCCCATCCAACAAAAAATTGATGTTCTTGACGACAGCTCAATTACACTTCAAAATGGTCAATTTCAATGTTCTTACTCAATTTGAACAAGTTTCATATTTGAGTTTGATTTCAGTTGGTCTTGAGTTTGTATTGAGTTTGAATGAAGAGTTGACTGAAATTGAGGTCAACACTTGGGTTGGCTAATTCCTTTTCTTGGGCCTTTTCATGACATGTTGTCAGCGGATTATAATTCTCAACATTTGAACTTTATTTCTTTAAAATTTCAAACTTGGACTCATTTATCACCCTTAGAAATTCTAATTTTTGAAGTGTCCAACCTTGAAATCTAAATAATCGAAGTCAATACTTTAATTGAGAGTTTTTTCTTGAGTTTCCGAGCTCTCAAGATGTAATCAACTATGAAGACTTGCCTCTAGTAAGGATACAAATGCCTAGAAAAAAATAAATCCCATCTTACACCCGTAAGGTTGGAAAAAATCCTTGCTTCAGGTAGACCTATAAATATTAAGGATTTTCATCATCTGAATGATTATATCTATTTTAAAATAATACTTTCCTCTATCATGTTGATATATTATTTATTAAATGACGCATTCAGTCATTTAAAAAAGAAATCTTTCAAGATATATGGTAGATACACTTAATAAAAAACTACCAACAATGAAAACATCAACTATCTTGGAAACAAGTTAATGATTCGATTTTCATTAAGAATTTGTCTCCATTTTAATATATATATATATATAGATATAATTTTTGCTTGAATTTACTTATGCTTAATTACTTTATTAATTTAAATAATAGTAAGTTAAAAAAGACTTATTCTCCAGTACAAACTTGCTCACTAGCCTATACATAAATTCCCCTTATTAAATTACATTATAATTACATACAAATTATTGTAACATAATTAAAAATCCATTTTCAATTAACATAGAAAATTTAAAATTATTTATCACAAAAATATCTTTTTAGTAATTAGTTTATGTAATTAACACGTTAGTAATATAATTAGTGACTTAAATAAATCAATTTTGTTGATTACTAATTTATTATACTAATTTTAATTAGTGCATAAATACTTAATCAATATAATTAGTTTAAATTATTGTCATTATTTTCATATGAATTTTTTATTCTTTATTAAAAAGACTATTAGGTGATTTATTTAAAAGCCACTTGTTAAATATTTTTTGAAACCCTAATTATTGATATTGAACTCTTACAAAAAATGCTCCAAGTTAATTTAATCATTTAGAAAACTTTCGATTCTTAAAATCTCTTAATTCCTACAAAATTATTTGAATAGTTTCTAATTAAAATTATAAATAAATTAAATAAATAGCAAAAGATATGCAACTCATAATTTCAACTATAAAAACCAATTATTACTTATTAGAAATTGTTAATGGTATTAGAAATTATTTTGAGGTTGATTTGTATCAAACTTAAGGGAGACTTTAGGAGGGATTTAAGTTAAATCCTCCCAAATGGGTTTAACTAAATCCTTCTATGCAATAAATAGGAATATTTTAAATCTTTGGGTTTATTAAATTTAAAATTTTCCCCTTTTCTCTGTAAATCTCAATTGAATTGTGGAAATATTTGGGAGATGTGGGAGTTTCTTGGCTTACTAAACTCTTTAATATTATTTTAAAAACTAAAAAGATGTCTGAGGAGTGGAGGAAGAGTATTTTGGTTCCCATTTTTAAGAATAAAGGGGATGTATAAGAGTGTGCAAATTATAGAGGAATTAAGTTGATGTGTCATACTTTAAAGTTATGGGAGAGGGTAATTGAACATAAGTTAAGACACATCACAAAGATTTCTCATAATAAATTTAGTTTTATGCCGAGCATGTCTACTATGGAAGCTATACATTTATTAAGAGATTTGATGGAGAAGTTCAGAGATAATAAGGAGAATTTACATTTGATTTTTATTGATTTAGAAAAAGCTTACGATAAGGTTCCAAGAGATATCCTTTGGAGAGTTCTTTAGAAGAAAGATGTTGATATGACTTATATTCAAGTCATTAAAGATATGTATACTAGAGCTGTAACTTGTGTTCAAACTGAAGGAAGATTGACCAAATATTTTCCTATTTCTCTTGGATTACATCAGGGATCGTCTTTAAGCCCATATCTTTTTGCTTTAGTTATGGATGGTCTTACTGGACATCTGTACCTTGGTGTATGCTTTTTGCTGATGATATCCTTCTTGTGGATAAAACGAGAGAAAACTCCCAGAAAAAACTTAAATTATGGAGGTCTACATTGGAGTATAAAGGCCTTCATTTAAGTAGAACTAAAACTGAATACATGGAATGTAATTTTAGTAATAATAGCTCTAGTGACAGAAGTGTGACTTTGAGTGATCAAATTATTAAAAGGTGCGAACGATTTAGATATATTGGGTCCGTTGTTCAAAGAAATGGTGATATAGAAGGGGATGTTAATAGTAGAATTCAAGTTGGTTGGTTGAAGTGGAGGAATGCTTCGAGCCTTTTGTGTGATAGAAAAGTACCGTTTAGACTAAAAGGAAAATTTTATAAGACGGTGGTGAGACCTGCAATGCTATATGGCGCTGAATGTTGGCCTTTAAAAGAGAAGCATAATATTAAGTTAAGTGTTGCCGAGATGAAAATGATTAGGTGGATGAGTGGCTTTACACTTAGAGACAAAATGTGAAATGAATATATTCGTGATAGGGTTGGTGTAGCTCCTGTGATGGACAAAATTAAAGAAAGTTGTCTTAGATGGTTTGGTCACATTAAACGTCGACCATCTAATGATCCAATTAGAAGAGTAGATGTTTTAGATTCAACTTGTGTTAAGAAAGACATAGGTAGACCAAGGAAGACTTGGGCTTATTGTATTAAAAATGATCTTAGTTTACTATAACTAGATGAAAATATGACACTAAATAGTAAGCAATGGAGAAAAATGATTCATGTAGCCGACTCCACGTAGTGGGATTAAGGCTTTGTTGTTGTTGTTCTTCTCTGTAAATCTCAGATTGTGTTATCGTCTTTCCATACTGCAATCCTGCATCTACTCCCCCTCCCCTTGCTACTGACTAGTTCATGCTTGAAGCAACATGTGAAGTAGTTCCTGATTTCACCAAATTTCAATTCCTTGCTCATTTTATTTTAAAATAAAAGAAGCAAGCAATATTCCTTATTCCTTCCTTCAATTATTTGTGCATTTCATTTTAATTTCTTGATTCACTATATCAATATGTTTGAAATACAGGTGTGATTTGGGGAACTCCCCTTCACTAAATCAAATTTAAGCATATTCCATCCCACACTCAACTTTTTAGTTTTTAGTTCAAGCGGATCAATTAAGAAAAATATTAAGTTAATTAAATAAAATTAATATTATTATTAATTTACTTTGAATTAATTAATTAATTAATTATAAAATTTAAATAATACTTAATCAGAATATTATCTTATACTAATTATAAAATAAGTTGTACTAATTAATGAGTAAATAATTAATGGCTCAATAAGCTATTGAAATTCTTTAAATGATTAATTAACTTAAAATCATTAATTCTTGATTAATATATTTAAAAATACAGAAAAATTAAATAAAGTTGAAGTAAGAAATTTAAGGGAAAATTATATACATTGCACCCAATTCTTATAAATTTACCTATCTCACGCCTAAACTTTCATTTGTACACACATAGTACTTTATTTATGGATGAAAAAATAGATTTGACCATTAAAATGTAATAATGAGTGCTACTTTTTATATGATATTTGTAATTATGAAGGTTTAGCTATGAGATAAGTAAATATGAAAGTTTTATGTGCTATATATGTAAAAGTCATAAATTTAAATCTGAAGAAAAAATATCTAACAATTTCAGAAGATTTAATCGTATTTATCAAATGTATTGTTAGACAGTTTATGAGAATTAACCTACTAAATATACTTGAATTAAGGCTTAAAATTTGTTGTAGAAATTCTTAAAATGCAGGTAACTAAAATATGAATTAGAAAACAATGTATTCCAAGCATGATCCAAATTTTAGATGAATAAAGTGAATTTTTTTTTATTAAATAATTTTAAAAGTATATTTTTTAAAAGACATTGATGAAATATGACATCATTGATTTCACAAAATAAATCACTCTAATAATTAACATCATACTAAAAATATTACTATTATTAATTTATAATAATTGAAATTATTTTTATAGGAATCGTAGGAATGCCCTATGTATTTACTTATCTAACACCTAAACTTTAATTTTTATAAATAAATAAATAAATAAATATTATTTTTGATATAATATGAAGGATTTAAGTGTTATAAATGTAAAAATAATAAATAAATAAGAATTGAGTGGTATATATATATATATATATATATATATATATATATATATATATATATATATATATATATATATATATATATATATATATATATATATATATGCGAAATAAATATCGAGGTTTGATGCATATGTATATCATCCTTCAATCAAACTGTCGTCTTGACGAAAACAAAGGCAATTCGAAGACCAAAACAAGAAGAACGAAGATCCAGATAGAGGAACAGTAGAGATTTGCTCTCGCATTAGATTTCACTGCGTTTTTACCCTAGAAACCTCGTAAGGTAAGGTTCAACTGTCTCGCTCTCTCACTCTCTCTCTCTCTCTTCTGAACTGCAACTTCGCTTTTCTGCCCTTAGTTCGTGGCATCATGGAAAGATAGATTTTTGTATGGTAATAACGAAGTTGATTCAACCTTTTAACGTTTGTTTTTGCGTTTACTCATTGCCCGAAGAACTAACCTGACTGGCTTCACCATGGATGCTAGTTTTATATCTGGGTTTTAAGCTATCGAGGTCAGTTTACATCTTTTAGGATCATAGGTAAAATTGTGATTTACTTCTCATTCTATGCAGTTTTTTCCTGGGTCCTTCAGCCATGGAAGCTGAACCAGTTTCATCGCAAGAAGATGTAGTCTTGGATGCAAAACCATTGAGATCATTGGCCCCTATGTTCCCGGCACCGTATGGATTCAACACCGCATTTACCTCTTTTGGTTCTGCGCCGGCTGTTTGTGTGAGTCCCTTTAGTGTTTCATCTTCCTCTGTCGGTGGTTTCCCTCAAGGTTTCCCGCCATTTTTCTCCACTCCAGAGCCAGCCAATCAGCAAAAAGCGGATCCTTCTCTGCAGCGTGCTAGGACTAATAAAACTCCAACTTCAAATGGATCCTACCATTCTGATAAGATTAATCTTGAAGATGATCCTGACTACAGTGTCCATACCTCTTCTTCTGGCCGGAAAATTAAGCGCCCTAAAAGTTTGAAAAAGTACAAAATTGATGATTCTGACAGTGAAGATCCTGAGGGAAGTGGCAGGAAGAAATCCCGAATAAAGAGAAAGCCACGAAAACCCATCGAGTTGGCCTTGATTCCTTCCTCTTTTCTCGATGCTCGGAATTCAGCTGAGGAAATACTCATGACCTTTGATGCGCTCCGCCGGAAGATCCTGCAGTTAGACGAAGCAAACGACGCCAGCAAACGATCTTACTTGAAAGCCGGGGCTATCATGATGTCCAATGATCTCCGCGCTAATATTGTCAAGAGAATAGGGCCTGTTCCTGGTGTAGAAATTGGAGATATATTTTACTTTAGAATAGAAATGTGCTTGGTTGGTTTACATGCACAAATTATGGCAGGCATTGATTATATGTTACCCAGACTTTCTGACGTGGATGAGACATTGGCGATTAGTATTGTGTCCGCTGGAGGCTACGAGAACGACGAGGGCGATACAAATGTATTGATTTACACTGGCCAGGGGGGCGGGGGTAGCAGCAAGTATGACAAAGGTCAGTTGTTTGATCAAAAGCTTGAAAGGGGTAATCTTGCACTCGAGAGAAGTTTGCATAGAGGAAATCTGGTCAGGGTAATACGGAGTGCGAAGGATATGAATCTCATTAATGGAAGGATCTACATCTATGATGGCCTCTACAAGATTCAAGAAACGTGGATGGAGAAAGCAAAGGCAGGCAATAATGTTTTCAAATATAAGTTGTTTAGAGAACCGGGGCAGCCAGAAGGAATCGCTGTGTGGAAGCATACTGAGAGTTGGAAAGCCAATCCTTCTTCTAGGAGTGGTGTTATACTCCCGGACATATCATCCGGTGTCGAAACTTTACCTGTTTTTCTTGTAAATGAGGTTGATAATGAGAAGGGGCCCAGCCATTTCACATATGCCATTAAAATGAAGTATCTGAAACCCATAACTTCCATGAAACCTTTACTTGGTTGCAGGTGCATTAGCGTTTGCCTTCCTGGCGATGCCAGCTGCTCCTGTGCGCAGCAGAATGGAGGGAACCTTCCTTATTGTGCAAATGGATTTGTTGTGAGCCGTAAACATGTTTTATACGAGTGCAATATCTTGTGCTCATGCTCCGTTAATTGCCGCAACAGAGTGACACAAAAAGGTATAAATCTTCATTTCGAAGTTTTTAGGACGAGGGACCGTGGTTGGGGCCTTCGTTCGTGGGATCCTATACGTGCAGGAACCTTTATATGCGAGTACGTTGGGGAAGTAGTTGATAAGATCAATGCGAATAATGAGTATGGAGAAGAAGATGAGTGCATTTTTGAAGGAAATTATATTGACGAGAAGACACTAAAGTGGAATCATGGACCGGAGTTACTTGGTGAACCGAGCATCAATGAGAGTGATATTTTTAAGCCACTTCCTATCATAATTAGCTCCAGGAATGTGGGAAATGTTGCTCGTTTTATGAACCACAGTTGTTCACCTAATGTATTTTGGCAGCCGGTTCTACACGATCACGACGAGGGAGATTATCCGCATATCATGTTCTTTGCAATGAAGCACATTCCTCCGATGATGGAGCTAACGTTTGATTATGGCTTGGGAAGCGAGAATGTGGGAACCCGAAAACCAAAGAAATGCCTATGTGGATCACCGAAATGCCGTGGATTTTTCCGGTAGCTTTTTGCAGTACTGGCAAGGAATGCTAAGGTGAGGAATCATAATAATATCTTCCTCTTACTTCTTATAATTGCAGAATTACTTCAATACATTTGAAACAGTTGTGCACTTGCACAATCACATCAAAGGGATACTTTTTAGACAAATTGAAAATAGCAGCTTTAATTTTAATGCTCATTATTTTAATCTTTGGACTTTTAACTGCAAATCAAGATATGTTGATCTTCTTTTATATATTGAAATCAGTTGGTTAAAATAAAGTTCAATTTCACTGCTGGTATTTGCAGGTTTTAGTGTTTTTTTATTAGTTAATTATTCATGGAACCCTTCAAAATTTTTCTAATGAATGGCTTGGACGGTATGCTTGATATCTCTTTTTTTACCCCATCAAAAGCTCTTAAAATGAAATGAAGTTGTATGATTGTAGAGTGACATTTGATTTGTAGAAGCACATAATCTAATATTTATCCAATAACTAAGTCATGATGTGAATATATCACACGTAGCTGGGGTTAGATGATTTAAAGTTAAAAGATTTGGTTTTGTGCAGAGTTTGGGTTATTTTTCTGTTACATGCCAATATTAGGATTTATATGTAAATCACTTCTCCTTGAAAAGAAAGAGATGAAAAGCTTTTGATTGGTTTAATTCGCTTTGCCTTACTTTGAATTTTTTTCTTCTTGATGTGAGAAAGGGGCTAGCTATCTGAGAGGTTGAAGAAGGGCTAGCCGACTAGTGAGATAGGGAAGAGTAATTCTAAATTTGTGTTGAATTAAATTTGAATGTGTAATGTTTATATGAACATCTATTTATAATGATAGGAAAATGATTAACTTTCGGATTTTAAATAAGCGGCTATTGTTTAAAATCTCACAATATGAGACTACGTCAAGGCAAACCTTTACGCTTTTTGGGCTTTTTGTTACGATGCATGCACGTTAAGATCAATGATGTGTCACACCTCATTTGATCCCCCATTTGAGATCCATGACGATGGGGCTAAGGCTGACGATTCGGTTAGACTAAATTCTTTTTAGCACTCATCCTGATTTGCATAATCATGACCTAGTGGACGATGAACTAGTCTAACTAAAGCACCACACACATACATAATACATTTCATATTCATATACTTGAAAGTGTGAAAAATTATATCACTAAAATATTTATATTTATACAAAGCTGCTAAATTTGACATAATAAAATTATCACAGAAGACTGTACAAGCCCCTAAAATTACAATGTAAAAACTGTACAAGTCCAACGTGACCCTTCTTGAAATGCAATAATGTAGACTGAGCTATAATAAGCTCAGCGAATAATCAAGACTAAAAGATTTTATAGATGAAAAAGAAGCCACATGCATGATCATATGTAGCTCATGTATATTTCCGCAACACATGTCACGACATGTTATAACCATATAAAATATGTAAAAGAAAAGACATGTAATGCAGAAATTGATGATAGTCGTATAAAATATATTTTTCATTCATTCGTGTGTAGTCATAATCATTTCATAAGAATCATAATTATCAATTATAATTATAGGAATATCACTTGTAATTATATAAATGTTGAACTATTTTCATATCATGTCATGTTATTGGGTCGTTACTTAACTCAAAGGCTACATTAACTGTTGAGAAAGATTAGATCCTTCTCAACATAGCAATTATCAATAAATTCTCTGTTACTAACGGTTCCCTACATTTTGTCTCAGTCTGATCCCAATGGTTCTCGGAGTTTCATCCCTACTTGAATACGAGGAGACGGGTATCCCATCTCTCCCTATCATTCGTAATTCATATTTTCTGTAACACATTCATCATAGACATTTTATATGTTATATGCTTGAATCATAATAAACAAATACTTGTCAACAATGACTTTATGAACATATTCATCAAATTCATAATATGGTAAAATCATAAAATCGTATTTATCATAAGAGACAAATCAAGTTTGAATTTATATAGTCTATGTAAGTGTTCATTCACAATATGCATAAAATATTAAATGCAATTGTGTCAAACATAATCACATGAAAAGTCAACCTTGAAGGAAAACATATGGGGGAATAACTCCTTGGATCACGTAAGTAATCCGGTGCAAGTAAATCACGTAAGTCATCACCGCTGCGATGAAGTTCGACTTAATCTGGTCCAATATGACTCCGTAGTGGTTGAAGATCGACCGCAAGTTGGTACACATAGGCTGCCATAGCCCACAATGGAATTGATCCCGATAAAAGATCAGGTCGTCACTCAAATAGTCAGTGGCACGAACCTCCGCATCCACTCGATGGAGGACGACACTTTTGTCATACACACGTGTCATCTAGTAGTGCAACATCAAATTTTGTCAAGATCATTCTCTCGGTCGACCTTCCAAAACCAAACATATGAGGAGAATATTTGGAAGCCATTGAGCTCTGAGAAAGACCAATCTGAGGGCAAGAAAAATGAAAAATGAAAGGTTTTTACCAAGTCTTCGCTCAACCCTATATATAGAGTACACATCTATTATGAGACCATTGATTCCTTGCCAACAAGGGTCGTGAAGCTTGTCGGGTTAAAGGCGATCGCTAGTCCTTTTGCTCCTGCTCCGGTTGAAGTAGTGTTTGTCCCACCACCTCCTCTGGTTGATTTTAAGAGGGAAACGGACGACCATTGACCCGTGTCTTCGCCAAGTTTTTACCAAGTCTTCGCTCAACATCTATAATGATTTCATAGTAAGTAATTTTGCCTCTATTTTGAAGAAGACAATTGCCTTAATGCCTTTAGGGGCATTTTTGTCATCTATTATGGATGGTTCATTGTCAACTTTTGATGAGATCCTCTTGAATTCCGCTCTATTTGTCCACTTTACTTCTTGTGGCTTTATAGGTTTGGCTACATTGGAAACATAAGGTCAAAGGCTTGACATTAACTTTGACTAGGTTTTAATCCTACTGTTTAATTTGTTCTTTCAAGTAAACTTTTTTGGTCATGGGTTTCTCTGTAGGTTGATTAGCTTTAAGTTCCTCTAGTGTTTGTTTTCTAGATCGAACCTGTTAATATGAGAATCCTATAAAAATGATTTATTGTTTTGATTTCAAATAATCATATTATTGTGTAGTTGTTGATATGGATATATTTCAGTTAGGCTTTGCAATTGGATTACATTGATGAGGCTTAGGTTTCCCTTGTATTCGATGTTTTATTTATCACTTGCTTGGTCAGTCTTGGGTCTTATCTGTCTACCCAACTTTCAGTCATGCATGAAGGGTTTCTTAGTTGAGTGTTTGCCAGGAAGAGGTGAGAGAATCAATTTAGTGTTTAAATGTAAATCAATCTTCCTTTATAATGAGTGAATGAAGGGCCCTTCGATTGGATTAGACCCTATTTGTTTTCACCTTACTTAAACTTGGCCTTTTTGTGCTCCTTTGTCTTACTCTATTGACGTAGCTTGTCTAATGGTTGAGGGTTAATGCACATGTTATATGAAATGCCAAGAGTTATATATCAGACATGCAAATTCGTTCATTACAAACTCCTTGTGTTTAACAATTATTTGTTACTTTCAAGAAAAATTAAAATGTTATATGAATCAATTCAAACCAAATTCTAATTGCCTTATATTAGAAAAATTGACTAGAAATTTAGGATCAATAAATCTACTCAAAATCCTTAGAATTCATGCACTTGTTAAAATTGATTGTATTAAATTTGATTAAATCAGTCGTAACTTCAAATTAGTAAGAACGAGGATAAAAAAATACCAACAAGTAAGCTTTCACTTGTATAAGAACATAACTTCTCACAAAATATGTTAAATCTCTCACTTGATCTTGAAATCCATGTGATTGCGCATCCAATTAAAATTTTTATTCAACCACTAATTGCTGAGTTTTGTTGATGCCTTTTTATTATCATAAAGCCGATTGAACTTTGCGTTTCAATTGACTGTAGTCGGCCAAAATGGCATATGATTTTTTATAGCAATAAATGATTTGCACCCTAGTAGGCTGTATGGAGCCATTAAAGCTTGATAATATGGGAAAGAAGTCACCATAGTTTGATAATAGGGGAGTTACGTTGCAATTAGCGGTAAAAAATAGTCATAGGTTGTATTGGTGGCCACCAAACAGCTGCTGAAGGAGGATATATTGGGTGTCGTAGGGATAAACGATTGAACCGGAAGGTCAGTATTAAAAGTTGCTTAGGGGTAGTATACATAAACAAAGATGCCTTACAAAATTCTAAAAAACAGAGACTTTCTTAGCATGCATGTATGGATTCCTACTAAAATTCAGAACTCCTATTAAAATTCAAAATAATAAAATAGGAAACTACTAAAAATAAAATTAGAAATTCAAACTTTAGATTGCTTGTCTTAAAACATATATTTTATATTTTCAATGGTTATAGAATTTGAGATTTGTTTGAATTTTACCCATCCCTGAAAAATTCTGCTTTGATGACTTGTTTAGTAAATTTTCATCTTGTACGGCTTGGCGTAATTGCTATACTTCGTGGAGAAGTAGGCATATTCCTCTGATGCACCAGATATTTTCAATTATTCGCCATCAATAATGTATATGATTTCATCTATTATAGCTTTTGCATAAGGTTGACATTGTTGTCTAAAATTTATTTAGATAATGTAGTGGATATGAATTTTGAAAGTGGTGGAAATAGTGAACATTCTGTGACATTGATTGATGATTTGTGACAAAAATCAAACTAGACACATTAAATGTTAAATTAATACTTAAGTTTATTGGGATTTCTAACGTCTAAACATTCATCCCAATTCGTTGCAGGACTATATGGTTTCATTTTTCCAACTACGAGAGTACTATAGGAAATCTATTAGGGGTTGTATAGACCATTTTCTTATCGCTTGTTTGAATTTTAGACATGGAACTTTAAAGTTTATAATATACTCCCCATATCCAACAACAAGTTTATGTACACGTATTTATAAATGAATAAAATGTATCACTTTGGAAAACAATGTGCTATGATAAAGTAATAATCATTCTCCCTAAAAGTTTGTGATCCTAGTTCCGAAGTCCTAGCACAATATTCAAGCTAGCATTTTCCTAAGGCTAATGAGCAAATAGGTTACCGAGTATGTAATCCAGCATTCCTGCATTACTTCCTTTATCCTTGTCTATATGGAAAGCTTTTCATTCCGGTACTATTCATGTTACATCTTATCAAAGCATTTTAGATTTGGTCATCAATATCTTTATTTTGCCATAACCATAGCTTTATACCAATCAAAGTGAGCTGCGTCATGACAAACATATAAATCTAGAATATGAGAATCACTTAGAGAGAATTAATATTGCGCATTTGACTTCCTTTAAAAAGGCATCCATCTCTTATTATGAATTCATTACGAGCTGAGGTGTTTATTGTTTGATGCATTGTATAAGTAATAAAGAAGCTGATAAGTACACTAGTAATGCATTGATAGACATACTTTTTTATCCCAATATATTATTTATGGATAAAATATATTCTTGTAAATATTCTACTCATTTAGCATGTATTTATCATTTTTTTTGAGAATTTATACGCTTAAGTAATTTTAAATTAGTAGCAATGATGGGTTTTCCTTTATAACATTGTTAAAAATTGTTGAATTTGTGAGTAGACAGAATTTTTGATAGAAGACGGGGTATTTAAACTTAATTACAATCGCCACAATAAAGAAAAGAAATAAAACAGAATAAAATAAAATGAAAAATATGAATAAAGGCTCATAACAAGTAATAATAAGTAATAACAACAATCCCTAGCCATTATAAATCTAACACTCCTCCTAAAGTTGAAGCATAAATGTCAGTCATGTTCCACTTGGATGTGAAGTCATGGACAAATGATGAAGAAAGTTCTTAGTGAGGATACCTGCTAGTTGACCATTGGAGGGTACAAAAGGAACACATTGTATCGAACTCAATCTATTCCTTAATGAAGTTTCTGTCAATCTCCATATGTTGGTACAATTATGCTGGGCTGGATTGTGAGCAATATTGATGGCGGTCTTATTATCACAAAATAGTCACAGCAAAACGAAGGTTGGCATACGAAATTCATGGAACATGATGCGTAACCAGAGAGCTTCACAGATACCCAAGGATATGAACCAAAATTTAGCTTCAACATTATTCTGGGCAATCACAGACTGTTTTTAACTTTTCCATATGATAAGATTTTCCCTATATAAATGAGTAGTACTCTGAGATGGAACGTCGATTATGAACCGACCTGACCCAATTAACATATGTGTAAATAACAATAGACTGTGAGGTGTCACGAGAGAAAAACAAACTTGAGCTCAGTGTACCTTCTAAATACTTGAGAATCCGGTGGACAACTTGGAGATTATGCTTATAGGGTTATGCATAAATTAACTCACTATACCAACTGCGTGACATATGTCAGGACGAGTATGGGCGAGTTAGATGAGTTTCCCCACAAGACGTTGATACCGAGTCTTGTTGACAGATACAACATTGAGAATGTCTGATAATTTTTCATTATGATCCATAAACAGTCATAGGTTTGCACAGAAGAAGGTTATTCTCTGTCAAGAGATCAATCACATATCTGCACTGAGACAGACAAATGTCCCGTGATGACTGAGCCACTTTGATGCCTAAAAAGTACCAGAGAGATCCTGAGTCCTTCATTTCAAAGTACGTAGCAAGAATGCCTCTCAAAGGCTCAAATGTCGGGAGATCGTTACCTGTAAGAAAAATATCATCAATATAGATAATAAGGATAACTACCTGGTCATTAAAGAAATGTTTGAAGAAGAGAGTGTGATCTAATTGAGCTTGAGTAAAATTATGGCCCACGACCACTTTTGTGAACTTGTTGAACTAGGCCTTTGGGGACTGCTTTAGCCCATAGAGAGACTTTTGTAGCCTGCATTCTTGCCCTCTAGAGGTAGTAGAGTCCAAGCACAGAGGGAGAGACATGCACACCTCTTCGGTAAGCTTTCCATTTAAGAACGTTTTCTTGACACCTAGCTGGAATAAAGGCCGATTCAGATTCACCGCAAGGGACAACAAGACCCGAATAATATTTAACTTAGCCATTAGAGCAAATGACTCCTCATAGCCAACTCCGCATGTCTGTGAGTACCCTTTAGCGACCAATCGTGTCTTGTTATGTTTTAAGGATCCATTTGAGTTGAATTTGGCGCTGAAAATCCATTGACACCCCACATCTTTCTTACCCCGAGGAAGATCAACGACATCCCACGTATGGTTCTGCCGGAGGGCATTAATCTCCTCCATTACTGTCTTTTTTATGTTGGACCATCAAGAACAACCTCAATCGTAGCTAGGATAAGATATTTTGTCAGGGCAGTAGCAAATGCTATGAAGGTCTTTGATGAACTGAAAAAAGAAACATATTTTGTCATAGAATAGAGATAACATGTCTGATTGCGTACCTTACCTCCTCATTCAGAGGGGTCGTGTTGAGGATGTCTCTCGGAGTGGAGTCAAGGTTCTGTAAGGAGGTAGCAGACTCCAGAGTAGAAGCATCAGGGCAGGTGCGCCGAGTATAGATATGGATAGTGGTAGGAGATGATGCACTCAACAGAATAAGGGACTCCTCAGTGGTAGGAACTATGGGGGGGACATCCATACGAGTAGGATAAGGGAAAATGCCTAGGAACTCAAGCTCCCCTGCACTTGAGGCTGATCTAGGAAAATAAGGAACACTTTCAAAAAAGGAGACATCAACACTCAGATAGATTTTGTTTGTTATAGGATCAAGACACCAATACCCTTTTTGAGTGGTGGAGTATCATTGAAAGATTTATTTTATGGATCTGAGATCAAGTTTACTCCGAGTGGGGGTAGTGTTCTGAGCAAAGGCCGTGCATCCAAAAATCTTGGGATATAATGTGGAGAAAACCTGATTAACAGGGAAGCATGACGACAGGAAAGCTAACGGGGTTCAGAAATTGTGAGTTTTAGAGGGGACTCTATTTATGAGATAAGTGACAATAAGAATGACATCGTTCAAAAACAGTTTCGAGACATGAGATTGAAACATAATGGAGCGAGCAACGTTGAAGAGGTGATGGTTTTTTCTCTGGGCTACCCTATTTTGTTGAGGAGTATCTTCACACGAGCTATGATGGAGGATGGACTTACCCACTAAGAATATACTTAAAATATAGTTGAAAAATTCACAGTCATTGTTGGTCCAAAGGACCTGAATTGGAGTTTATAATTGAGTTAAGATGAATGTGTAGAAGTTTTAGAAGGTCACAACAACTTTCGATTTGTCTTTTAAAATGTAGACCCACGTCATTTGAGTGTGGTCATTAATCAAAGTCAGGAACTACTGTTTATTGGTGTAGCTGGGAGTATGAGAGGGTCCCCATATGTCACTGTGAATGAGAGAAGAGCGTAATGTTTGTGTGTGGTGTGGGTAGTGGACCCGATGATGCTTGGCTAACTGACATGTCTCATAATTGAAATTAGAATGATTTTTATTAGAAAACATTAAAGGATATAAATTTTTTTATTATTGGAAATAAGGGTGACCCAAATGACGATGCAACTATATGATGTGACATTCATTGACTCGAGATAAACTACAATTCTTGAGTGGAGTGCCCTCACTTTTCCTGATCTTCTCTTGGAAGTAGTATAGTTTAGCTAACCTCTTAGCAGTTCCAATCATCATCCCTGAACGACTATCCTGAAAAATATAACCATGAAAAGAGAAATTAGCAAAACAATCTATATTATCCATCAATTTGCTGATAGATAACAAGTTACATTGTAACCGAGGAACATATAAAACTGACTCCAGAGTTATACCGGTCTTTAGTACAACTGACCATTTACCAGTAATGAAACTACTGGTGTCATCAACAATTCTAATAGTTTCTTTCTCAAAGCACAAATAATAAGTTGAGCAAGCTTGTGAGCACCCAATCGTGTGATATGTGACACATGAATCAATAATCCACCGATTAGAGAAGGAAAAAGATGTGAGATCTATAGCAAGAGTACCTTGTCGGATGTGGGAGGTCGACAGACTCGCAGAGAATTGATTTGTTCCAAGTAGCTTGATCAATTGCTCCATTTGATTTTTTAGGGATTCAGAGGATTCCGGGTTGGAGTCGGTTGAACTGTAATAGAATCAGATTTTGTTGTGAGACCTTTTATAGTAGAGGATTTGGTTGAAGGTTTATATCCCAGTTTACCATAAAGTTTCCAACACTTGTCCCGAGTGTGGTTGGATTTGTGACAGTAATCACAAGTGGGGTGACCGGTCCGAGGTGGCATGGACGAGGGTTGAATACTATTCGAGATCAAGACAGATGATTAAGTCGTGTTCAAGAAGTTTATGTTGGTTTCCGATCTTCCAGTCTGTAGAGGGATTGAGGTCGGTGATGATCCTCCGATGGACTCATGCACATCGACGGTAGGAGGTTCGATGGTGGAGGAATCCACCATACTTCCAACAGAGCCAATGGTGATGTTGGGTTGCCAAGAAATAGGAAAGGCTGACAAGAGGGATGTCCAGTGGCTGGAAAAAAATTTCTCGAATCAACAATAGGGTAGATCATTTAATTCTTTTCCACTTTTTTATCTATAAAAATAATCATATATTATTCTACATCATCAAGTATGCAATAATTGAAAAAAAAGAAAAAAAAATTGAACTGACACTTCAATTTGAAGAAATTGACGCTATTTAGGAGACGAAAAGAGAGGTGATGTTTGAACATAACTGTCGAATGTGATTCTTGTCATGCTAGACCATGCACGGATGAGAAGGTTACGACATTGCTTTTTGGAGGTGCGTGATGAGGGGGCAAAGTCCCACGAAGCAGAAACAAAAGAAAATATTGTGTTTGGGACACCTATGGTGGGATCTTCTGTGAGTGAAGAGCAGCTAGGACAAGAGTGCACACGAGCAATTAAGCCGTCATATGTAATTGACAAGTCGAGCTACAACTCTATGAGGGTAGATGGGTCGCGTGTGAAGGAGTGAGCATGCGATCTTTCAGTCTGATCTGAGCGGAAATTAGGTTAGAGTTTATTTGTAAATTCATTTTTAATTAATTTGACTTTAAGTTTATTAAGTAGTAATAGTATATTTTTATGAATTAATGTTAACATTTTTAAGTTGCAAAATTATGCAAATTCAAAGATCATAAAGAGATCGTTAATTTAACAAAGAACCAAATCGAGTTAAGTTTATATCTATATCTTTTATGTTAGCATATAAAATTAGACTAAAATTATTTTAGGTTGAAATCTTGTTTATATAGCATTTTTATGTTATGAAATTACATATCAAAAACCTAAGAAGTCGAAACTTGAAATTTTTAAAGGATGCAAAAGATCGAAGTTATCATTGGTTGCGCCACGTAAAAAGAGAAATATAGGTGATGTAATTTAAAAGATTTATAAATTAAAGTGAGATAGTAAAATATTAAATATTATTTTTTAAAAATAATATATTTACGTATATGATTAGGCGAAATTGACAGATTAACAATTGAAGTTGTGGAGAGAAGAGAAACTCATGGAAGTTTTTGTAGAATTTTTGAGATATGAAATTTATATTATCAAGTTAAACATCGTGCATGGTTAGGCTTTTAAGTTTTGTTTTAAAGGAATATATGGATTCAATGAAATAAAAATAAAAATGTTAATTATTTATTTGTAACATTATAATTATAAGCTAAATATTATGTTTAATTCTAGATTAAATCAAGATAGAAGTGAAAAAATAAGTTAACGAAAAAGAGAGTCAACAAACCTCATTAATAGTTAATTTTATAAGGCGAAATTGAGGTGAGTAATTACTTTACTAGTTGTACGAAATCTAGTTCTTTTATTCTTATAATGCATTCAAGTTTTAAAATATTAAATATGATAGTATAGGCAAATTAAATGATTGTTTAATATTTTAATATTATTCTATTGCATTTGCACTGAAAGTTTAACAAATGGTTTAATGATTGGAAAAACTTTTAAAAATCAAATGAAATAAATGGAAACGTCAATCATAGGAGTCATCCCAATATAGTAGTTGTTAGGGACGTTATTGTACCTATGCATGAAATTGATATAAAAAACGCTTGAAAAACAAATTGAAATGGGTGTACCTTTATTAATACATTATTTTAAATAATTTTTCTGAGATGATTTATTAAATGAAATATAATTTCATTTTTTTTAAAGAGTTCTTACTAAAGAAAATGCAAGTATTTTAAAATTTTAATAAAATGAAATTTTATAATATAATCATCATTTTTTGCGGTATATATGTTAATCATATGCATAGAAGTTAAAGACATAATTGAACTATAATTATTGAATGAGTTGTATAAGTTAACATGCTTTTTAATTGCTTATTTTAGGACAAGCTATGCTATATGAAACTTAATGCCTGCCATGAGAGTATGTTTACAAAAGAATATGAACTAATGGAATTAAGTATTAAAAATATTATTAATTTTTTTCTTTGCTAGTATTATGTATATGAATTCTTGTGGTTTAATGACTCTTTACTATTTAGATGATTGATTTTTTGTGGATATTTGTGGATGTTATACTAATATGATATTATTATTCGATCGTTCGTTCCTGTCTTGATCATTCTAAACTTCTGAATCGGGTAGCACAAAAGTGATATCAAAGTGGATTATGCTTTAATCATAATAAAAAGAGCCATTTGATTGATTAAATAAATTTATGAAAAGTACAAATAAATTTTTTTATTATGATTTAGATCATTTGGCATTTGTTTTAGAACTATGGGTTATCACGAAGAGGAAATTAGACTTGAAAGAGTTGAACTATCACATAATGCTACCGTTGATGTTGATGCATTTATTGAGATAATGATTGCTATGACCCAATTGATTAGAAATTCTTAGCCACAAGCTAGTAGTGGGGAGTTTTTGTAGACAAATATTTAAAGCTTTTTAAAGATATGAGATCACCTCTCTCTTTGGGAATAGGAGAAGCTAAAAATTGGTTAATTCGATTGAGAAGATCATTTGATGGCATGTCATGACTACAGGAGAGCTGAGTCAACTTGGTCATTTTTGGATTTGAGGGTGAAACAAAAATGTGGCAAGGGTAGTTATAAGAAAAGTTTAGTGGTTAGCCTAGTCATTTGGTGTAATGGGAAGATTTTGTAACGATATTTTGAGATTTCTTTGTAAGTCTTTTAGCCAGAAGACAAATTAAGGATAAGTTCATTAAATGGATGCAGGGTCTTTGCTCAATCATTTGCGATTAATTTGATTTTTTTTTTTTGAGGTATGCAAAAAAAAAAAAAGATTTTTATTTAAATTGAAGGTTTTGATTAGGTAGTGACGCGGGTGTGTCTCTCGTACAAAATGTGGGATGTTGTAGTCCCTAGCTGCCAAACTAGGACGATAGCATGAAGTTTGAAGGAAGGGGCGTGAAGTATTAGCTGGCTGAATTGGTCAAAATGAAGATCAGGAGGTTTGAAGAGCCTCTTTATGATCGGGATTTGTCTCCCAACATTATTGAAGTCCTTTTTTGTTGTCTTATAGTATTTATAGGTGTTTTGTGTGCTCTAGGTTTAGATTTTTATTCAGCTTTCTATCAGGACCAAGTTTCCCCTTCTAGAGTTGTATTTTAAGCGAGTAGTTATAAGAAAAGTTTAGTGGTTAGCCTAGTCATTTGGTGTAATGGGAAGATTTTGTAAAGATATTTAGAGATTTCTTTGTAAGTCTTTTAGCTAGAAGACAAATTAAGGATAAGTTCATTAAGTGGATGCAGGGTCTTTGCTCAATCATTTGCGATTAATTTGAATTTATTTTTTTTTGGAGGTATGCCAAAAAAAAAAGATTTTTATTTAAATTGAAGGTTTTGATTAGGTAGTGATGCGGGTGTGTCTCTCGTACAAAACGTGGGATGTTGTAGTCCCTAGTTGCCGAACCAGGATGATAGCATGAAGTTTGAAGGAAGGGGCGTGAAGTATTAGCTGACCGACTGAATTGGTCAAAATGAAGATCAGGAGGTTTGAAGAGCCTCTTTATGATCGGGATTTGTCTCCCAACATTATTGAAGTCCTTTGTTGTCTTATAGTATTTATAGGTGTTTTGTGTGCTCTAGGTTTAGATTTTTATTCAGCTTTCTGTCAGGACCAAGTTTCCCCTTCTAGAGTTGTATTCAAAGCGAGGAGGTGCTCCGGTTGTAACTTCTTCAGAGGTCCCTTCCCTGCTTTCCTCCCTGTCGGCAGCTAGCTAGCCTTTATTAGCTTCCCCAAACCCCAACCCCCCCC
>NEWO01000006.1:1496832-1510911 GCA_003013225.1 Phalaenopsis aphrodite
TCCCTTATAGCCACGAGCCATCTGTTGCCGCTCTTCCATCACCGTACCTCAACCCAATTGTTGCAGCCCCATGCCTTTGCCTAGCTGCCTCCCCTTATCATTACTCAACCATCCAACCCTCCATATGCACTATTCCCCCCTCCAACCTCAACTCCACCACCTTCGATTTGTGCCTTAGTTGGTGTTTGTGTTGAGTGCATATTGTTATTTTCTATTTCAGTGTGTGTTTTTTGTAACCTCTATTTACTTTCGTAATAAATTTGCATTTTTCGTTGTCGTTTGGGCTTACTCTGCTATCATTTGATATCAGAGTTAACATAACCCTAGTCATATCCTAGATGTTCTAGCATTCGCCATACACAAATGTTTCTTCGACCCTAAATTTTTTCTTTCCACACCTTATACACTTTCCACCTACCTACACCCAAAATCCTAGCCATGCCCGCTATGAGACAACAACCATAATCTGATTAGGAATTGCCCATGGACGACATACAACAACTACTCCAATTTTTACACAACTTGATGCCATTTAGGAAAGAACCCAAGGCGGGATCTCTGTCGATCATAATAGTGAAATCCGTGAAAGAGAGCAACAAGAATACTTGAATCTCTTTCATAGGAATGATTCCAGTGTAGAAGAAAACAGACCACAATGGTTTGGGGTACATATTAGTGGAGGCCTAGAGATGCCTGTTAGAAGATATATAGAAATAGAGTGTTTGCTAGAAACAAATATGACGTGCTGATTGAAGGATATAAAGATCTGGCTATGAAGGTGGACCTATTGAACTTCGAGGGGAGAATTGATCTAGATAATTTTCTTGAGTGAATGCAAACTGTTGAACGAATATTTGAATACAAGGAGGTGCTCGATGATAGAAGAGTGAAGCTTGCCACCATCAAGCTTAAGAAAAATGCTTCTTTGTGGTGGGAGAATTTGAAGAGGGAGAGAGAGAAGGACGCGACAATCACTTCTTGGGAGAAAATGAAAAAGATTATACAATGACAGTATGTACCCCTGCACTATCTCAAGGATATTTTCTTGAAACTCCACTACCTGTAGCATCGGTGGAGTACATGATATAGTTTATGTAGCTCAAGTTTAAAGGTGATCTGACAGAACTAGAGGACCAGGCCATAGCCAGCTACTGAGGAGGCTTGAAGCCCAAAATCATTAATGTGGTCCAGCTGTAATCCTATTGGAAACTAAAAAAACATGCAGATCTTAACAATGAAAGTGGAGAGACAACATAAACGTAGCAGACAACTGCTGCCATTCAGACAGTTGCCCGCAGTTAGAGAAATTAGCAAGAGCATGCCTCAGGGGGTTGAGAAGAGTGGTAAAGATGAGGATATAGTCATTCAAAGTGAGAAGAAGTCTAAAAAGAGTAGCACGCCCACTACAGTCACAGTCAAAAATTATTTCAGATGCCATAAATTTGGGCATGTCGCATCCACTTGTTCGACGAGTCAAGTTATGTCCTTCACTGAGAAAGGTGCTGTAGAAGAAGTGAGAGACCAAGAGGCCGCGGAATAACAGGATGAGGAGTGCCATCTTCCACCAGATGAGGGTGAGATGTTGGAGGTTCGACGAGTTCTTTAGACTAAGGCTACGAGGGAATAGCAGGGCTTTGCCACAATATATTCTACACTCATTGCATTGTGAAAGGAAATATATGTAGTCTCATATCAATCGAGGGAACAACAAGTATGTGGCGTTTACACATATGGTGGACAAGTTGAGCCTCACTGCTTAGATTCTCTTTCAGTCGTACTCTCTGATGTGGTTGAGGAAGACTAACAGAGTAAAAAAAGTGTCTTGTGGAGTTTTTGATTGAGAGTCAACTGTAGAATTAAGTTTGGTGCGATGTGGTGCCCATGGAGGTCTGTCAACTATTATTGGGGAGACTGACATTTTAGTTGTTGGACTCAATCTGTTGGGTTCAAGAACTACTCTTTGCCAAAGATGGTAAGCGCCATAGTCTTTCCACCTTATGCTAAGTCTTAGAGTAAAGGTGCGCTTGCTAGCAGAGAAGCATTAGTTAGATCATTCAGTGAGGACAGAGGTCAGCGAAATAGAAGAGATGGTTTCAGACATAGAGTAGCCAGTACATAGGGCATTTCAGAACATGCTATTCAATAGCTTATCGCCATGGCCACCATAGCTCGATTAGATTCAAGCTGCCCTCAATTTGGATCAGGTTGAACCAATCGTGGGTTACTTTTGGACGAAATTCCTTTTCAGCGCAGTAATGCACCCTCAGATGGTTAGGCTGATATGGGTGTTTGCTCTCAAGTGGGGAAAACTCGTCAGGTGTTTGGCAGCTAGTGCGGCCAGTAATGGGATCTAGATGCTCTTATCGGCGTAATATAAGGCCCTTCATGTAACATCCTGTTTTATTACTCGATAGAGGAATTTATAGTGTCAAATAGAGTGGGAGAAGAAGCGATGAGTCAGATAGTTGTAGAGGGGAGAAGAAATGAGACGAAAACCAAAGAGGGAGGAGTGGAAGTGAGGGGATCAGAAGCTAAGGAGACAATTTCACCTATAAAACAACGCGTCCAAGGAGATTTATTTACCTGTAGAATCGAGAGAAGTGACGACACAGTATGACGCAGGAGGGGTGTTTTCGAGCTGCGAAGAGGCGAGAGATCTTAGCGTCAGTGTCAAGCAGTAGAGGAACCTGCATTGGGTCAAGTTGAGCCAGCTATGCCGTGTTTGCGAACTGTTAGGGCTTTCGCCCGACCGACGATGAGGAAGCTCTGGGAAAAGGATGGCGACGTGGAAGGTCGAGCGAGGCAGGAGGCGCAATAGGAGAGCTGAAGTTGCGAGCGGGATTTGATCGAAGGAGAAGCTTTTGTGGGAAGAAGGCGATGCGGCCAGAGGGGTTCACATGTGTGGTTTAATTTGATCGGATTATAAAGGTTGATTATATATATATATATATATATATTAATAGAAAATTTTCTTATTAGGACTTTTGGTTAGAATTTCAGATTTGAAGGCGAATATGAGGCAAAGGGTGCAAACTAGAAGAGGAAGATCGACTCGAGCAAACTTTGGTAAGGAAATTTCGGTTTATATTATAAATTTAATTAATGAATTTAATTAGGATTACATAAAATAAAATAATGAACTTAATACTTAAATAATAAAAAGTTAATAGTTCATTAAAACATTATATTAATTAAATTTTATATCATATTAGGCTTCTAATTGAGTCAACGTCAAGACAAATTAAATAAAAAATTAATTGACATCAAGATGAGTACTCATGTTCTTATGTTATAGTAATATTTTGCTTCTTCTAACCTAATGAATTTATTGGTATTATCATTAGTTATATTGAAATTACTGCAAACATTAGATTTTGAATTTTAGTGAATTTTTGTTCATATTGTAGGTATGATATATGTGCAAAATATTATTTAAATTATTAGAAATATTGTTCATATTATAGGAATGAATTTTTATCCATGCAAATGAGAAATAAATATTTATTATTAAAAAGTGATATTTTTATTGGTTGTTTGCATGTGCATGATTGATTATGATGGAGTCACCCATTCATAGTACTAGTGAGGAATATTAAGGTACTCATGCACTTATATAAAAAATGATATTAGTATTGAAGCACCTTAAATGGTAAAATTTTTAGACGGTGTTCTTGTGACGGCTGTAGAGATATAAAATGATATTAATATGTTATTGATATGATATTCATTAACATCTCAAATATTTATATTATTTTATTAAAAAGTTTAACTAACATGCATATTGTTTTTTTTTAATTTTAATACTATAGTTTTGGAGTATGAGTATTTACTGACTTGTTTAACTCATTATTATTTTTAATCTAACTTTTTCAGATTACTTTTATTGATTAAAAGATGAGCGATAGAAGAGAAAACATTTATAGAAGACATACTATTAGTAGCGAGGTTAACTTGAATATACTGCTTTAATTTAATTTGATTTGTGACTTTTTCATATGTTAAATTATAGATGAATATAGAAAATTTAATTTTTGTTGTCCGACCGTTCATTCACATCTTGGTTAATTCCAATCCCTAGGTCAGGTCGTGACAATTCAATCCTGGGAGGTTACAACAGTTCCGCCATCTTCGACGTGCTTGATCTTATTTCATATTATGAGAAGACAAATACTTTGACTGGAGACTGATGCAGGTGCATCTTCTGCATGAGACGTGGTAGCCACTGTTGTCGAGCTAGGACTGGGGTGTCAAGTCTGAACTGGCCAATTTGACCGGTCCAGATGAGGGGTGGGAGGTTAGACTAGACTCTTTGGGGTCAGGATTTTCCTCCTAACATAATTGGAGCCCTCCTTTGTTGCCTAATGGTATTTATAGGTTTTTTGTGTACTCTAGGCTTTGTTTTTTATTCAGCTTTCTATTAGGACAGTTGTTCGTGTCTAAGTTTCCTCTTGTAGTGATGTATCTGAAGGAGAGGAGGCGGTCTGGCTGTAACTCGTTCTGAATTGGTTTTTATTTACCCTTCCCTGTTTCCTTGCTTCCCCAACCTTCATCCCAACTTCCCAACCTGCTGCCATCTTTGCTGGAACTGTCTTGCCAACAGTTTGGCTGATGTCTAGACGCCTTCTAGTCCTTTGTTGCCTAATGGTATATTATTTTTTCATGTTATAATATTATGAGCACAAATTTTGGTTAAATATTTCATTCATTGATATTCAATGTTTCTTTATATTTATTTAGGTGCCATATCTATCATAATAGATGAATACGAATAATATTTGATATAGGGACATCTTAATCATTCATTGCAGTGGATTTAGTTAACTTGATGGGTTTGAATACTTAAAAGATGCTTAATGTTTTATCAATTAGAATTCCAAATGGAAGTTATATGAATGTTAGCCATATGTTGAGTAAGTTTAAATATCAGTTCTAGAAATTTGAGGTGTGGCTGGTTGTATTAATATTGGTTGAATTTTTAAGCAATTTTAGATATGGATTAACTATTTGACCATTTCTTGATTATAGATTATAATACGAAAGTAATCAAACTCAATCTACCTGTAGAGAGAGATCAGATTTTATAGAGATGATGATTAATGTCTATAATAATCACTTCTATGAAAGCCTTCAAGTTCTTAACAATACCAATCAAGGTTTTTAGTTCAGTTGGAAGATACAACAGGAGATGCGAAACGGTTGAATGATATTCCACTGGTGCAAAGAATAACTAGGAAGTTTTTTTAGGTGATTTACCTGGACTATCGCTAGTAAGGGAGATGATTGCACTATCAATTTATTGCCAGGTTCGGAACCAATACTTAAAAACACCTTATAGAATACAGTTAAAGAATTAAAAAAATTGAAAAAATCATAAATTATTTGATAAAAGATTTTGTGAGGCTTAGCATTAGCTTGGGGAGCTCCAACATTATTTATAAAGAAACAATGTAAGTTTTAGGATGTTTATTAATTATAGGGAATCAAATAGGCACATTGTTAAACATAAATATTAATTGCCGAGAATTGATGATTTTTTTGATCAATTGGAATGGCTTTTTTATTTTAAAAAGTTATTATGAGATTAGGTTGTCACTAGTTGAGTATTAAAGAAATAGATTTAGCAAATACAACATTAAGTTTCAAACATGTGTATCAATACAAAAGTAATCAATTGTTAAACATAAAGATCAGATTTTATGGAGATAGATGATTGATGTCTATAATAATCACTTCTATGAAAGCTTTGAAGTTATTGACAATTCCAATCAAGATTTTTTTTGCTCAATTGAGTGATACAACACGAGATGTGAAATAGTTGAATGATATTCCAATGGTGAAAGAATAACTAGAAGTTTTTTTAGGTGATTTACCTGGACTATCGCTAGTAAGGTAGATGATTGCACTATTAATTTATTTTTCAGGTTCGGAACCAATACACAAAACACCTTACAAAATAACAGTTAAAGAATTAAAAAAATTTAAAAAATAGAAATTATTTGGTAAAAGATTTTGTGAGGCTTAGTACATCACCTTGGGGAGCTCCAGTTTTATTTATAAAGAAAAAATGTAAGTTTCGGGATGTGTATTAATTATAAGGAATTGAATAGGTGCGCTCTTAAAAATAAATATTAATTGTCAAGGATTGTTGATATTTTTGATCAATTGGAAGGGTTTTTTTTTTAAAAAAATCATTATGAGATTAGGCTATCACTATTTGAGTATTAAAGAAAAATATATAGCAAATGCAACATTAAGTATTATGTATGGACATTATGAATTTGTGTGATGTCATTTTTTATTGACAAATACTTAAGCAGTTATTATGAATTCAATGAACATTTTGTTTTGGTCATTTTTAAATTTATTTTCAATTGTATTCATAAACAACATCATGGTGTATTAAAATGTTGAAGTAATTCAGATAATCTATATGTAGTTTTGTAGGTTTTAAATGATAAGAAATTTTATGCAAACTTTCTAAATATCAATTTTGGCTAATGAGTGTCACATTTCTTAGGCGTGTGATCTATTAGGGGTGTCAAAAATTGACTCGACACGCTAATTTGACCCAAACTTGATTAGAAAAATTCAAGTTCGGATTTAATAATTTTTTAGTATAGTTCAGGTTAGGAATCCTAATATGTTTAATTTTTTAGTTTGGGTTCAAGTTGACCCACCAACTTGAAATTAACTCCAAGCTGACCAGCTAACCTGAAATTGACTCGAAATCGACTTACCAATTTGAAATTGATAAAAAAAGTTGTTATGCCTTATGTTAAAATAGGTTTTACGAGTCGAGTTTGGGTCAGCGTGTTGAAGGAGTGTTGGGTTCGGGATGGACTTTTTGACCTGTTTAATATGTAACCAATTTTGGTCAGACCCCAGACCTGACCCGTGAATCCAATTTGACAACCCTATGATCAAAATATGGTAATATCAATATATCATAATAAGATAAAGGCATTTGCAGATTGGCTAACATGGATTACAGTTACAGTACACAAAAACTTTCTAGGCCTTCTTGGTTAGTATAAGGGAGTTATTGAGTTGTTTTCTTAAATTGTTGTGTTGTTATCAAGCTTAACTCAAAAAATAAATTTTGAATGAATAGATTGTTGTGAATAGGCATTTCAAAAGTTAAAATATTTCTTAATGACTGTATCAATACCAATTATCCCTCAGAATCTAATGAATTTCAAACTTTTAGTGATGCTTCATTAAGGGGATTGAGATGTGTTTTTTATGCATCATGAAAATAATTATTGCTTATCCTTCTAGATAATTAAATAATTATGAAAACCCATGATTTAGAACTTGCAGCATTTGTATTTGCATTTAAAGTTTGAAATCATTATTTATATGCAGTCAGATGTGAAGTTTTTACTAATTCTGAGCTTATATTTTCACAAAAAAAATGATAAGACATAGAAGATGATTGTACTTTATTAAGGATTATGATTTGGATAGAAATTATCATTTTGGAAAAGTAAATGTTGTTGTAGATGTGCTAAGTAAGAAAATTTCAGGTAGTTTAAATTGGTTGATTGCTTAGCAAGAACACTTAATTAAAGATATAGTAAGATATTATCAATGATTGATTAAAATGATGATAATGTTTTTTAATTAAATCAGTTGACAATTTAGTTTTTGCTAAAGGGCAAAATATAAGATTCAATGACTATAATATTATTATTTAAAAAATCTTAAATTATATTAAGGAAAACGATTTAGAGGGATAAAAAATAGATGAAGATGAATTGATAAAATACAATTGCAAGATTTATTTTTTAGATGTTGATAATGTGAGGGAAAAACATTTAAAATTGACATATTTATGAGACTATATAATAAATCCATGTAATAATAAAATGTATCAGGAGCTCAAGGAATTATTTGGGTTGCCAGAATTGAAAAAAAAATATTGCAGAATTTTTGGTCAAATATCTTATATGTCAGCTAATTAAGGCAAAAGCCACAAGCTAGGTGGTAACAGCCAAATGAGAATGGGAGGAGATAGTGATGGATCTTGTGATCGAGTTGCATATATCAAAACAAAATCATAATATGAGTTATAGACATATTAACCAAGTTTGTGCATTTTTTGCTAATTAGATAATAGATCATGTTGAGAAATTAGCTAAATTATATGTGGATGAGATTATACGATTACACGATTACCAAAATTTATAACTTCAAATAGAAATGACAGATTTAAATGTAGATTATG
Organism: Phalaenopsis aphrodite; assembly: GCA_003013225.1. Lineage (NCBI taxonomy): Eukaryota > Viridiplantae > Streptophyta > Magnoliopsida > Asparagales > Orchidaceae > Phalaenopsis > Phalaenopsis aphrodite. Next base: position 1,505,060 of record NEWO01000006.1, read on the forward strand.
AAAAATAATTTGGAAGTTTTGGGCACAAATTGGCTTTCACTACTGCATTTCACTACAAATAAATAATCAGGAATGACAATTAAATTTTAGAGGATTTATTTCGTTTATATATCCTTAATTTTGGTGAAGGATGAGTTGCACATATTATTGACAGAATTTGTATACAACAATAATTATCAAATAAGCATTAGAATGATTTATATGAAGCTCTTGGTGGAGGGAAATACATAGCATCGTTGTTTTGGATTGAAATGCGAGAACTGAAAATTATTGGTGTTGATTTTGTGGATGTTATTGAAAAGATCCGACTATTCAAAAATAAATTAATAACAGTTCAAGATAAACAACGAAAGTATCATCATGCTAGACATGCATCAGTGGAATTTGATATTGATGAGTTTGTTTTTATCAATTTTAGTCCAACGAAAGGCGTGCAATGATTTAGGAAGCTAAGAAAATTGTGTCCGCAACACATAGTGAAATTGGAAAAAGAATTGGGATCTTGGCTTACAAATTAAATTTACCAACACAAATGCAGGGAGTAGATGATGTATTCCATTTCTCTACACATTGAAAATATATTGCTGATGAATTAAGTAAAGTTTTTGCATATTCAATCGATTTGTAACTTGATTTGACCTATATAGAAGAATCTAATAGAATATTGAAATTTGATGTTAAGAAAATCTGTAATCGATAAACTTCGTTTGTAAAGATTATATGGAACTATGAGTTTAAGAGATGCCACTTAGAAGAAAGCCTTAGAAATGCATGAAGACAGTCACATCCTTTCAATTAAGGTATATTTGCTTTTAACGTTTCAAAATTTAAGGTCAAATTTTCTGTAGGAATGAGAGAATATAATAATCGAAAGATTTGAAAAAGGCTGAATGATATGTCAGTTGATGAAACTTACACTAATTATGACAAGGAAAATGGAGGGTTTCGAACATAATTGTTAGAATGAGAAACTATGAGAACGAGGAGACACCGTTGAGATGCTATTTAATTTTTTGGAGGTGTGTGTGACAAGTGGGATAAAGTCTAGTTTGAAGCAAAAACGAGTGGTAGAAATCATGCACAGGACGTCTGGTAGTGGGGTCGCTTACAAGTGACGAGCAATGGGGAGGAGAGCGCTTATGAGCATTTAAGCTACGTAGGTGAATGATGGGTTGAGCGACAATTGTATGCGAGGGCAGAGGGATTATGCGGGAAGGAGGTGAGTGTGCGATCTTGCTGAAATTAGGTTAGGGTACATTTTTTTACTTAATTTATAATGAATTAGTTTTAAGTTTATTAAGTATTAACAATAAATTTTTATGAATTAACGTTAGAACTTGAAAGTTGCTAAGGTATACTAATCCAAAAATTTTAAAGAGATTGTTGATTTCACAAGGAAAGGAATTAAGGTAAGTTTATATTTATGCCTTTCATTTTAGTATAAATTTTTAGAATTAAATTATTTTAGGCTGAAATCTTGTTTATATAACATTTTAATAGTCTGAAATTGTATGTTAGAAACTTAAAAATTGAAATTTTGAAATTTATTAAGGATACAAAAGATCGAAGTTATTGTTGGTTGTGCCAAGTAAAAAGTGAAAATAGAAGTGATGTAATTTAAAAGATTTATAAATTAAAGTGAGATAGATTAAATTTTATTGTTTAGAATCTATATCTTTACTTTTATGATTAGGTGAAATTGATGAAGGTCAATAATTGAAGTTATTGAGAAAAAAGAAAAACTCGTGGAAGATTTTTGCAGACTAATCAATGTGTAAAATTTATATTATCAAGTTTGTTAAAGATTGTGCATGTTTACATTCTTAAAATTAGTTTGAAAAAAATAAATGAATTTCATGAAATATGAATATAATTGTAAATTTATTAATTATGATATTATATATATAAGTTAAATATCATGTTTAATTATCAAATAAATCAAGATCAAAGTAAGGAAACAAGTTAAAAGAAAAGTCAGCCAACAAATTTTATTAAAATTTAACTTTATAAGGTGAAATTGTTGTTAGTAAATTTTTCTTACTTCAATTAAATTTATTCATTTTATTTTTAATATGCATTTATGTTTTCAAAAATTAAATTATGATAATATAGGTAAATTTAATGAATATTTAATATTTTTGAATACTTCATATGCTGCATTTGTACTAAAAGCTTAACATATGTTCTAATGATTTAAAGAAATTAAAGAAAACATCAAATGAAATAAATTTACAGGTCAATCACATGAGTCGTTATATTATGGTATTAACTTTAATTGATACTCTATCCATGCTCGAAATAAAATGAAAAGGCTTGGAAAAACTGAAATGGAGGTATCTTAATTTGTACGGTATTTTAGGTTTTTCAGTTTTGATTTCTTCAAAGAAATATAGTTTTAATTTTTTAACAGATTTCTAATTAAATAAAATGCAAATGTTTGAAAGATATAATAAAACGAAAAATTTAAGTTTAATCATAATTTTTTTAATAGAATTCATATTTAAGCATATATGCATAGTAGAATTGTAATTATTCATTAAGTTGTATTATTACACTGCTTATTTTATGAAAATTTTCGTTAAATTATTTATTTGACAAGAGAGAGTATGCTTACATAAGAAGTTGAGATGAAAATTTGTTTCAAATAATATTGTTTCTGTATTTATTTAGTTTCTTCTTTTTACTCGTATTATTACAAATTGGACATTCTATGTGTTTGAGTGATGTAGAATAACTCTTCTGGTTTAATGTCTCTTTACTTTGGATGATTGTTGTGAATATTGAACTAATATGACACTACCGTTCTATTGTTCATTCCCGTTTTGATAATTTCAAGCTCGATAGGTTGTAACAAAATAATACATCTTGATATGATAATAGATATTTTTTGTTCTAGTAAAATTTTTACTTCTACTCTAGTCTTGGTTGACTGTATTGTTAATTTCATGCTCGCTTTATAGTTGACTATTGCTGCTCATTTTATCCTCTTTGCAATTGTAATCGCTTTGCTATTGTGTTATCCATCTTTGGCATTATAGTTTTTAGGTATTTCTGCAGGGCTTTTGCTGCTAATGGTGTGGTCCATTCACTCCTTCGGACAATAGGATCTAATTTGCTGGTCTTCTGTTGCTTTTTTGCTTGTTATTACACTTTTTTCTTCTATGGTGTTGTCTGTGGTTCCATTGTTGCGCTTTCTTTTGTTTTGGTATTTTGGCTATTGGAGGATTGGATTTTATATTTCGCCAATAAGATGCAGATGACTGGAACTAAATATTTATAAATTGGAAACTCTGAGGCATGTATTAATTTAACTCTATAAACTTTCTAATTCTAATTTACATATGGAGGAAGTGCGAAAATCGAACAGGTAAGTGACATGACATATGAGTGGAAAGAAACCTGAAAAGAGTAGCTCGCTCAGTACAGTACCTGTCAGGAGATGTTTTGGATGCCATGACTACAGACGCATAGCCTTTAGCTGTCCCACAAACAGAGTTGTTTCATTCACAGAGCAAGGCGTCGTTGAGGAAGTGTGAAAGAGGAAGCAGAGGAGGATTTGGAGGAGGAACTTCAACTTTAAGGAGATGAGGGTGAGATGTTAGTGGTTCGACTGGTCCTACCGATTGAGGATATGAGGGAGCAACAGTGGCTTTGCCACAACACATTCTACAGCCTTTACACTGTGCAAAAAAAGATTTGCAATCTCATCATCGATGAGGGGAGCAACAAGAATGTAGCATCTAAATAGATAGTGGAGAAATCGAGTCTCATGACTCAGAGACATTCCCAATCGTATTATCTGACATGGTTGAATAAGGAGAATAGGGTCGCATGAATAGAATATGTCTGGTGAAGTTTTAAATATGAAGTCGGCTACAAGATTAGATGTGGTACGATATGGTGCTCATGGGTGTCCGTCATCTTTTGTTAGGGAGACCATGACAATTTGACCATAGAACTCAACACGATGAGTTTAGAAACACCTTCACGAAGGATGGTAAGTGCATCGTCATTCTTCCTTCCGCAGAGTCCTAGATCACTGGTGTCCTTGCCATCAGAGAAGTATCGGTGTGATCAATTTTAGTGATGATAGATGATGACAGGGCTGAGGCGTCGATTCCATACATGGGATAGTCATGCCAGAGAGCATTTCAGGATATCACGATCAATATCTTACCGCCATGGTTGCCACCATTCAGGAAGATTTAGGCCATCCTCATTTCCGATCTGGTCAAGCCAATCGTGGGTTACTTTATGAGGATTCAATAGTATATGCATGACACACAAACCCAATTTAGTTCAGTAATGAGCTTCTAGAATATTAGACCGATATGGATCGTTGCTCGCAAATGAGGAAGGCTTCTCAAATGTTTTGGGAGATAGTGTAATCGTTAATGGGATCTCAGAGTTTTTAGGACCTTAGACAAAGAACCAGAAGATTCGACGAATGAGGTCGAAGCTCCCTCATCCCTGGGAGACTGACGTGGGGCTTACCTGGGGTGGGGCTCACTTGGGGGCTGAACCGGTTCCGTAGTGGAGTCGGTCGACTTTTGGTCGGTCGGCATTTGGTCTAGGCTAGAGTTGTCGCCCAAGGGGAGGGATCTTCCCCATTTTATGTATCTACTATTATAATATGTATCTCCTAGTGTTAGGGTTCAGTTTTTGCTTTTAAAATTTTCTATCGTCGACGTCTTTTCCCTTGTTAGGGTTGTATCCGATGATAGGTGGTGCTCAGGTTGTATCTTCTCTAAGGTGGTGATTTCTTTTGCCATAAACCCCAACCAACCTGCCTGCTGCTGCAACTCCCTCCAAACCCTCTACCTGTTGCTGCAACCCGTCCTTCCAGCCTTCCTGCTTATTACCGAGAACTCTAATCACTATGCTCGCCACCGCAACTTCTTTCAAACGCCCTACATGTTGTTGTAACCCTTTTTTCCAGACTTCCTGCTTACGGAGAACACCCATTACCCTGTCGGCTTGATGTCGTGACCCCAATTACTCTGCCTAATGCCGTACATCCCTTCAAACCCTCCTTGCTGCCGCAACCTCCCTACCAAGTACCCCACCTATTTTAGCCGCAACCCACCAATTTCATCCTCATCCTAGAGTGTCGTTTGTGTTTGTCCTATTTATTCTTGTTTCAAGAGTCTTGATTGTAATCCCACTCCATTTTAGCAATAATACCCCCATTTCGTTACTATTTTGGTTAACTCGGGTATTATGTTTATTTATTTATTTTTATATAAATTTATATTTGATGTTGTTGAAACTAATATATTTATTATTATTTTTTTTTTATAAATTTATTTCCGTGTGCACCTATATTAGACTATATTAATGGACGTGAACTTCAACTTGTACTTGCATCATGATCAAAATTAGGGAAAATAAAATTAGGTATGAGGTCATATCTAAACTTCAATTTTTAATAGAGGTTAAATCTATAGTAAAATGCAAAGTGAATATATATATATATATATATATATATATATATATATATATATAGTTGATAAAGGAAGGAACTTATGGCAAGGTTGAGAATGTGCGGTTGTAGGGTGAAGGGCAGCACGAAAGGCCGCAACAGGTTTAGTGGATTGCGGTTGCAGAGGGACAACAAGGAGTGGTCTGGGATTGCTGCAACAAGAGATGGTACCGCGACAACGGTGTGGGGTATGTGGAGGATAGAAAGTCGAGGACAATCACCACCTCAGAACGAGATACAACCGAACACGACTCATCCTTGGATACAATCCTAGAAGGGAGAACTTGGGACGTCGGTGGTTGTCCTGACAAAAACACAATCAGAAACTGAACCCTAATGCCATAATATATATATATATATATATATATAT
>NEWO01000006.1:1515561-1536457 GCA_003013225.1 Phalaenopsis aphrodite
GTGTGTGTGTGTGTGTGTGTGTGTGTGTGTGTGTGGTTTAAATCTGATGATAAAATAATGATGTATTTAGCTTTATAAAGACTTCTCTGAAGAATCATGAAGAAATTAGGTACAACAAAGAAAAGGCTTTTTAAAACCTTATTATGCGTTGGAACAAACACTTGTAAACAAGATACTACATGAACTTTTGGTATTAATCTGGGTTTAGTAGGATTTGACTTTATTTCATGAACCTACTGCTAATTCTTTATATCCCATCCCACCCCCCCCACCCCCACCACCCTTTCTTGAAATTTACATACATAGCATACAGATTCATATATATTTACATATCTAACACCTAAAGTTTAATATTTGCATTTATAACATTTTGGTGTTGAAAAACCTATGCATGGAGAGGTATATTTCACTTTTGGAAAGTTAATGGTAGTGTTGTTTTTGATGTGATCTCACAAATTTAAGTGGTATTTATGTAAATAAAATTTAGGTGTTGGATATGTTAATACATAAGAATTTTGTAGTATGTATGTAAATGCCCCTTTTTTTAATCTCTTTATGGCTTTAAATTCAACACAGCCATTAAATTTTATGCAGTTTGCTCCTGAAACTTTGCTTTATGAAATTATGTCAACCGCTGTTGACGGATTCCAAAAATATATTTTCTGTTGGCTTTAAAAACTTATTTTTGCTAAATAGTGTATGATATTATCGGAAGTGCAGTAAGTTATGTTTGGATACACTTGATAAACATCAATTATTAAATTCATTAACAAGGTTTTCTTATAGCTGGGGAATAAATGATGCGAGCTCTATATTAAATTGTAGCCATTTCTATGGTCTATCTTGCATTTTTGTTACTAGTTGCAGTATTCCTGTTGGAATGCTGCAACTAAACACGTGATCGTCTCTTCCTGAAGACAATAATTTCTATTTTGTGTGCTTCCTATACTTTTTATTTTTTTTAAAGTGTGGGTCTTTGCAGGTCCTTCTATGGCATTGTTGTTGATCCTTTGTCAAGCTTTTTCCTATTTTGAAAGTTCTACTTCGTGAGGTTTAGATTCTGTATTTAAATTAATCTAATAAGAAACAAAAAAGGAACTAAACGGCTATAAATAGGAAACTTTGTGGCATGTAATATTTAAATTTTGAATCAATGAGTTGCATACAATCCTTACAATCAGAAAAAAATCATAGAAGGCAGGCCACAAGTCATTGATATGACCTAAGAAAGTTGGTGTGGAGACAGGCTCGTCTTTTTAAGATTTTCTAGCAACTTAAGCTTGAAATGACTCTCTAGTAGTGCTATAAATGAGCTGAGCTTGAGCGAGCTCAGTCTTTGTTCGTGTTCTGCTCGTTCGAAATTACTCGTGTTTGAAATAAGCTTGTGTTCGAAATTGGCCCATAACAGTGTGTTCGTACTTGACTCGATTTAAATATTCTTGTTCTTGCTCGGCTCGTGTTCGGCTCGAAATTGACTCATTACAATTAATTGGAAAAAATAGTTGTAGAGTGTTGAGCCGAACCTGGACTAATCGTATGCAAAAGAAACGCATAACCACATTACCACAAGAGTTATTATGATTTAAACCTAGATATAAATATATATATATATATATATATATATTATATTAGTATATAAATTATATATATAATATATTATTATAGAAATAATTATATATATATATATATATATATATATATATATATATATATATATATATATTTTATAAATGAAACGAGCCGAACATAAACAAAAAAGAGTTGTTAGTGTTCAACTCATTTATAATTCGAGCTTAAAAAAATTATTCGTGTTCGGCTCGTTTACTTAACGAACAAGCAGAACACGAGCTGTTCGCGCACAATGAGCTTTTTTAACAGCCATACTTATTAGCAATAGAAGTTCGAACCATTGTGCCGCCAAAGCGATCCACCACTTTAGCATAGAAGCTACGAACACGAGCAAATATAAAATTGAAGGAATGGACTATAACTGAGTATAACATAACATCATAGGCATGTACATATAAAAAAGAAAGCTTTTACAAAAATTAAATCTCTTAAAATTTAAAAAATCACTAAATAAAATCAAATTACATTCAAGTTTCAGTGTTCATCTTTAACCCACATAATTTATTTATTTTTCCGAAGCTTTCATATTATCAGATCGACAGCATTTTGTCATTTAGAAGTGGCATTCGGTGCATGCATTTTTGCAGCATCATAACCATTAATTTTGCTCCATTCACTATGTTTCCACCCATTATACTTTTGCAGTCTTTCTTATAAATCTGCTACATTATGTCTTCCAAATGCATACGCTAAATCAAATTACAATATCAGTTATTTTTATCAATGTTCTTTCTAATTGCACATCATATTAAAAATCAGCATGAAGCTTACATTATTCTTCTTCAGCTAAACAGAATCCTGCTTCACTTGTGGTTCTTGAAATTGACCAACAAGCGTCAGTTTTATTGGTGAAACAGTTCCGAGGAGAAACTTTCAGCTGTGAAAGAAAAAGAAACTTTTGAAGGCTGGTTTTTGTTTGCTACTTTTGGGCTGCTTGTATTATGATATGCTTAGGACCCTTAAAAATTTGACCAATTCAAGGTTCCTTGTGTATCTTTTTTGTAAGTTTGGATTTAGCTTAAAAGTTATTACATAAACTTTAAAGGGAGCAAACTCACAATTTGTTTTTGTGTCACAATGAATTTCCATCAGTTCTGTAGGCTTGTAACTGGTGATTCGGCAGAACATTTACATGACTATCTGCTTTATTTGTTTATTAATGACTGCTTTAATAGCTTACCTTTTGCCATGCAAAGCTTGTGCGGTTGTGGAGAGTTCAAAACCGACGATATGGGTGCAGCTTTAATTGAATTGGAATTGAGTTGTGCCAGATCAAATTTGTTTAGATTTGAGATGTTACACTTACATCACATATATTTTTATTATTGTACATATTTATATGTGTAGAAGATTTGAGATTCATTAAAATACTTTTGGCATGAATAGATTTTGAATCAAACATAATCAGCTATGTTGAGTTATGGAAATCACATAATTTTTATTTAGAGCTTAGTTTTCAATCAAGAGATCTTGAGTTTAAGGTCTTATATGTGCAAGGTGAATAAACTTGTGATTAAATCTGCTAAAAAGAAAAAAAAAGGCTATGTTGAGTTGCACTCGCAATCAAATAAATTGAACTTAACTCAGCTTGAAATTCAGATGGAATGATCGAGTTGTTGTGGGCCATTGAATCAAGCTTCTGTCATCTAATGCTTTAAAATGTTGCACTGTGGGCATCCATATTTTTGAAAATTTTTGTAACCTAATGGTTAAAAAGAATATTTCAGCGATCCTCTAAAAAACAATAATAATAAATAAATAATAATAAAGTATAGGGCTGATCAAGTCCACTTTCACTTCCTATTCATTCCTGTTTTACATTTGTTCATTATGTACATATATATATATACTTTTATTTATAAAAAACATTATCTTCAACAACACTCAAAATAATATCCAATGTGTTGAATATTTGAAGGATAATACTACTTATGAAAACAAAAAATGATCTAAAATTCCCTCTTAAAGACTTCTGATTGATTGACATATAAACTATACATAGATACAATGTCCTCCAACACTATATCAGTGGACCGATACTGACATTCCAACAATCATAACATGAGATGTATATTTTGGTAAAGACAATTTATTACTTAAATCATTAAGACAGTAGCACGTCTTCATCACACTATTCAATACATTAATACATAGCAATTCAAATTCACTTAATTTTTTTTTAAACATGAATCTCATTTCAAACGAAAATGAACGATTATTCAGAAAGGCGCTACATTTATAGTTGGAGAGGTTCATTAATTCAAATAATGCAGTAAAAACTTATATATATAAAACAGCTTTTCACAATCAACAACGTTATATTTTAAGAAGACAAAGGCCCCAAAACAGCCGATTAAACCCACTAAAATAATAGTAATAATAACAATTATTCGTCAGGGAACAGAATTAGAATTAACAGGCCGGCATTCACAAGTGCATAGATTCCTTGATCCTTTCACCAGTCGCTGTGACCGCCGTATATGCAACTTGATGTTCAACAATTTACCAGCAATCTGTGGGATTAATGATTAGAAAAATGTCAGTACAATATTGATTATAGGTTTATTTCTTTAGGTAACGCTTTATATGAAGGAAATGTCAAACTCGTTGATTCAAATTACAGCTTCACAAACTCAAGTATATGGTTCAATCAGTTTTCACACATGGAAGGGATATAGTTAAAAATATTAGTTTAGGGCATTTACATACATGATCATTCAATTCCTATCACTTAACTTTGTTTTTTACATTTATACAAATCAGATCTTTCATACATATGAAAAATACCACCATTTTAACATTAAAAAGGTGAAATACACCTTTTCATGTATAATTAAGGTGATATTGTATGTAAAGATTGAAGTTTTAAATAAGTAAATTCATATGAATTGAGTGGTATGTATATAAATCTTCTTATTATATTTACTGATGAACTATTGCATGGGTTTAATTTTAGTAGCACTCCCGAGTAGTTTTACTCTAAGGTCGACATTAAGAACGCCTTTGACAAAGTCAACACAGTTTTTATATAATAGACTAGAAATGTTGACCTTCTCAGAGATCTTTTTTAAGTAGACTATTGTTTTTACTTGACTTTTAGCGGTCATAAATGGAGATTATAGAGGTTACTTTCCCTCTACATCTATTCTTCGTCAAGGATGCCATTTATCCTCATTTTTATCCACCATTATAACAGTTCTTTTATACTCATGGGTAATAGCTGCTAATTTGAAAACAAAAGGTATCAAAAATAATAATACTCTCATTACTTATTTTATTTATACTGATAACTTCTTGTTTTTGGTAAAGATGAGATTATAGCCAGCATTCGTCTCCTCTATTATTGAAATATTTAAAAAAGCTTTTAAGTATTATAAAAATTATAGTAAGTCTACTATACGATTTTATAATGCTATTGATCCCGTTATCGAGGACCAAATATGTCTTATCATGGGGTTAAATGCAAAAAATTTTCCTTCGGATCACAATGGTCACTATCTCTTCTTCTAAAACTAAAAAAGCTCTTGCTTGCATCAAAATGATGGATAAAACGCAAACTTAGCTTAGTGGATGGAAAAACAATCATTTCTTTTGTTGTCAGGATTCAATTAATCGGATCTATTATTTGGAACTGCTTACATCATTGATTTAGATCCCCATCACTTCACCTAAAAGCCTTAGAAAGAATATTTCCAGTTTAATGAATAATTTATTGCATAATGTTGGAGCCAATAACATTATTATTTGGAACTGTTTACATATCTTGGCTCAATTGTGATTTCATAACTAGAGTGAAAGACTTTATTATTGACGAGCCCTGAAATTTCGCTGATACTACTTAGAAGACTCACTTTGAAGGCAACAAATTCAAAGATATCTATCATTAGATCCTTGGTTTGTTATATACGGATGCAAAGTGATGCATTTTCTTATAAATCTATCCATGCCATGCTGCACACTCAATAGATTTGGTATAAAGGTTGTGCTATTAAATTTTCTATGTTTACTTGAGAAATAATCATTTGAGGGCTTAAAAAAAAGGACGCTCCGGTGGTAAGGGAATTAATATTGATACTACGTATGTTCTATGCAATTCACACAATGAATCTCACCTACATTTACTTTTTGACTACCTGAAACTTATATGCATCTTGAAGAAAGGTCAAGTCCCGAAGGAATTTTTTTTTCACATGGCATGTACTTCCACATTAAGTGCTCTCCCATATTGATTATAGCAACCGTAAGATTACTAAAAAAAAATTTCTTTTAGCCACTCACATAACTTCCTAATACATTTCTATTAGAAAAAAAAATTAAAATCATATTTCAGGATTGCAACCCTTCTGTTGACATCCTATTTAAAAAAAATCACTTCACTACTAAACAAAAAATGTAGGAAGTGGAAGTTTAAAAGTACTTTGCCAGAGAACATATTAAAGCCAATATTTCTGATAACTGTGGCGCCTATTTATGTTTTTGATGTTGTTTGTCCTGGTTCAATTTGGAATGGCTGCCATATTTTCTAGATACTTTTGGTAACTCTCGGAATAATCATTTTGGTGGCTCATTGCCTTTGGCTGATTACTCCTTCGATTATTCAATGGAATTTATGACTTCAACATGGATTTTCAATCATTTTGGTAAGCTAAAGCCTTTCCTAAGGTGGCTGCTCCCCTTTCCTTCTCGCCACGGTGCATATAAATTATGCTAGAGTTTTGGATTGCATTCTATACACAGGGATTTCTTAACCTACAACACACCATATATAGGAAGCTTATTATAGCTTTGTTTTTTTCCGAGTGATAATGTGAATTCTCTCTAATATATGGTTCAACCAAGAAGGCAATCTTATCCCTAAGCCTTTTGGCAATTAACGTTTATTACACATTCATTTCTACCTTCAGACAGAACCAATCATATATTTGTAAATTCACTACTTAGTCTCCCAAAGTTCTAATTTTTGCAAGAATTTTTTACTTTAATTTTGATTATGTGATTTTTCTTATTGTTGACAAGTTCTCTTCGTTATTTCATATTTTTTAAGTGTGATGATTTGTAACGTTTTGTTGCTTCAATAAAGCTGGAACTGGCTTTGTGTCTCTGAGTGAGGTAGGTCTATGTGGATGGAATCGAGTTTAAACAGAAGGAGTGGGCCACCATGGGATTAGAAAATAAAAATAATTATTATCAAAGAAACACAAAACGCGTATCCTCAAAAAGAATGAAATACTGATCTTAAGTAATTAAGAAATACATGAACAAGGGGTGAGCACAAACCATTCTCCAGGTGAAGTCCTCTGCTCCAAGTGGCTGAGCTGGACTTGAATAGAGGAAATGTTTCGAATACTAGTAGTTGAAGAATAATAAAACAATTAGTGTAGTTATGGAAACACATGGTTTCACCTGCAATTTAAGAAATGCTGCACTTAACTCGAGTAGAAAAACTAACCTTTTCAAGGTTTTTCTGCATTTCTTCGATTTGCCTCAAATTAATACTCTTGAGAAATTTTACAAGCCAACCAGATTGTACAGCATCGCTTGAAGAAATAAAAAAGGCTATCTGAACGATGAAAAATTGAAGAAAATAAGCATTACTTAATTATTTTTCCTCAATCATCCCATTAATATATATTATCAATCAACGAAAAACATGAATTTTCACTTGTCCCACAATCCGGGCCTTGCCTTGAAAATTTATTCACTTTCTTTAGCCCGAAGAAAACATATCAACTTAGATTCCCATTTCCAAAGTATGAACATTGCTTCTTCCAAATTCAAACAGCTTCCCCAACTAAGAGAGATTTTTTTTTGGAAAATTTACATACATACCACACAATTCTTATCTATTTACATATCTAACACCTACTAAAGTTTGATATTTACATTTATAAAACTTTGGTATTATAAACATATGCATGAAAAGGTGTATTTCACTTTAAAAAGCTAGCAATAGTGGTAGTTTTGTTGTGATGTTAAATATTGGAGTGGTAAGCACGTAAATACTAAAGTTTGTGTTACATATGTAAATATATAAGAATTGTGTGTTATGTATGTAAATGTCCCCTTTTTGTTCTTCTTAGTATCTACAACAATCCAACATCTGTTCTATCATATATGAACTTGCCTCGCTACTTTTCCTTCGTTTGACTAGCAGGTTTATCAAGATTCAATAAGAACAACCATTAATTAAGACTCAATAAGAACAACGATTGAGCTAAGGTAATCACTGTAAAATAAGAAATGTATAATGCCAGTGATAAGTAATTTTATGAAATATGGAAAGAAGTTGAATCTGAAACTAAAAGAATCTTAAAAAACTACATCTAATATGGTTATTTATTAGAAGAATGTCAAACCGAAGTATTCCAAACTTATGATGCAAGCATGCAGAGACAGCACATCAAATGATTTTGGGCACAGAATATTGTTATTCAAATCAATTATTAACATAGCAAAAGTTAATACCAAGAGGTAGAAAATACAAAAGAGATGCCCTCAGAAGCAAACCTACCTTTCTATAATCTAATAGTCCTTCAAATGGAAGCTCCAATTCATCACTAACTATAACAGGTATGCATCCACTCACAATAGCATCAAACAGCCTAGCAGAAGATGGTGTATCGCCAGCTGGGCTCAAACAAAATAGGGATCTGTTATCAATATAAACTAGTTAAAATTGCAACATAAACAATCAGCATCTTACAAATGAATAATTTTTAAAAAAAAACTAGCTTTAGAACTTTTTTTCTTTACTTGCGCATGCCATTCTGAGCAGCTTCCTTCCCAGCCACTCCAACGGTTCCCTCTTCTATTATAACACCCTCAGCATCTTGTAGAATTTCTACTAGTTTGCTTCTAACTTTGCCCCCCTTAACAATTGATTACAGGATTTAGAACATGATTTAGCACCCGAGTTCACATAATCTAAGAAAAAAATAAACTAAAAAGAGCTTACAGCATTTCTTTTAAGCCTTCCCCGGAAGAAAAGTAATGTACTTCGTTTAGAGTGAGATTCACGTAAACATTGGGCATCACACAAATCGACATTAGGAACATATGGCAAGATAAGGTCCTTCTCAAGCCAAACCTGGCCAGGCTTATACCTACGTTGGAAAATTTTAGAAAGGCTCCAAGACCAATTCATTATTGACACAAGAAACTAATATTATTCGCATGGAACAGCTTCTTAAGTAGTGCAAAAAAGAACAAAATTATAGATGTTAACTATGGAAATGAGAGAATCATTACCAGTTCCCAGTGGAGTCCATATCAGGGAGAAGCCAAATTGCCTTTTTCATATATCTCCGTACGGACTTGAAAGACCATGGGTGGTGAACCGGAAGAATATGGTCCCTCCCTTCAGATCGTTGCCACGCTGGCTGATCAGTTACCCACTTCAAGGCTTCCTGCTTTCACAAATCAACAAAATATGAATAGTAACTGCTAATTCAGAAAAATATATGATGAAAATTTGAAAGTATACATACATCAAGGCATACATGATCATCTATATAAGTTTATCGTTGCATTAGTTTTTTTAGTTTTTTTAATTATTAACTTTTTTTTTCTTCTAGTTTATTGTGTGTAAACTTGCCTATGACATTGGTTCCTATATGAACCGAATGCATTCTCTATTTTTTTCTGGAGCTTGATCATTATTAAATAATTTCAACTCAACCATCAAACTCTACTGAGCTTATATGGGATGGTAGGAATTGCTAACTATTACCCACTATTATTCTTATTCCTCCATTAATTATTGTTGCACTTCTCTCTTGATTTCGCTTCCCACTGTTATCATAGTCCTGGGTGGAAACCTGATTGCTGTCCCCATTTGTTTTAGGTGCATGCTGAAAGATTTCGTATGAGTTCTCTTTTTGGGCTCTTTGTAGTTATAAATAGAACATCTAAGGCAACTAAAACATTTAATATTGAAATAAAATTAAGTTTCTCTTTTCATGTATATGATTATTGTATATGCATACTCTTGAGAGCTTAAGAACTACTTCCAGGGATAAAGCTCCTTGCACATGCATAAGACCTAGACCTTCCCGGCTATTTATATCACTGTTCATAATTTAACTTGTTTGACCGTTGCTTCATGTGCATGATTAGCATATAGTGCCAGATATTCTTCTCAAAGCATGAACTTAATTTTGGTGACACTTTGTGTTGATTGTATTTTATTTAAGATTTTGACAATTATTAAATTATTTTTTGAGAATAAAAAATTGTGTTTGCTATATTTACGTCAAAACACACAAAGTTCATACTAAAGTTAGTAACATACATATTATGTTTTGAAGTGAGCATATGCACACATAAATGAATGCATGGGTACATCTGCATATATCTAAATACAAAAATGGAATCAGCACCCACATCATCAGCATCATTAGGCTTATCCCATGTTTTGAGGAAAGCTTGATGAAGCCCCCTACATTAATTCTTCTCTTTATGAATGCTACATGAGATATTTACTATTCCATATCAATATCTCAACGCCTATCCAATGATTTAAAAAATTCAGCATAGTAATGATACTTTGGAGGTTAAGGCATAATAATATATATATTATTAGAGTATTTATTTTTATAAAATAATTTACATAAAAATTTAATTAACCTTAGTATAACTGTTTATCTGTTTAATGTTACGGTTTAAATCCTGTATCTAATCCACTAATGTCAGCATACAGAGGTGGGATTAATTGAATAGTGATGATTTAGTGGGATGTAAAGATGTATATATATGTGTGTGTGTGTGTGCGCGCCCCACGTACCCCGAATTGTTGATTGACATTCACGGTATAAGACCCCTCAGGACGGGGGTTCGAATCCCCTCTGACACAGTTGGCCTTAAGGAGGTGGTACTCGAATTGTTAGGCACATCAAGGGGATAATCCTGTAGCTAATCCTGGTGGTACTCAAATTAGTGTATTTATTTTTAGAGTGAATAATCCAGTAGCTAATCCACAATTGTCAACATACAGAGGTGGGATTAATTGACTAGCGAAGATTTAGTGGTATATATGTATGTGTGTGTGTGTGTCTATATCTATATATATATATATATATATATATATATATATATATATATATATATATATATATATATATATATATATATATATATATATAACCATTTAAGCATAATTAATCTCTCCTACTCCCTGATTTGCTGTGAACCTTAGCCGGAAAATGGATAACTGCTCTCAAAAGGGCTTTTTGTAGAGTAAAAAGCTGATGTTAATGGAATTTTTCATGGTGTTAGGTAATGTAATTTACATATAGCTGTAAATGCATATAAATTTGTATAAAATTTCATCTGATTTGAGTAACCCATTTTAATTCCTCTCCACTTTGTGTGTTCTGCTGCTCGTCCGAATTTGTTGGCTAAGAGCATAGTTTTTTGGTTGAAGGTAATTAGAAAATTAATAAAGAGAACTGAAAAGAATCTAGATTTGAATGCGAAAAAATCATATGAGATAAGAAGCAACACTTGCAAATGTGTTTGGGTTAAATTAAGTTGATTTAAAACTTCAATAAAATTTAAGAAATTTGTGTTGCCTAGACCATTTACGTTAGGAGGCAACTCGAGAAGACCCTAGTAAAGAGACTTGTAACGAGGCTGACTCGATCACCCCTATGAGATACTTAACTGCTAAATTAATAAGCAAAATGCTCTAGAGGACTATTACTTGCTACTACCTATTTATTATGTGATTGCATTCAAAAATTCTTTCATAT
The DNA here is from genome assembly GCA_003013225.1 of Phalaenopsis aphrodite. Classification (NCBI taxonomy): domain Eukaryota; kingdom Viridiplantae; phylum Streptophyta; class Magnoliopsida; order Asparagales; family Orchidaceae; genus Phalaenopsis; species Phalaenopsis aphrodite. The sequence goes on from NEWO01000006.1 coordinate 1,526,940, forward strand.
TGAACATAAATATTATTGCCAGCCTAATTTAATAATGCAAATGAATATCTACATATTCTTAATTTACAGTATTTCCTAGAAATGAAATATGAAATATCTATTATAAATATATGTTATTACTTGTCACATTATATTTCTTGAGCATGTTACTAAATTAATTGTTGCGGGTTCATTCAAATTAAAAAATAAATGCATAAGAAAATATTTGTAACGAATAAAGATGATCAAGAAAATATCATGTATTTATAATAGATAGACAATTATACTAATGATCTTACAAGAAAGGCAAGAGTTCTGATGAGATGAGCTCTGATAGAACAATGATTAAATTCCGAACTCTTAATGTTAAAGTTGAGACATAACAATTGGTATCTGAGGGTTTTTTTATTAAGAATGATGTTAAGACGACCAACCTTCATTCACAATTGTTATAGCTGATGAGCTAGGTGAAAACCCAATAAAATGAAATAAGTAAAAAAATACATAAATATAGTGACATATACAACAACAACGACAAGCCTTTGTCACACTAAGTGGGGTCGGCTACATGAATCCTTTCCTCTATTGTGTCCTATTGAGTGTCATATTTTCATTTAATTCAAATAAATTAACATCATTTTTTATACAACATGCCCATGTCTTTTTAGGTGTACCTCTGTCTTTCTTAGCATAAGTTGAATCTAAAATATCTACTCTTCTAACCGGAACATTAGATGGACGATGTTTAAAGTGATAGTGTGACATATCTAAGAAAAAAATTAGAATAATAATAAAAAAAGAGTAAGACAAACACACATAACACTTCATTGCATAACGACCTATAAATTTGTCGGCATCAATTATATATGTATATATATATATATATATATAACTTTCACAATTGTTGCATCTATTATATTAGCATTTTAACTAAGAATTAATATTGTTACTAATATTAATTATTGATCAACATGGATGTTGTTCTTTTCTTAAATGTTTGAATATTATTTTAGTATTTTATTTTGTTGAACTTATAACTTACAAGATATTGTATTATCTTTGGAGTGGGGTAAGGAGCAGATGAACGGTTAGCCAGATGACCCATATTCTATCTAATTTTGCTTCCTAGTTTATATTTGATATCAGAGAATTAGTTTAAGGATTGAAATGTAAGAGTTTGCTTGTGAAAATTTGGTAAAACTAAATTCTACTCACCTGATCTTACTAAGCACTTAATGATAAGTGTTGGTAGAAAATTTTATTCTACTGAGTCAATTCTCCTCAATTACATCTCAGGCTGACTTGAAGCGTTGACTGAGATATGACAAATACCTCCTACGAACCTTCATAGAAGTCAAAAATAAGTTGAAAGTTGGATTTTTCTTCCAGTAGCACCTCCAACAATCATCTACAACTAACTGAAGAGACTGGCTCTTATGATATTTGATTTTTTTCTTTCTTGGTGGAGGAGGTATAATATACTAACAATGCATACTATTTAACCTATTTCAACGTAGAGTGTCTATCTTCTTCAATCTAATCATGAGAGGTAAGGCCGTTTAGCATGGGATATAATAATTTTAAGTCATTGTTCGATTGAGAGTGTCATCATAAGAAGTGAGGCCTTTTAGCTTAGGATTTACGATCATTTAAGTTTCTACTCAATTGAGAATATAGGCCTACGAATAATATAAAAATATTTTAGTGATAAGCCCCACCTTCAGATAAAGTCAATAATAATTCCTTATATCTCCATCTCTAGGATATTTTTCCCCCTTATTTTTCTTTGTATGAGAATACTAAGAGTTATGTTATGGTCTTTTGATTATAAAAAGTCATTTTATTTTGATATGAATACAATGATATTATTCATCAAGCCACTTATCCCCATATATGTTAATAGAATGTTGCTAAATGCAGAAAAATTGTCGTTTGTTTGATATTTTCATGACATTAATGTTTCATGTGAATGTATCAAAGAATATTAGCAGAAAGATCTTAAATAACGCCAATTATGTATATGCTTAAGATGTGAATATGAGATAGTATAATATTCAAATTAGGTGATTAGATAATATCTCATTTAAACACTAAATTCATATTCAATAAATTAATTATTAGAAAATTTGATCCATCTAAAACAGCTAATTAGGATGAATGCTTACACACAAATCCTAAAAAATTTTGATATTATTCCAAATTTCTCATGAATCTTAATTTAATATACATCATGAATCATTAATCAATGCCATGAATGCTTCCATCTTTCACCTCCCCATTGAAGATCCCAATTCAACAAACCTTTTTATAATTTCTCAGCAATCAGCTAACATTGTTCTTAAAGCTATTCAGAGTGGAAATCATATCCATTATTGATGGTAGATATAACAGGTACTAAGTGCACCAAAGGGAAAGACTTGCATGTAATGATTTAGGGATATTTCTATATAAAATTCAAGAGTAATAATTAAATCTATTGGAAGAATATGAAATAAAAATAATTGACGAATTCAAGTCTTTCAAAACTCAGTAGATTGATACAAGGCTTCTATTCCTATGGTTCCTCCCCCGATCACCAACAACTAACAGCCACAATAAACTCATGCAGCCTGTTATCGCTCTCTTTTTTTTTAATATATTTTGCGCTTTGATGATGGAAGATGTATGTTAGACGTGCAACACTTCGTGAACAACCAACTCTAATTGGGGATGTCTTCTTCCTTTTATAGTTATTTTATTGTGAGAACCATGATCTTTAAGCGAGAATTGTGAGCTTAATTATCTTCCAAAATTAGATTTATGACTATTTGAGTTTCTAAAGAAAAATGGATGGTAACGCGAATCAACCATTCTTTTATTAAGTTTCCATGTACTCAGAACAAGTCAAAGCCACTTAGGATATCTCCATCTATGGGGCCAAATATTTTCTTATATTTATGAACAAAACATGTCACGGTATTTGTTATTATAAATAGGGATCTCCAGTTTGTACAAGAACCGTGATATTTTATTTTGAATAAAATGTTAGTAGAATGTGCAATTCTTCTACTTCTAAAATAAACGCTTAATCAAGCAACAAATCTGAATAGTTTTTGAGAAAAATTATCCCTTTGTACAAGATTGATGCTTGATTTTACTGATTCGAAGCTTCTTCTCTTTTATTTTTATTCAATAGTCAAAATTTTGATATTTGATTGATCATTAATTGAGTTTATACATTTATGATAAAATATAAGTTCACTAAGAGCGTGCTTTAAATAATTGCATGATTTTCGTAATTATAAAGTTTTTATGTGTTATTTCTAATAAAAGTCCGTTGAATTTTAATATAGAATTAGCTTCTTCATGTTTTCATTTTTCATTAAAAGGAAATAAGTACTATTAAAGATTATTAGTTTCTGGCCTATGAATAATGTAAGCTTGTTGCATTAATTTTGTGCAACACATAATAGCTATTCATTGGAAACCCTAAACCCTAAAATATCCTAATCAGAAGTTCTCTTTCATCAACTGAAGAGATAATTAACCATGACAGCTTGCAACCATGAAAGCCTTGAAACAAAAATATAAAGTCCTTTAGGGTGCACTGTATAAAAAATGCTTTATCTGCACTCAATGTACATTCTGAAAAACCATCTCAGATTACATTCTTCATAAGGAGTAGGGAGATGAATGTTGTTATGGAAGACTAGCATTAAAACCATGCCAAAACAAGAAGATGGATTATAATCAACAATGAACAACGGAGATAAGCTTGAAAAGAAGAGAAAATTTAAGCACATAAAATGAGCATAAAATTCTGCAATGATAATGATAAAACAAAATTAAAAGATGCCTAAGTTACATCGGTCCAGGCAACATGGATCAATATCATTAAATAATGAGAAAATGATATAGCTATAACTATTAGAATAAAAAAAATTAACAACAAAACTGGGTAGAAGAAAAAAGGACACTAGTGATAAGCAAATATACTATTAATAAGATAACAAAAATAAGTAGGGGAAAGAAAAAAAAAAGATAATAAGTTGGTAAAAAAAAATTTGAAAAAACATAAACATTACAAGCCTCTAGTCAAATTTGAAAAAGTCAAATTTGAAAAAACATAAACATCGGTCAAAGGCTACCCCAACATTTTAGAGACATTATTTCCATGTTATCAAATGAGATTTAGATAAACTAAAATAACTACTTAATGTAGCTTTAAAAATTTTTCAGTAAGAAAAGACTTGAATGTCGATCATTAATAGTTAATAGGGGATGTTGACAAGATGTTGCTTAACTGCGTTGTTTCAAAAATTTAGTCAATGCAGGGAAACATTAGCGAAACCAAACCATAAGCCTAATGAATGGACATCCACGAGTTTGGGATAGCAAAATGAATAATTAAAATAAGCTATCCTAAAGTATTGTCTTTAAAATGGATGTTTTACTAGGTTAAGCACAGTGTACAAAAACCAGCTTAAAAGTAAACCTTGGGCAAGCTTCCACACCCTATAAAGTGCTTTGCACTGTTGTCTCTCCAGCAAAAAGTAGCTAATTGTTGTGAAAAATGGTATATAGAACAAGTCTGCCTCTTCTTGCTGATGAACCCTGATAACATTTTTCAAAAGCCTCTCTGATTGTGGCGCAATCAAATCTGCCCATAACCAATAATCAATGGAATGCTGCAAAAGTATCAATAAGTAAAGAGAAATTATTTTATATCCAGAAAGCATTAGAATGTAATAGATCTACAAGATGTTGGATAATAAACGTTAAAACTATCTGCCTAATCAACAAGCAAAAGTTTCTACAAAGAAATAAAACAATAACGAAAAAACAATGACAAGAGAATAAAACAATAGAATAATGGTGCAAATTCTAACAATATGATATAGCATGCTTTTGAGGGTCCATTTGGGGCGGCTACAACAATTTTTAAAAGTTGTTGTAGAGCTCTTGTAAAACATATTTTTTTTAAAGCTGCTATGATTATCATAATTTTATTCCTTTTGAAAAGGTGGAACAACAACCTCCTGATGGCAACCACACTAGCATTTCTAGATGTAAAGAGCGCATTCTCACCATAAAAATTTCTGAAAAAGCAACAAAAAAGCAGTAGACAAACATTTGGCAAAAATTTGAAAGAACAAAGCAGTGAAAAATTTGCGCCAAACAAATCCTAAATTTCTTAAAGGAATGTGGACAAAACTTCTAAAATTTGAAGAAAAATGTAATATACTCCATTTTCAGTAATTCATTTTATTGCTAAATATCTGGAACTCCAATCCGAGATCTTTATTCAAACAACTTAACATTTTATCTTATTAGGAACGTCAACAAAACATCCAAAATATATAGTAAAATGGAAAATACTCTATCTTCAGTCACCCATCCTGTAGCTAAATGTTTGTTTCGAAGTCAAATCTGAGGTCACTATTCAAGAAATTTAACCTTGGTAGGTACAATTTACTACTTCTGAGTGATTGTATAGCCGGTATTACCAGTTCTTTCTTCCAAATGCAATCTATTTGATTAGAATTATCTTAATTAAAAAAGCACAATATTAAAAATTATCAAAAGTGATCCAAGACTTTCTTTTACTTAATGGGTATTTTTTTAATTGATGTAATCTAGACAAAACCTGCTTTAGGATGCTATTTAGATTGTCTTGATCTAATATATTTAGACTAACCCAATCTAGAAAATAGGAGTAAATCAAACACCTTTTTTTCCATATTTGATAACAGTACTATCAATATAGCATTCAGTGAACGCCCCTTCAGTCTCTTCCCTTCCATTAATGGACCGTAGATTTTTTAAGTATGGCGTACAACTATGCATGCGATTAGCACTACAGAAGCAGTCTCTTTCATCAAGCATTTTCTTAAAGTAAAAAATGATAATAGCACCAGCAAATGGAAATGAGAGTGCTTAACTGAGATGATCAATTAGGATCCTAGCCTTTTTTTTATTGTATTTCTTATCCATAATGTGTCACAACCCGGTTTGATAGTTTAGGATTAACCAAGTCAGAAATGGCGATCGGATGGTATTAACAATTAATTTACTTTTTACATATTTTCAAAACTTCCAATATACATAAAAGAGACACTATAAAACCATAAAGTACACTACACAGAAATCAAAATGTCCAGAAATAATTATATAGTCTGTAGACAACATCTCAACCCGACATATAACAATATATCACTACCCGAAGAAAATAATACAAAGAAACTACAATCATAATACATATAAGAAGAAATTTCTCCTTGTTGTCATCTCCCTTGCACTCCTTGCTCCCTGTTGTTCTACTGCTGCCAGACCAATCCCTTGCTGCTGCTACTTTTGCTACCATGCACGGCAACCTGTTGCCCCGAACTTCCTCCTACAGCCAGCCTGTTGGCCAGCAAGTCATCCTACAACCAACCCACTCTCCCGCTGTCCCCTCTCCCCAATTCGTTCTCTGCTGGGCTCTCATTTTTACCGCCATTACTTCCCCTCTCACCTGTTGCCTTCATCCTTTTACAGCCGGCCAACCTCCTTTTTCCTTGTTACAATCGCACCCAGCTCTCCTAACTCCTTAACTGCGACATCACCACCCCGCTTACACCCTAGTTTTAGTGTCGTGTCGTTCTTTTTCCAGTTTTGAAAGATTCTTGTCGTAAAAATTGAATTTTAGCAATAATATATTTCAATTTCTATTGTAGTTTGGGCTAACTTCAGTATCACTAACACTCTGTGTCATGAAGCATTGCAGGTCTCACCACCATTTTATAAAATTTTCTTGTAAGTCTAAGCAGTACTTCTCTATCACCATCACTTTGAACAATAGACCCAAGTTATAAAAAATGTTCCCTCCTTTTAATGATTTGATCACTCATTATTACAACTCTGTCACCAGATCTACTACTACTAAAATTATATTCTATAGATTCAGTTTTAGATCTACTCAAACGAAGGTTTTTAGACTCTAAAGTAGACCTCCATAATTCAAAATTTTTTTTGAACTCTTTCTATAGACTTATCCACAATAAGGATATCATCAATAAAAAACAAATCAAGGTACATCCTCCTTTTCATGTCCCGTAAGAGCATCCATAACTAAAGCAAAAAGATATAGGCTTAAAGCTGATTTCTAATGTAATCCAACTAAAATATAAAAATACTTGTTCAATCATCCTTTTGCTCGAACAAGAATAACAACTGCAGTATATATATCTTTAATAACTTAAATATAAGTAATATCAATACATTTCTTTTCTAGAATTCTCCAAAAAACTTCTCTTAGAATCTTATCATAAGCTTTTTCTAAATCAATAAAAATTATATGTGGATCCTCCTTACTCTCTTTGTACTTCTCTATCAAACCTATCAATAAATATATCGATTCCATAGTAGATTTGCTCGACATAAATCCAAATTGATTATGAGAAATCTTTGTATCACATCTTTAAACTATGTTAATCTAATCTCTCTCTCTCATAATTTTAATAACGCATTAACTTAATTCTTTTATAGTTTGTATATTCTTGTGCATCTTCTTTACTTAAAAATGTGGGACCAAAATACTCTTCCTCCCCCATGCATCTTTTTAGTTTTTAAAATAATATTAAAAAAATTAGTAAGCCAAGAAATTCCTAAATCTTTTAAATATTTCCACACTTCTATTGGGAAACAATCAGATCCCACTGATTTTTCACCTTAATTTTCTTTAAAGCCTCATCAACTTCATTTTTACTAATGTGACAGTACAACTAAAAAGTTTTATTATTATTAATGATGTCCAGAAAGTCGATTGTATTTTAAAAAACTTCATTAAAACATTTATCAAAATATCTCACCCACCTATGTTGAATATCTTCATCCAAGAAAAGCAATTTTTTGATTTTAATCTTTAATACACTTAAATTAACTCTTTACTTTTATTTTTGTTTGACTAGTTTATATAAATATCTTTCACTCTTTTTAGTATCTAATCCAATATAAAGATCACTAAAAATATAATTTTTAGCACTACAAATAGTTCTCTTAGACTCTCAAGGTATCACCTAATTCTCTAAATTTTTACATTTAAACAAATTTTTATAACAAAATTTTTTATATTTTATCTTTTCTAATATATTATTATTCCATCGCCAACTATTTTTATCTATGAAAATTTTTCATTTTGATTCTCCAAGAACATCTTTTATCAGTTGTTTAATAATATTTGTTACTTTGTCACACATATAATTATTTTCTTCATAAGCAACACAAATTTAAAATCTTAAAGTTTGCTCATAAAAATATTTTTATTTTTCTTTTAAATGTCTTCATCTAATTCTATGGTAATGTTTCATTGTGTTGTTTATCTTCCAACTGTTCATCTTAAAATCCAAAACTAATAATCAATGTTAAAGATCTAAATTTTTATTTATAATAACCTTAAAATATTTACATTCTCGACCAACCATTTTTCTTATAAAAAAATAATAAATTTTTGTTTTATGAGATTCATTCTTATAAGTAAAAATATACTCATCTATTTTCTTAAATAAAGTATTAGTAATAACAAAATCAAAAGCTAAAGCAAATTCCAATATAATTTGATCTTCTTCATTAATTACTTTAAAAACATAGTCATCATAAATGTTTTTAAAATCTTAATAGATTAGATACTAAGGAGAGTGAAATATATATGATAAACTAGCCAAACAAAGAGAAAAGAAAATTAAACATTTAAATCAAGTAAAGTGTATTAAAGAAAAAAATCAAAAAATAATTTTCTTAGAAAAAGATATTCAAAATAGGTGGGTGAGTTATTTTGATAAACTTTTTAATGAAGTTTCTGAAAATACGATCGACCTTAGTGATCTTAATATAGTGAATAATGATAAAACGTTTCATTTTTACCGTCGCGTTAGTAAAAAAAGAAGTTGAGGAGGCTTTAAAGAAAACTAAAGGTGGAAAGTCTGTAGAACCTGATGATATCCCAATTAAAGTGTGGAAATATTTAGGAGATTTGGGAGTTTCTTGGCTTACTAAACTCTTTAATATTATTTTTAAAACTAAAAAGATGCTTGAAGAGTGGAGGAAGAGTATTTTGATCCCCATTTTCAAGAATAAAAATGATGCACAATAGTGTGCAAGTTATAGAGAAATTAAGTTGATGTGTCATACTTTAAAGTTATGGGAGAGGGCAATTGAGCATAGGTTAAGACGCATTACAAAGATTTCTCATAATCAATTTGGATTTATGTTAGGAAGGTCTACTATGGAAGCTAACATTTATTGAGATGTTTGATGGAAAAGTTCAGAGATAATAAGGAGAATGCACATTTGATTTTTATTGATTTAAAAAAAACTTACGATAAGGTTCCAAGAGATATCCTTTGGAGAGTTCTTGAGAAGAAAGATGTTGATATGACATATATTCTAGTCATTATAGATATGTATACTAGAGTTGTTACTTGTGTTCAAACTGAAAGAGGATTGACCAAATATTTTCCTATTTATGTTGGATTACATCAGGGATCGGCTTTAAGCTCATATCTTTTTGCTTTAGTTATAGA
>NEWO01000006.1:1568061-1585439 GCA_003013225.1 Phalaenopsis aphrodite
TTCCAACATTTGTAGACACATAAAAGATAAAATTAGCAACATTTTTGAAAGATGATTATCAATTTTAAATTAACTGGAACATTTAAAATTATAACTAACCTTAGATATCATTTATTCAAGTCATATTTTTTGCTCAGTAAACAAAATGATGTTGGAGTTACAAGACATTTTTATAAATAAAGGGTTTGCAATTTGCTTAGCTTTTATGAAAATATTAGAATAACATAATAATGCAATGCATTTATGCACATGTCACTTGATAAAGAATTTGCTGAGTGTGATTTCATAATCAAGCTACAAAAAGGAATAAATAGCAAAAAGCATTGGACATAAATTAGGGTCTATTTGGGGCAGCTGCAACTTATTGAATAATCTGCTGATAAGCTAGGTGCGGTAGCTATTACAAATTTAAATTTTTTTGGAAAAGCCAGACCGCAGTCAGAAAGCTGCCACCGCACCTAAACATGTGCTGTGTGAAAACGCTGTTTTCAGCGTTTTGAAAACGCATAAGTTGTCAAAACGCAGTTCACCCAAACAAGTCAGGTACGTTTTCAAAACGCCATCGCATCAAATAAGCTGCCCCAAACAGACGCTTAATCTCGAATCTACTTCCAATGAGTAAAAAATATTTAATTTTATGAATATATCTTCATAAAAAAATAATAATAAAAATAAACTGATTGAATCACCATTTTTATGCAATGCTATTAGGCACATATACAATCATAATTACTCATGCTTATAAATACATGATTTATTTTTCAAAAATATATATGATATATTTTTATATACTTCAAATGGGTATTTGTGAAAGAGATATCATGTTATGATCTATTTTTCTTCCTCGTTTATTCCTCTTCGAAATTTATTTGATTCATTTGTGAAAATACTTGATATTTGTTGGAGATTTGAAGTGGTAAGCTAAATAAATGAAATAGATCATTGATTTGAATTAGGGTTATTTGTTATTAATAGCACTTAATTGTCTTTAGCAGTCTTAATTTTTTTTTAAGGTGCATTTACATACATCCCATCTAAATCATATATATATTTATATATCTAACGCATGCAATTTACTTTTTTACATTTCTATCAGACAAATCTTTAAAGAAAGTGAAATACGCATTTTCGTGCGGCAATTGTACTTAAAAATTGAAGTTTGAGTGGTATGTATGTAAATCTCCATCGATCTTATCCTCAATTTTTGGAGTTGTCGCCAAAGTAAAGTAATCATTTATCGTGCGATCGTGACAATATGATGAGACAAACAAACTAAATATTCTTATATTGTTCTACTATATATATATTATATATATCAGACAATATAAGCGTCACGTACTCAATATACTCCATCGGGGGCATCGAATCCCAGACCAGAGGGGACTTACAACTGATAAACAGTTGCCCGACCAACTGATTTGAGTACGTGACGTTTATATTATCTGATATATATATATATATATATATATATATATATATATATATATATATATATATATATATATATATATATATATATAAATAATTTGACCATGTACAAATAAAAATATATCATCACGAATCTCTAGGCAAATGAGTGGCTTAAAAAAAAAGATGCGGACAATGGAACAATTCTTTCAACGATCATTTTTTTGGTTGAATATTGGCAAGAGATACGTCTTCTTCGAACTATCGACGAAAGACTCCAAGAAAAGCTCCCGCAGGGCGGTAAACACTTCAGGATGATCGACGCGAAGAACTCTTTCAGACTAGATATTAATCGAGTCAATCCTTACTAGACGATCGACAACTCTCATCGATCGAATCGGTCAATTGTCTTATTATATGTGAATAACTCTGCAATTATAAAAAAATTCCCCTGAAAAGTTAATGATGAGAGGACTAATATATACCTATATCTATAAATAGTGGTCCATGTCATGGATAAAACATACTATTTTACTCTTTCCTACTAATCTCTCTCTTTCTCCCACCAATCACTTCCGATCAAAATGTTATATTCATTGGATGTGTTTCCCAGACACTTTTTTATTCAACATCCTTTAAAGTGTGGTGAGTGTGAAAACATGTCGTCAACAAGAAGAAGAGCCCAACAACAATAACAGGGAGAGTCTAGTCATTGGAATGTAGAAGAAGCATCATGCACCCGAGAATTTATGGAAGAATTCATTCAACAAGGCTTGCAAGATTTGAGAACTCAGATCACGAACCAAATGTCAGAACAGTTCGCAGAAGTATTTAGGGCAGTCGCTGCCCTAGCAGCGGCCCCAGTTCTAGGAGAAGGGCCAGCACGACAAGTAGCACAACCCCCCTCAGGAGGAACTACCGGCCAACAATGGAAGAAGGGTGACCCACTTGCAAGAAAATCTTGACATGGTCTACACTAAGATAGTGCCCGACGCGACCAGTGCAGATCGAGGTACAAAGGCAGCCCGAGAACGATTATCTCTTTAGGTTTTTGGAGTTGAACCTCAGAAGAAGTTCAAGATGTCGGTTTTAGAGCAGTATGAAGGACAATGGATCCTAACACACACCTCGCGTCGTTCGAATCGTCCATATGTCTGTTGAAAATTTATGATGTTTTCAAGTGTAAGCACTTCTTCACTACATTGAGATCAACCACATTAAGGTGGTTCGACAAGTGCCCGTGGGTGTAATCACCTATTTTGCGGAGTTCAGAAGACTCTTTATATCGCAGTTTACCAGTGCTTTGAGGCCTAAGAAAAGCACTCGATCCCTGTGGCAATAGAAGCAAGGAGCCAACAAGAGCTGCTTCTAGTGTGAAATGCTAGACGATAAAGACTTGAAGCCCGCATGGCCAAGGTCGTGCTGATACAAGGAGTGTGGTCGGAGAGGTTTTAATTTGACCTTAAACTCGCAAAGCCACAAAGCTTGGTCGAGCTATTGGAAATGACCAACAAATATATCGTCGTCTATGAGAACGCCCATGAGCCCGAAGAACAGAGACACCAGAAGAGACTGTCACAAGACAACAAAAGATAACTCAAACAAAGTGCACGATCGTCCAACCACCCCATTATGAGGATCGCCCCGAGAATCACTCCACCCAACCTCATGAGGATCTGAGGCAACAAACCAAGATCCAGAACCATCGATCATCATGCATTGTGAACATCCCCGGTATAATCCTGGGGTCCCACTCAAAGTGTCTATGGAATAAATAATGGACGCGGTTCCGGATAAGAAGTTCTTCAGAAAAGCAACACCGATGAGGGCCAGAGCTTTTCTTCGAGATAACAGAAAATATTGTAAGTACCACAGAGATCACATGCACGATACAAAAGAATGCAGACACCTGCAAAGCTTAATCGAGGAACTGATAAAGGAGGGGAAGTTGAAAGAGTTTGTCGCCCTTTGAGCAACAACAAATGACAGGGCAAAGTCCCCGCGAGAGGAATAACCGACAGACCCATCCACACTAAAGTCATTCACATTGCGGGGTATGTGTCTGCAATCTTTGGTGGAAGCGAACCACCAAGGAGAGCTGGAAGGTAAAACAAATGGGGGAACTCTGTGTTGCAACCATTGCCCTGAAACTGAAGGGCCATCCACTTATTTATTTCACTGAAGAGGATCTTCCTCTAAAGGGAAATCCATATAACGACGTCATTTTAATAACAACAATAATAAAAAAAAAACTAGGAAACGTTCTCATTGATACATATAGTTCTGTGAATGTACTATTTAAGCAGGTATTAAAAAAACTAAGCCCCACTGTCGATCGGACGATCACACCTATCAATTCATTGTATGCATTCTTGGGCGAAAGGAAGGAAGCACTGAAAGTGATCGAGCTCCCAAAAAGATTTTCTCGTTTTGGTTTCACCCCCGATGTATAACAATATAATCAGTCAATCGCTGCTGAATGATTTCAGAGCGGTAATCTCTACTTACCATGTTGCTGTCAAGTTTCATAAAGATGGAGAAATTATTACGGTCAGGGGTGACCTGAAGCAGTCCCGGGTTTGCTACTTGCGAGCCATAAGCAATGTAGAGCACAATCCTCTAGACATCGAAAACACAAGGAAAGGTGGCCTCGAGACCAATGAGACCACTCATGAGGTCCCAAAAGATGAAGGAGAACCGGGTAGATGTTTTCTGACAAGTGAAGATTTTGATATAGGTCACAGGGAGCTACCAATAAGCTAGAGATTGCTTAGCTAAAGACTAGATTGGGCAAACAATTTGAGGTGAAGAACCTTGGACAATTCAAATACTTCAACGGGAATGAGGTGGCCTATGGACCAGAGTGGAGGTCTTATCTCAAAGGAAGTATGTAGTTGATATTCTCACAGAAACAAACATGTTTACATGCAAGCCTATAGTCTCTCTAATTAATCAAAATACCAAGTTGAGTGCAGAGCTAGGAGAGCCAGTTGATCATGAGAGCTACTAGAGATGGGTGGGACATTTGATCTATCTGAGTCACACTCGTCCCAACATCTTATTTTCAGCGAGCGTGGTGAGCCGCTACATCCATAATCCAAGGAGGGGTCATATGGACATAGTGTATCGGGTTATAAGATACATGAAGAGTGCTCCAGGGAAGGAGTTGATCTTCATGAAGAATAAGAATGTAGGCATTGAGGGTTTTTGTGACTCTAACTAGACATACTGTGCGGATGACAGGAGGTACCCATCAGGATAAAATATGTTCTTAGGAGGCAACGTCATCTTTTGAAAGAGAAAGAAACATCCAATAGTTGCGAGATCAACAACAAAGGCAGAATACAGGGCCATATTCATAGGAGTTGCCCAGATGATGTGGTTTAGTGTCTTGTTGGTAGAGCTCAAGGTGGACCAAATGAAGTTTTAGTGCCACAAAAAGTAAGCAATTAACATTGCCAACAACCCGGTGCAACACGATAGAACCAAACATGCAGAGATTTATAGGTCATTCATCAAGTAAAAGCTTTAGGTCATGTAGCCACTGGAGAGCAAGTGGTTGACTGTCTCATCAAAAGACTTAGCTAATTAGATTTGTCCAGATTATGCGACAAAATGGGCTTAGTGAATACCTTTTGCCTATCTTGAGGGGGAGTGCCGAGATTTGTATTTTTTTAGGGGTCTAATTATAAATAGAAAACATAGAAGTCTCGGGATTATTTGTAAGAACATTATAAGACCCTATATAAGCCTAAGTCATTAACAAATAGAACATGTCTTTGTGCAATTATTTCTTTAAATTCCTTTCCAAATTCCAAGAGAACCTAATTCTTAGCCTTGGCCATAAATAGAGATCGTGCTTCCTTTTCCATTAAAGGAAGCATGAAATTATAGATAGAGTCCTCCAAAATCATTTTATGTTGTTCATTCCAAAGCTGAGACTAGAAGAACTGGCGTGATCACACCCCATATGGGCGTGACCACACCGTTGTATCGAAGGCAGTGGCATGACCACGCCTCCTAATCAATAAAGTGGCATGACCACACCGAGATTGGGCACGACCACACTGCCCGAACCACAAAGTTGGCGTGACACTACCAACGAAGCGGGAAATAATGTTAGGAAGAAATTTCTTGCTAAATATAAGACCATGGTTATAAAAACTAATTTTAGGGTAGTTTTGAGGAGGCTGGATCATTAGAGACGGCTGGAGACAAAGATTGAGAGCTTTTGTGTGTGAGAGAGAGAGCTTCTTGTTGACATTTAGAAAAATGCGGAGCACTTTTGAATCACTTGATTTTATTGATGCAAAGAGGGGTATAAATACCCATTACAGGACTTACTGGTAAGAAAAACAATAAAAACATAATACAGTAGAAAAAAAAATGAATAATAACAAAATATAAGAGACAACTAATCTCTCTAATTAATGAGAGAAATAAATAGAGATTGTCAAGATCCCTCATATAACTTATATTCCTCTAAATATAAAATTATAACAAATATGGAATATAATCATTAGAATTTTCGAGATCTTTCAACAGTCCCCCTCAAGTTGAACATTGTTGAAAAACATATTCAACTTAAATTTGAAAATATCGATTGTGGTATGCTGACTTAACAAGCAAGAAAACAATCCTCAAATCGTAAGTCCCGAAACCGAAGGTGTCGAAGCCGAGAATGTCGAAGCCTAAAAGTGTCGAAGCCTGAGAGTGGTCTGGACAAGGGCAAAGCTCAATTGATGAATTTGTAAGTCATCGGTTGACTGATAATGCTGCAGGAGAGATGCAGGAAAGCTGCAAAAAGGTTGCAGGGAGGTTGCAGGAAAGCTGCAAGGAGGCTGCAGGGAGATTGCAGGAAAGTTGGCCGAAATCTGTAGGGAAAATTTTGTTGAGGTAGATCTGACGGTGAGAAAAGCTGCATGAGGGAGGTCTGATGGAGGGAAGGGTTGCAGGGGAGAGAACGTACTTCAGGAGTAAGCCCGAAGGTCCAGTCGGCAGCAAATATGTCCGCAAGAAGTTCTGATGGCAGGAAAGGCCGCAGAAAGTTTTGGCGGCAGGAAAGGCCGCAGAAAGTTCTGGCGGCAGGAAAAGACGCAAGAGGTTCTAGCGGCAGGAAAGGTCGCAAGAAGTTTTGGCCGCAGGAGGGAGTTCCAGTGGAAGGAAAAGTCATTAAGGGATAGTTCCGACTGTCAGCAGGGAATAATTTCTGGTGGAGGAAGGTTTGTTGCTAAGAAGATTCAAGCAACAGAATTTGAACAAAGGACCTCATGCAGGGAGAAGTCTGGTGCTCGGAAGAATAGAAGGAGCTCCAGAGGAGGGCCTGCAGATTAGCCAAAAAGGATGTGGCCAGAGATTCGATTGAGAGCCTGCAACAGAAAAAGATCCGCACAAGAGGAAGAGAACAGGCAAAGGGCCTGAAGAACTTAGGGAGGATTGGTTGTAGGTAGGTGCTTCGACGGTCCATGGGAGAGCCCACAAGGAAGTCATTGTTTGTGCGGTTCTACGAGGGACAATCCACCAGAGAGTGAAAATTGGAATTTCAACTGGAGATCTTCTGTGATTTTCCATGGAGAGAGAAAACAAATCCTATTGGCGAACCAAAACTTCTACTATAAAGAGAAATAATGCTCGTTGTTTGCTGAAATTGCAAGCCTGCAGTTGCCCAAATACTTGCGCAGGAAAAACCGCTGAAATCGTAATTTTGTAGTGAACCAGACACCTACATAGGGAAAAAATTGAGGCACAGCAAAGGCTGCAAAAATTGACTCCGACGACTGGCGGCGCCTGCACAGGGGAAAAGCGAGGTGCAACAAAAGCTACAAGAATTGTCGGATGCAGAGAAGAATGTAGAGAGGACTCCGGTTCTGATGGCTGCTTGGAGAAGATCCAGTTAGAAACGCAGCTCCCTCTGACGCTTGGGCAATGAAGAAAATATATTACAGGAGAAATGGACGGCTTGTCTGATCCATGACAGCGATATCTTTAGCAAGATAATGTTGAGGCGCGTGGCGGCATCGCTGGTGTCACCCTCGCGAGTTTACTGAATTTGTTTAAAATGATCTTCATGATGGTGTCGAATCCGGCTTTGAAGAAAAAATGAACAGCCGAAGGAGCGATGATCGGGATGAACTGGATCTGCAGTTGAAGAAGCTGTTGATTCCTTCTAGAATAAAATATAAAACTTCAAATCTGAACTGATCCGATCACAAATCCCGATCAAAAAACTGAATCATAGAGATAACCAAATTAAAATAAGTGTAAGTAAAGAGGAGTAGAAGAAAAATGAAGAAGAGAACCAAATTCCTTTTTTTATGTCTTTTTCTTTAGATCCTTCCTCAAAGACGAAGAATGGTGCTCTGCAAATCATCACTGAGAGGAGGAAGCAGGTTGAGATCGACTGAAAGCAGTTTCCGGATGCCACATCTCCATCGTCAACGACGGAAGAGGAGAAACACATAATGACCCCTGATTCGCTGTGGCAGTCTTCTTCACCGGTCAGAACACGTAACGGCCCCAGATTTGCATACGGCCGGATTGACGGCGGTCAGGGGATGGAGAGACCAGGACCGCAAAATGACTCCACTGTACTACTCATACTGCTCAACGTTGGACGCGGCGACTACGGCGGCGGAGCCAGCGCCGGGAAAAACGGTGAACCGTCGAATGAGAGACCGAGCTCGATCTCATCTGAATCGCTGCTATTAGCCTCCACAACCTCATCTGAAGCGAACCCACCTCCAGAGAAGCGCAGGAGCAGGTCTCTAGATCTGGAGGCAGAGAGCATGCCCCCCAGTTTCTGCATACACCTCTGTTTTCATTGGATATATCCGTAAAACTAACAAATTGGATGAAGCGACCACACTAAATCTAGGGAAAGAGACAAAGTCTCTGACATATCGAAGTATAAATAAGGCGGAGTGAATCAGTTGATTCTTTGGACCGGATGGAACATGGTGAATGTAAGGAAGATGAAAAACACTCTACTAGCAAGTAACACTCTAAAGTACATGAGAGCATTCCCAGAAGGAACACTGCTTGTAGCAGTCTGGAAGCTTTCAGGTATTTCTTTTACACTTTTTTTGAGACCACGTTGAAAGTCCCGGACACCTTATCGTTAGTGGTCCTAACAGCGGCCTCGATATCGAATCCGAGAGCAGAAGATATGCCATCCTCCGCAGATCTCGACATAGCAAAAGGAGAAAGGAGGAGGATTTCTACGGCTCACTACTGCTCGGGTATCCGGTGAACCAAGCTTGTGCGATTTGCATCTCTTATCTAACCAGTAATCAATTCGACACAGAGGTCAGCTCTTTCTCCCTCGTTGCTCCTGTAATGGCCTCTTAGAACTAGACGAGCCCCGAAGAGAGTGAGGTTGCGAAAAAGAAGAAGTTGATAAACCAGGATAAGAGCGAAAAGGATTTCCATAAATCATAACAAAGGGGCTTGACGCCGTGGCTACCACTGCTGACAACATCCTCCAGTTTCAAGGGAGTTGTAGGGTTCACGAAGCTGTAAGCTGGTTGTCGGTTGATGGTTGCCGCACTCGGAAGATTTTAGTGGCCACCAAGAAGATGTCGGGAGAGAAGAAGAAGTCGCGCCGCCATTAACAAAACACGAGGAGATTGGTTCCAGCTATGGAAGATATTCAAAAAAGCTGACGAAGAAGAAGACCAGAGGGCGAGAAAACCTTCCTCCCTTCCCGCAAAAAGGTCGGCGGGAAGGGAGTTTCACGGTTCTTCAATGACGGTGATTTAGGATAAAAAATTTGTCTCTGATACCATGTTGAAATTTAGAAAAATGCGGAATACTTTTGAATCACTTGATTTTATTGATGCAAAGAGGGGTATAAATACTCATTACAGGACTTACTGGTAAGGAAAACAATAAAAACATAATACAGTAGAAAAGAAAATGAATAATAACAAAATAAAAGAGACAGCTGATCTCTCTAATTAAGGAGAGAAATAAATAGAGATTCTCAAGATCTCTCATATAATTTATAATCATCTAAATATAAAGTTATAACAAATATGAAGTATAATCATTAGT
Source organism: Phalaenopsis aphrodite (assembly GCA_003013225.1). Taxonomy (NCBI): domain Eukaryota; kingdom Viridiplantae; phylum Streptophyta; class Magnoliopsida; order Asparagales; family Orchidaceae; genus Phalaenopsis; species Phalaenopsis aphrodite. The sequence continues at coordinate 1,577,521 of NEWO01000006.1, forward strand.
ATTTTTTAGATCTTTCAACACTTCTACCTTAGAGCATTCTTCCTTGCTTAAAGTTGAAGTCCTAAGGGCTATATTCTCTTCTTCTTCTATTTATTTTTCTTATTGTTTTGAAGAGAAAATTGAATTAGAGGGAGAGCTTTTGCCTTGGTGAAGAGGAAAAGTTATTTTGTAAGTATTTTCTTTTAGTTTATACTTGCAACAATGATTTCCATCGTTCTTTCAATAATGAGTAGCTAAGTCCTTTTTTCATGCCATTGTGATGTAAAGCTCATGGTTTTATGGTTTTCTCATATTGTTTTTCCCATAATGTTTTTCTGTGCTTTCATGTGAAAGTTGTTGTGTTAACCTTTGAATTTTATTTACTCCTAAACTGGCCAATTAGAATGTTAAAATCTTTCATAATCTACAACTTTCGCTCATCGCGTAGAAGAACGAATGGTGTAACTACAAAATTCTGGTAAGAATAGACATATTCTATTAGGATTTTGCAACATAGAAAGGGAATCAGAAGAATCTTGGGAAACACCATGGGGTTGAGCAAAACATAACTTCATAAGTTTCTAATTCTTCTTCTGACCTAGGCATAGGCTTAACCAAAGCATTTTATTTTTGTTGACAACTATCACATAGAGAAACATCTAGGAAAAACACGAACCACATTACACCTAAAATATAGAGGTGTGAGTCTTGTCTCTCTTGAAGAATCGTAAGATTTCTCCACTTTCAGTTTTCTTTATTTTCCAACTTGTGCTTTTGATTTCTATTTGTGAGTAGGATTGTAGTAATTCAATTTCTTGTTTGCGATCAAGCTAAACTAAGTTTAGAGGTTTAATAAACTAAGGATTCTCCTGTTGGATATTTCTTAGCCCTTCCTTCATGAGATATATATGTGGTACTCTGAATCTGCATTATTACTTGACATATATACTTGTGTGATACGCTACCTTACTTCACCGCAACTTTTTGGGTCGCCAAGTTTTTGGCTGATGACCTACTTTATACGATCTATGAATGTATTGAATAAACAAATATACTAACTACAAATTGATAAAATATGAATAACTATGATGCCCCAAATTTAAACAATTTCTTTTTCGGTTGCTTTAAAATAGAGATTATACATGTCACTGCATCAGAAGTTTCATGGGCTTCTTGCGGAGTCATAACAAATGCTCGAGGTGGAATCACCGGGATGGGCTGCTCCAAAGTCTGAGATCGCTAAGGCTGATACTGCAACATTGAGGGATGCTAATAAGTCAGAGGCGACAGCTAGTGTTGTTGATATTGCAATCCAAGAGAATATTGCTCATATGGTTGAGACATCATCACTTGTTGCCACTGTTATTGGGGTTATGAGTAGTATTGACCCGGTTGTCTGTTGTCACATTATTTTTGGTGTCGGCCTTTATTAAATTTATACCCCCTTCTTATGTTGCTTGTCATGGGTCTACTGGTTCATTGTAGGTTTAGTTTGAGTTGGGAAGGGGCAATCCTTGATCTTGTGATTGGTGTTGTAGCATTTAAAACACTTGCCAATGGTTAGGTTACAAGTTCTAGGGTGTCTCCTCCCACAGTGAGGGCAGCTAGAGTTATTCTTTAGTTTATATTCAGGCGTGCATCAGTGTCCTTTTGTTTTGCGACGTTCTTTTCTTCACACGCATTCAACTCTATCTCGACATGTATAGCTCGCTTCACCAACTCTCTATAAGTAGCACACTTAATAGCCGATAGGCACCTTAGAATGTCCTCTCTCAAGCCAATAAGTGGTAGATCTTTTGATCTTCATGTTGGTTAATCGAAGGAATGAAATGAACGATCCTGGCAAATTAGGCCTCATAATTCCGAATAGTCTTCGTTCTTTGCTCCAGCTTCCTTAAGTCATTCATGAGCTTGCCCTGGTCCACTGAAGGAAAATATTGCTCTAGGAACATTCTCTCAACATTAGCCCAAGAAGCTACTACGTCTGGTCTAAACATGTTGTGGCGTTGAATTTCCCACCAACCGTCAGCTCTTTCGCACAATTAAAACGTCGCAATGTCTACGTTACGGTCGTCAGAGCACTTTATTCCTCAAAGCCTCTTTTCGATATTGTGCAGACATGCATTTGACTCGATCAAGTCCAATGTGCTATTGAAGGTAGGAAGGGGTGCATCTTCAAAAACAGGCCCATCACTTGATCCATAATGCTCAAATTTGTCATCGCCATTGGTTGATTGGGTTAAGCCTTCATCGCGGCCACTGGTGATATTGGTTGAGTGGTTTGTGGTGTAAGTTTTGTCGCTTGCTGAGTAGCTCGATGATTTGGGCTGCAAAATTAGCTTGCAATATCTAGGAAATATTTTGTGTTACCTCCTCCACAAGAGTTTCCATGTTGAGAATTGGTGCTCCAACAGTCTTGATGTATTAAGCAGGAATAGTATGACAGCGGTTAGGGAAGTGGAGACCCCTGGGAACAAGCACATCCTCTATAATAGCTCTCAGGACTCTTCCTCCACAAGCAATTACAACGCCTCTTCTCTTCGGAGTCATTCTAAGCAATTGAAAGATACGCGAAATCAAAATTGATTGAATATCGACTTAGCAAGAGTAACATATCCCCTACCCAAATTCAAAGAAGACAAGGGATGTGGAATGCAAAGATAAGGGATGTGGAATGCGAAGATAAGGGATGTAGAATGCAAAAAAAGAATATTGAGCATAAAATATAAGAGAAATTGAAAATATAAAATATAGGTATTGATACCACTCTGGGTTTAGCCCTTGGTCCGGAAAGTTCACATCCTGACAACACAGAGCATGATGAAAAGAATTAAACATAATTTGTATTCTCAAAAGGAAAAAAGTATGCAAGTAATAGTAGAAAGAAATGGGAAAAAAATTATTTTATTCTATAAATAAGATTATAACTAATACAACTTAAAACAAATGAGATAACTAAAAGAAATAAAACTAAAAATAGGGAAACAACTACCCAACCAAGAAAGAAAATACTAACTCATGCGAAACAGAAAATAACAAAAGTAAATCTAAATCTAGAAGTTTGTTCCGATGGGAACGACTCGGTAAGTGGTTGGGTGAAATATTTTATACAAAAATATCAACGGGTAAGTTTGAAAATCAAACTCAATAAAACATAAGTTTTTATTAAAGCATAAAAGGCAAGAAAAATTGGGCATCATTAGGGGTGTAAACGAACCGACCACGAACGAACAGTGCTCGTGTTCGTGTTCGGTTCGTTTGAAATATAGTTTGTTTGAAATATGCTCGTGTTCGAAATTGTTCGTGAAAGATCTGTTCGTGTTCGGTTCGATTTGTTCGAATTTGTTCGAATCGTTCGAATCGTTCGAATTGTTCGAATATGTTTGAAATGTTTGAAATGTTCGAAATGTTTGAATTGTTCGAATTGTTCGAAACGTTCGAAAATTTTCAAATTTTTTATATTTTTTTAATTGTTAAATAGACAAATTTAAATATTAATTCTCATACCACATCAAAAATGCCACCATTTTAACTTTTATAAATTGAAATAACTCTAAATAAAATATATAAGAATTATTAATTAATTCTCAAATTACCAAAAATAATAAATAAAAAATTTCAACAAAAACATCCCTTCATCATTAGTCAAACAAATAATATCTTACATAAATAAATAATGTTCAAAATTCAAATTGTAAATTCAATTCAATTCTCAGAGCTCTGTGAATTTGAAATCAAATTTCAAATTGTAAATTCAGCATGCATTCACTTCTCTCAATCTCCTATACACATCATGCTTAGTAATTATTACAGTTATAATAAATTCTACTCCACATTGGGATGGAAGGCTCAAATGACATCCTCTAAATTAATTCATGGAGCTCAATCATGAATCCATGCTTGCCCAAAAGCTCTATCTGTAAGAAAATGAACAAATCAACTTCAGCTTCAGGCAAATGTAATTGTCTAATACATATACAAGTATGTTATGAGAAGTACGAGTCAATTGAATTCAACAGAAATAACATTCATTCTTGTTTCATACAGATGCTTAACAGTCGTAATTAGCTCAGCATCAGCTGGGATTCTTCAGTAATAACGAGCAACACGCCAACACCTGAAGGTAAAATAAGAAACATATGTATTTAAACATTTAATCTAAAAACATCTGCTTTATTACCCAAATCCTAGGGTGCATAAAAGCTTAAACATCATGTATACCAGAATAATAAGTTTTTCGCATCCTTCAGGTGGATTGGAAATTATATGCTTTAGCTCGTTCGATGATGCGCCTGCATTCAAGATTTTTGAAAAAAATAAATATCAAAATATATGAGGGAAACTTACGCACTTGGCACACAATTCTTATGTATTTATATATCTCACATATAAACTTTCATATTTACAAAAATAGCACTTTGGTGTTTTAAATTTATGCATGAAAAGGTGTATTTCACTTTTACATAAATTTTTATGCATAAATAATAAAATACCACATATAACAACGTGTTAACTTGAAGCTACTCACCCATGTAAGCTCTTCCAAAGCTTCTACTTCTCTCGTAGCAAAAAAGGCTAACTGCATGTATAGATAGATGAAAAATAAAATGAGTTCAACTTTCATAAAGTATTCATAAATATTATTTATAATTAATACTTCCCTGCCAAACTGCAATATGCATAAGCCACTTCCTGCACCACAATTAAAGACATTAATATTGCACCCAAATAGATTATAGAAATAAAACTAATCAACCTTAATAAGTTTATCCGCTAGAAACAGAGCCAGCATAGTTAAAGCAATCAAATGAAAGCTTTAAATAATCAAAGCAATCAAATGAAAGCAATCAAACACAGCTCTTCCTGCAAGGTTGCACCAAATAAATCCTCCACCCGTCAGCATATAGGTAAGGACAGCTCTCACATTCCAGCTCAAGAGGATGGACCAACATAACTGAAGAGTATAAAGTGCATAACAGCCTTACATGTCTGATAGAAATCAGGTTTTTAAAGCTTGATGTCCTTATGAGGCAGCATGCATGACACCCAAACAGCTATCCAGGTCTTTGGGGTCTAGGATTTAACCTTTCATGGTATGTTAATAAAAGAGAGTATATAGCAGAGAAGTTTCAACCAGAAACCCAGTAAATGTGAAAGATTTGCAATAGAATAAACATGCCTAAACCTTCATTAACTACTTCAGCTTTATTATTATATACACTAGTGATCCAGGAGGATCTTCAGCCAGCTACTTTTCCCCAACAACCAACTCAGGAATCAAACAATTTATAACTTACATATATACCACAAAATTATTTATGTACCACTGAATTCTTATGCATTTATAAAAGAGCATTGCTTCTTCAAAAAGCAATAATTGAACTGAAATATTAATTCCAGCTAAACTATCAACCCAATATTAATATGAATTGAAATATTAATTCCAGCTAAACTATCAATCATCTAAAAAAGATTTGAAAGCAGGAAATACAAGAGCATTGTGTTGATATTCCTCCAAATGCTTCCAAAATATTTTCCTCCAAATGGCAGTTTTCAGGTAAGCAATCGTACTCTCAAAAATAGAAATATGAAGGCAGGAAACAATATGGGTTGCTTCAAGAGCATTGCATATTAATAAAAGAGCATTGCGTATTAATCGTACTCTCCAAATGCCACTTTTCTGGTAATTTATAAAAGAGCATTGCATATTAATCTAGGATTCAACCTCTCACGCTCACCTTCCTCAAAAGTTTCTTTTAACCAACGCGGCTATTTATGAAGTGATAAAAGCCAATGATGAATAGGGCTCTACATGCTTTATCATACCTTTGATAGATGGAGATAAAAGAGGGAACGCCATACCTTGGCTGCCTTCACTTTAATCCATCCTCACATGTAATTATTAAAAAGAAATGGAGAAAGTAAGAGCCAAGCAATATTTCATATCAACCCATTGCACATTGCACATTACCACATCCTTTTCAAGTTATAACAATCCAGCATGTTTTTCAGGTTAAACTGCCACCATTGCACATTACCTCATCCTTAAGCAAGCCAACAAGCTTTCATGCTAGCCAATATAGCTCTCTAATGCACACCACACATCCTTAAGCAAGCCAACAAGCCACCATTGCACATTGCACATTACCACAAGCTTTAAATTTGTAATGACAACTTTACGGTTAAACTGCAAGACCAGCTGGCTAAAAGCCAATATAGCTCTCTAATGCAAAAGTTGAGCTATTGCCAAACAATGCTCTAATACAATTTGAAGCAGGACAATGCTCAACCTGAAAAGCATAAATTCCCAATGGTAAATGATGCCAATGTGATAATTTTGTAAATAAGAGGATACACAAAATCATTCTTAGAGTTAACAAGTTATTTTACAAGATCAGCAATGCTTCTAAAAAGTAAGAAATCATTATTAGAGGGCATGTCAATAATATAAGTCGATAACTGATAATTGAGAGCTACAAGCTCAACCGTAGAAAAATCAATGTGAAATAACTCTGCAAGAAGAATTAGAAATTTCTTAACCTCTCCGCATTGATCTTCATCGAGCCTTAAAAGAGGAGTTCATGTTTGCAAATTCAATTTCAAAAATATTATAAAAGCAAGCCACTTCTTTTAATAAGGATCTCATCCCTCACAGGCTGTAGTACATCAAATGTATATATGTACCTTCCATGTCTATGCAGGCTGCCAAAAATGCTTAATGGAAATGTCTCGATCACCATTTCCATGCCTATACAGGCTACCAAAAACTTTCCAGCCCAAATGAAGTGAGCAAGGCAGTAACTCTAGCATCTCTATAAAGAGAACTCTATCACTATAAAGAAAATAAAGATTTAGAAAAAAATAAACGTATGCATCTCGATTGTATGTCAAAGGAAATGTCTCGATCACCATCTCTAAAAAAAATTATCTTATTTGGGTCATTGAAAAGCTTTAATGAATACAAATAAAGTGGAATTTCCTAAACGATGTCTACGATTTGATCAAGCACTTGTAGTTGATAGCCATGGTCTTTTGAGATACTAATTATGATATGTTTAACCCCAAATCTATATGAATGCATGCAGTGACAAATTGTGAAATTTGATTTCTCAAAAATTCATCTCATTGTCTATTTTTTCCACCACTAGACAAAGTAGACAATTTCTATTTGCAATAACTGGATTCAATAACTTATTGCATAATGTACAATCGAGCAACCATTTTATTCAAAATCCACGCATGAGCACTCGTAGCAACCACACCCACGAATATCAAATCAAGATTTTCCTCTAATTATGAAGGAACATGGGACCAGTATGATAGTGAAGTAGTTGTAGTTAAGATATCGTTTTTTCCCAATATCCCAAATAGAGCTCAGTGCTCACCAAAAAAATTAGATCTACATACTACAGTTACTATGGAGATAAACAGATCTGGATTTCACTCCCAAAAACTTCAAAACCTAGGTTTCACTTAAAAAAATTAAATAAACCTAAACAAATTTCTGAAAATTTAAGGTAGGAGACAAACCAGAAGATAAATATGAAATATTACAGAAAAAATTCTCGAAGAAGACGACTCGGTAGCCTTACAAGCAACAAAGCAAAAATATCGAGCAGCTGAACACCGAAACAAGAATACCCGATTAGGTCCAAGACCGAGAGGAAGCTTTTCACGAACTTCACCGAGAGGTCCGAGACCAAGAGGAAGCTTTTCACGAACTTGAGAGAAGAAGGAGCAGCCGAAAGTAAGCTTTCGAGAGAGGAGAAAGAGCGGCGTGAGAGGGAAAGGGCGAATACGTTCGAGACTCGATTAGGGCTTCCGCAGTTATACGAATTTTTATTCGTTCGATTGTTTGTATATATTAATATATATAAATAATATATATATATATATATATATATATATATATATATATATATATATATATATATATATAT
>NEWO01000006.1:1595375-1610593 GCA_003013225.1 Phalaenopsis aphrodite
TTTTGACAGCCCTATTTGCAGTAGTTTATTGGATCTCTAACTTCTGTCTTTTGTAAATCTCCTTTAAATCTAATTTGACATTCACATTATTTTTAGTTTTGCCTTCAACATTCATCATAGTGTTGAAGATATTATCAAAAATAAAATTATATGTGCATTACATCAAGATTGTGTCTAAAACGTAGGGTATTCAATAATCTTTGGAATGTCACTAACAATCTGGAATAAATCATCCCCATGTAATTTTTGAGGTGACACTGATTTCTTAACTTTGTTTCTTTTGAATGCTATTTTATTTCGCTTGAAGGGATATTCAACTTTTAAAAATAAATGATGATAGTCAAATTATGAATTTTTTCTATCATGTTAAAGCGTAGACGTCTCAGATGAATTCATGCAATATGGACAGATAACTTCTCTATAGTGCTTCACCCAAATAAAAGTTTATATGCAACAAAATCACTAATTGTTAATATTAACACGACTTACATTAAAAAAATTATATTTCATGGAAACATTATATGTCATGACAGTTTCTTTCCCAAGGAATTTGGAGCTCATTTATCAACAACTACAAACTTACATCAATCCTTCCTCTTGGACTATTGAACCTAGTATAACTCTATTTTAATTTTTAACATTCTAAGAGCTATCAAGTACGAAGAATGGAATGTGCAATCCTCCCACATTAACCTTTGTGTTGCATCTAGTAATTCATAATACGCTTGAGTTTTGTTGTTTGCTAGCTCTTCCTCTAATTGACTTTAATAATAAGGAATTGTCCCATTGAAAATCATTTCTTCAAATCTACTTGAATCAAATTCAGGTAGAAGAGTACAGGTTGTTGAAAAAGTAAAGCTAAAGATTGTAGGGTCAACTAGCCATGTGAAGTCCAAATCCAATAATTAAGTTGAAATTTCTGATAATATAAATCATATATGACCTCAACAGCCACTAAGTCTGCTCAATTTCAGTGTTTCAAACATGGACTCCAAAACATATCCTCACATAAGTCGAAAGTTGAGATGTCATTGCCATGAAAGCCTCGATACCATTCAAGAACTCTTCAGCAATTTATTTTCTATCTGGATAAAGTATATCATACATTCACGACTTTTATGTACAAATATTTATAGATAACATATATCTTTGAGGAATTAGTATTAACGAAAAAGGAATAAGAATAAGTATAGATGAGAAGATTAGAAGGATAAAAAGGGAAGATATTGCATTGATGCATGATATGATTAAGCATTTATAAATATCGATTAACTAAGCGACAAATAAAATAACTGCCCTCTTTTCATTTAATTCTAATAAATCAAGTTTATTTTTTATATAATATGTCAAAGTCTTTTTAGGTCTCTCTCGACCATTCTTAACATATGTCAAATCAAAACAACTACTCGACATTTAATGTGACTAAACCATCTATGTTAACTTTGATCTCTACTCTTGTTTCTCATTGGGGCTACAAAAAAAAAATGAATTATGTGCTAGGTATGTTATTTTGTATTTAAAAGGAGCATATTTAAACAGTGGGATAAGTGCATGCATAGCTCCCAAAACAGTTGATTTTCTTAACTATCAAACCGATGCATTTTCACATACCACAATAAAATCATTGAGAATTTGACAGAAATGAAAATAAGGTTACGGTTGTATCATGAATTTTGATATTTGAGAGAATTTAAGAAAAAAATGTGTTGATTATTTTAACATCGAACCTCATTTGAGCTAAAGATCGGATCATCATTGGTGTTCATAAGTAATAAACATCAAATGCTATGATTTATTAAATGGGATTAAATGACAATATTGGATGAAAGAGTGTGCTAGATTTATAAATAATAATGTTTCGGGTCTGTGTATGTTGATGCAAATAATATTTGTGTGCTATGTATGCATATGTAACATCAAAATTTAGTTGTTTGATCTGAAAAAACCTAGGGGATGACTCCTAAACATATACCAATCAGATACATTATCAAAAACATAAAAAAATCGAATCAAAGTTTCAATTTTATTCAAAACACAAAAATCTAATTAAAAAAAAAATAGGTGATTCAAATTAAATAAAAATATAGAAGTATGGAATCGAGATTACCTTCAATTTCAATGTAAGAACTTGATAAATGGTTGACTCTATCGAAAAAACAATCGAAGGGGTCGATGAGGGTCAGAGCTCAAGCACATGCGGGAGAAGAAAAAAATTAGTAATTTCAGCATTGATTTGATATTATTGACCTTTTTCAATGGCTTTCCAATAACAAGCGACTCTCAGTTATTAATAAATTAATAACCAATGGATATAACAGTCTATTAATATTAAATAATTGTTGGACAATAACCTAGGAGAACTGACGTATCAAATATACGACGATTAGAGACCGTCGATTTACAATATGCTACGCAACAATGGATTAAACCGTCGGTTAATACTTACAGAATGTCAGAAAAATGACTTACAATAAACCTACAGCTTATTCCATAGAAAAACCGTATGTTAGTTTGGTCGTTAAAAAGCTGTCGGAAATGATTTCAAAATTTTAACGCAAGTAAAGTCTTCGGTTTTTCCGCTGGCTTCAGTAGGTTTTCCTTTAGTTTCTTATATATTATGGAAGCCTAATGAGAGAAATTTAGTTAATGAATAACTTATGTAGAAAAATATATATGACAAGAAATTGATGTTTAAATTAAATTTTAATCAACAAAAAACTATAGTAGTAATAAATATATCATTCTTGATAAAGTGATACAACAATGATTGAATGCAAGTTCTGTAGAGCACTGAAATTCAAGCTAAAAAATAGAAATAAAGTAATAAAAGAGCTATTTCATACAATAGTTTATTCTCTTTATATAACACAATGCTTATAAATACTTGATGCATTTTATTGAACATATGAAGTGACACATAGGGCTATCAAAACGGCTCGTTGTTCGCGAACAGCTCATGTTTGGCTCGTTAAGAAGCTCGTGTTTGGCTCGTTTGCTAAGTTAACGGGCCGAACACAAACAACACGAACAAAATATTTGTTCGTTCGTGTTCGGCTTGTTTTGGCTCGACATACTACTAACCAATTATATATATATATATCTTTGATGAGTAGTATTTTTTAAAAAATTAATTGACTACAAGCCTACAAAGATTTATAATCAATTTAAAGTATTAATGAAGAAAATAGAATAAAAAATATTAAATTAGATTCAAATGATGTTTCAAATCTTATCCCAATCCTTAACATCTTATGGCTATATGATCAGGATTGTCAAAATGACTCTTTGTTCATGAACGGCTCGTGTTCGGCTCGCTAAGCAAACGAGCCGAACACGAACACACTTTTTGAGTTCGAAATATAAATGACTCGTGTTTGGCTCATTTACACCCCTAGTGACACAATGAAAGAGTATCAAAGATATCTGACATATGGTCAAGCCATAGAATGGTTTGATTATGCAGCTTGAGTTGGTTATTGAGGCATGAGATGTCACATCGTAAGAGTCCATCAAATATGATGAATAATTACATCGATATTAAAGATTATTGATTCGGTCATTTTATCAAATAATAAATTGTTGCAATAGTTTTAATTATAATTGAAAAAAAATATTTCGTAGAATCTTCAATATTCAAGGACAAATATAATCTAACATGTTATTAATATTATGCATATAGAAAAAAAAAAATTATTCAAAAATATGTTCAGTGCTTTGATGGATATAAAAAGGAAAATGAAAGACGACTTAAAAGAATGAATGCATTAAAAAAAAGTAAAATATAACAAGAGAATGTAAAGCTCCAAGTAATCATTTTTGAAAAAAACTTCTTAAGTTTAACCAAAAATATTACCTCACAATAGATCAATGAAAAAAAAATGTGTAAATAGATGTAATCATTGATATTGCCAAATGGATATACATCAAAATTGAGTAGAGGCATTGCCATGATATCAAAAAATTTAGTGAGGATAAAAAATCATGATTGTCATATCATCATGGAGTATTCCATGCTAATAATGTTTAGCACTTCATCAAAACCCATACAAAACCTTTTAATTAAACTTTTACTTCAAGGATTTGGGTTCAACACATTTAAAAAAAGATTCTTTGAGATAACTTGAACAAAGTATTCCAATCACATTAACTTAATTTGAGATTATTTTTACTTGATTTCCTTAACTCAACAAAATGCCTCATAGTATATCAACCATATAAGAAATGAGTTAGTGGATTGATTCAATATTAAGGGATAATTATCAATACATACTACTACAAATACATATAAGCTTGAATACACTTAATTTTTCATGCACTTGTAAAAAGACTCCATTTGTGAAGCTACTATTTTGAGCCTTAAGGACAAATCCATCAAATGAGAGCTATGATGATATCAATCATGGGAAAACAATAAAATCATTGTTATCTTATTTTTATGTGACAAGCAATTTCTTTAAAAAATCTACCTCAATGTGCCTAAACGATAATGAGATCAATGCTGAAATTTGTATTTTTTTTCTAAAGTATGGTGAAGCATGTTCTTTTTTAAAGGATCTTATTGAATCATATTATCATCGTAATGTGACTTAAAAAATCTATCTTAAGTGCTAAAAAAATAAATTAATTATAGATTATGTATTAGCTCACTCAAAATAGATGATGCTACTATTATTTATATGAAGATTGAAAAAAGAAAAACTTTCTCAAATTATACATAACTCTTATATAATCTTACAAATAGTTTTTTTTGTTGTAATCACCACCATTAATTAAAAAAAATACTTTGGTGTTTGTATTATGAGAAACATACATACATAAAATGAGACTAACTATTGTAGCATTTTTTTGTGAAATAATACATTATAATATCCTAGCTCTCAAGACAAAATTTGGTTCCTATCTAACAATGATTAGTTTGATCGTGTTCATAATCTTTACGCCAGGTGCATAAATTATATAATATCACTGAATTTAAGAGAATCCAAAGATATACAAAATTCGATCCCCTTCATTTTTATTAGCACATGCACTAAGAAAAGTATATTAACAAAGCCCATTTTCTTATAGTGATTGCATGCCAAAGTTATGTAATATATTATGCCACTACTTGATATAATCCTTCTTCAACCTTGAGATCACTTGAAGGCATCAGAACCATTTACCCAAGTCATCAAAGGAAGTTGCTCAATTAACCATTGTGACTCATCAAGTCAAAATAAAGTTAAGCAACTACATTTAAATTCATCACTTGCATAGAATCCATTATGAGTCCTCTACAAAAGTAATATGTAATGAGCTAGCTAGCCTTACTCATTTTATACTAATAGTTACTTAAGTGTCGTGAATAAAATTTTATTTACATTATTTGATTTTAGTCATTCATGTAGCATTGCACCACAAGTGAAATCTAAATAAAGGACCATAGGGTGAGGCTAAGGTATTCTACCAATAAATATCGCTATATTTGTACATTTTCATAACCAACAGTAAATTTCAAATTTTTCCTCTTTGAGTTGTGATTCTCTTTCTCTCTCTTCTTTTAGTTTTTCTTTAGCTTCGTACCTTTTTGTTCGTAATTTTTTGACATCACATGTGTACAAATTTAAGCCCAAATGTAGACAATACATAAGAAAGAAGTTATTACTAGATAACTCAGACGAAAGATAAATATTAATTCAAGCGGAATAACAAAACTTTGACAATTCCGAACAATAAAGATAAATGAAAGACAATGCCAAAAAAAAATCAAGAAAAGTCAGAACTCTTTTAAAAAACTGATCTCATTCCTCCTCCACAAGATGCAATTTTATCGACTCGCCGTATGATCATCAACTTACATTTTCTCAACACCAACCTCAACTAAAGTATCTTCATACTGCCAAAGGGATAATGAAGCAAAGATTCCTTATTCCAAACACAGGGCTACCAAAGCCTACTCCCCTCATCTTACCAAAACTCAACCCCTCCACCAAAACTTAAAATGCATGGTCTAATACCCTACAATTAAAAGTCAAACTCAACAGTTCAATTAATGGATTAGTGTAACATAATCTCTAATGATAGCTGATGCTGTTTTAAATTCCAGCTACTAATTATAATGTATAATAAATATATTTCAATTGATGTTCATGCAAAGTCATAACTATGATTACAAGACTTTGTCTTTACTAGCTGTAAGCCACAATATTTCAACCCCATTAAATTAAAGTAGCTAGGCTGCTTAACAAAGTTTAATAAATGTTTTCATAGCATGTCAGCTTGGATCAATTATAACTTCCCCATTTCAATGTTGGAGGAGTTGGCCATTTCATCCTAATGTTTCTCTTTCCAGCCTACCAAACCATGTGTGGCACTTATGGAGCCAAAAAATTCCATCCCTAGTATGCCACAAAAGAGGGAATTTCTGGCTATTATATTTTATAAATCACTTTTATGTTTTTGTTTTGGCTATATTTACATGCATGCCACTTATGGATTTATACATATATATATAACATAAAGTTTAATTGTTACACTTAGTTGGTCAATTGTTACACTAAATGTGTCCTTTAGGTAGGGTTAGGTTTGTTTCATTGACAAAAAGGATTAAGTTTAAATTAAATTGTTCAACATCAAAATTATTTCAAAATTTTCCAAAAGTAACCTTTAAAAAAAAAAATAATTCACTTATATTTCTTTTATCCAAACATAATAGTTATAAAAGAAGTGTGGCAATTATTTTGTAATTACCTCAAGATGGATGTAAAAAATACAAATAAACAAAAGCCTTGAGGGAGCGAGGGCATGAATAGGGGTGTAAACGAGCTGGATACGAGCGAGCTCAGGCTCGTTTATATTTCGAGCTCAAAAAGTGTGTTTGTGTTTGACTCGTTTGCTCAGCAAGCCGAACACGAGCTGTTGACGAACAAAGAGTCGTTTTGACAACCCTAATCACATAGCTAGAAGATGTTAAGGAATGAGGCAAGATTTAAAAACTATTGTTTATATTAAAACATTATGTGAATCTAATTTGTTAAATTTTATTCTATTTTCTTAATTAATACTTTTAATTGATTATAAATCTTTGCAGACTTGTAGTTAATTAATTTTTTTTAAAATAATGCTCATCAATATCTATAATTAATGAGTAGTATTTCGAGCCAGTACGAGCCGAACACGAACAAACAAATCTTTATTTGTGTTCGGCTCGTTAACTTAGCGAACGAACTGAACAAGAGCTTTTTACGAGCCAAATACGAGCTGTTCTCGAACAACGAACCGTTTTGACAGCCCTAGGCTTGAAATATGTGAATTTATCCATTATTTTATTTAAAATATTACATATATATGCAACACAATTCCAATGTGTTTACATATGAATACATAAAGTTACATATTTATGCATTCAACCTATACGCAAGTGTGTATTTCACTCTTTAGTATTAATGATTTTTCACAGTATTAAGAATCTGAATGTTTTGCGTGTAAATATTAAAAATTAGAGGTTAGATATGGAGATATAGAAGAATTGCTGGGTATGTATGTAAATGCCCCAATTTTATCTCTCAGGTCTCACTCAGATTCTAGTCTGGTCCAAACCCCCGTGTAAGTTAAAGCAAATTTAACAATAAATACATAATTGATTCGCATTCCAATTGCACAACTTTCCTCAATGTGGCACTTTCATAACGACCACATTTTTATATAGTTGATATTAGGGAATTGTCATTTTCCCTCCTTATACACGTCTTTGTTTTTATGAACTTCGTACAGTATGATCTAAGCAAGATTTTGAATTTGTTCTGTATCCAAGAATAGTTGCCACATTTCAATAGAGCGCACATGTCTTGCATTAAGGGCTGTTTGTCACGCTCCGCCATATTTAAGAAATGGACAAGACAATCATGAAATGAAAGTTTATAGTGAAGACCATAATGTAGCGAGTCATCCAAGTAACTCTAGAAGATTTTATCACATTTTGAAGTATGTTAGAAGGAAAAGTTCTAATGATAACTCATGAATAACCTAGAAAGGTCCGGGGCCATGTATGTATATGAGAGAATAGTGTAAAACTATTTAGAAACTAGACAATTCTAATGTAATCTAGAATGTTCTCTTCGGCTTAGGGAGGACTATAAATAGGAGTCTCTCTCGCTCATTTGGAGGCATCCAAGAAAACCTTCCAAGCTTCCAAGCATTCAAATGTTGTATTCTTTATTTCTTTGTGAAATGTTCCTTTCTCAAATACTTCTCCCTACTCTTCTTTTTAAAGTGTTTTGTGCTTACAAGTCCAAGCGTTGTGAGAGATAAGTTGATTTAGTGCCAAGGAATAGCGCTCATGCCGCACGGGAGACTAGTGATAATTGTGATGCCAGTGTTGGCATCCTAGGCACCAGCTGAAAATGAGGATAGTGGAGTTGACCATCTCGACTGTTTTCGTGAGATTCATAGGGAAACAATTAATGAACACAGGATGCCTCTCAGATCATTGTCGCGGGGCTTGAATGAGATAATGAATTCCTTTGCTTGGGCATCTAGGATCCAACGAGAGGAGGAGAAACAAGAGCTGTTGGCTCGCATAGAGAAGATGGGAGAGGAGATAACAACCCTTCATTTGGAGGTAACGAAAACCCAAGAGATTTCCCTATTGCAGCGGCTCAGACTGAGGCAGATTCGATGGCCCATTTTAAGTTACAGGGATAAATTTTGTATAGGAAGTTGTATTAGAAGAGGCTTGTTCTAACTAAGGTGGCTGATAATCATCACGTAAAATACTTCCTCTCAAATTAACTTCTGTTTGTAATTTGTAATGTGCAGTTTCATAATAAAATTTGTGTTTATTTCTCAAATCTTGTGTTGATGTGATGTTTATGTCAGCTCATTTTTTGAAATTATATGTATGTATATCTGTATGCATGCATGTGTGTGTGTGTCTGTGTGTGTGTATTTTGAAATTATATGTATGTATATTTATATACATGTGTGTGTGTCTACATACATACATATACATACATATGTGTATACATACATACATATACGTACATATACATACATACGTGTGTTATATATATATATATATATATATATTCACTATACTGTACCTTCTGCCCTATAAGTAGGAAGATTATTTTATGAGAAAAGACTCATAGACAATAGGTTTTACTATTCATTATTGTTCCTTCTCTCTCTCTCACTCTCTCTCTCTCTCTCTCTCATTTCCTACACACTATTCTTATGGGTGTGATTCGCATACAAATTAAGATTCAACAAATTAAAAATTAAAGTTCAACAATTCAACAACGGATAGTTCCAAATAGTTGTATCGCTAGTGATGATCGTGGTATTAATGACGACAGTAATTTATAAATCGGTAATCGACGTAAAGGCATACATTTTGCATCACATTATTTTTATGAGCATGGGAGGATAGAAGATCCATCATACAGTAACCTTACAAGAACCCAAACGACGATCTGCATCAAAAAATCACCTCCTGATGTCATGCGGTTGCAACTGAACTTCACCAAATAATTTGGTACTTCTGCTCATTTTACATGAAACAAGAACATCACATGTCTTTATTTCATTAGGGCGTGAGATTTGGTTATCTCCTAATCAAATCAAACCAACAAATAAAATATCTACACAACAAAATTCAAATTCAATAAATTTTCATTCTAGAAGAGTAATAAGAGACTTGGCGAAGATTATGTTGGTAAAGGGTTAATGTGCACAAACTTCTCCCTATAACTCAAATCGGCTCCTTCGACAAAGCTCCTTCAAAAGTAGCATGACGGTATGAGCATCATCGTCTCCGTTCCAAAATGACAAAAAATCTTCGTTCCATTGAAATAATTTAGGCAGACATCAGGATACATTATTTTATCAAACAAAATATAAATTTATGCATCGTTGTTCACTCAACGGAACGGAGCACAACTATTTCCTCGAACAAAGCCTTAATCACATTACCTTTATAAATAATGTAGGGATCTAACCATCGCTACAAAGCAACCTTCTTAATTGTTTTGTATATAATGAAGTGTTAATGCCACCTAATTTTGCTTACATTGAACACACATGCACATGAGAGGACAGCAAGGCATCTTACATATGGATTCTACAGTGTTGGATGGATGGATGTTGCTTCTTTAGGGAGATGGCCAGGGGAGGGGAAAGGCGAAATTAACATTCACATCTTCTTTCTCCTACTTTCTCTTACAACGTCATCATCTCCTTCTCCCTTCATAGAGAAGCTAAGTAAATCCCTAACATAGCTTAGCTTCCTTAACCTTCATTTAACCTTAGTTTCTCAAATTGTTATAAGACTTTGACGCAACCAAGATGTTGAGTTATTAAACCCATATGAATGAAACATTTCTGGGGTATCATTTAAGAGATTAATATGAGGGTTTAATTGATGACATCCATGACATGTATGTGTACTCAAACAGACTATTATTAGCTTATTAAATATCCTTTTTATAATAGTGGGAATTATTATTAACTTTATTAAGCCTATAATTTTGATTTAACGGTAATTTATGTTAACCTGTTAGGGGAAGCCACTTTTATTTGGGTTGCCTAAGGAGAGGCCTCCTATGATCGAAATGAGCCATGTGAATCAAATTCAAACTCTCTAAAGTTTTATCAAAGTCGCACAAATGAAATTCGATGGCAAAATTGATTGCGCCAATGTGTCTGGAACATCAATATTATTTAGAGAAAAAGCCTATATTATCGAGCTTTTATACAAGAATCAACATTAATTTTGTTATGTCATATTAAAATTTTTAACCAATGTATTGTTCATACAATCTGGGGTTGTAAATGAGCCGAGCTTGAGCGAGCTCAGGTTTTGTTATTATTTGAAATTTGTTCGTGTTCGAAATTGTCTCGTGAACAGTTTGTTCTTGTTCAGCTAGATTTAAATATTCTTAATTATGTTTAGCTTAATTGGAAAAAATAGACGTAAGGTGTTGAATTCAAACATGCACCAACTCTGTGCAATAAAAGGTGTAGAACCATATGACCACATAAGTTGTTATGATTTAAACTTATATATAAATATATAATATATTATTATATCAATAGCATATATAATTTCTTAATTTCGAGCTAAACATGAGCAGACAACTGATTATTTATGTTCAGCTCATTTATTTAACGAGCAAGCTACCGAGTCACACTTAACGAGCCAAATTTGAGCAACAAGCTTTTCATTTTGCAGCGCTAGTCCATTCAGTCCACAAGATTTTATTAATAATTAATAAAAAGAATTTTTTTTTTACATTTGTGCTGGATAAAACATTATATTTTACAACTTTAATGCATAAACTCTAATATTTATATCTTTATCATCTGAAAGCTCTCGCACTTTCAAAACAGTCCCTCGAGGTCACGTCATGCTAAACTAATTTTTTGTTCTTATCAACCCATATTTTTGTAAATGGCAGACCCTGTTGCCAAGACTATCGCCTGCCTCATATGAGAATGTAAAATTGGAGCATTTTTTGCGTCGGTGGATAAAGAATAACGAACATAAGAATTTCTGGTTTATCATGTTCCCAGAAAAAAGATACTTTTTTTTCCATTCGAGAAACAACGAGCACGACTGAAGGGGATATACATACAAATCTATTTACAGATCTATATGCTCCAATTGGAACTGAAAGTACCCGAACTGACGGCTATGATTTTGACTTTTTTCATGGAAAGAACAAAAAACAAAAGGTATGTTACTGCCTTTTTGAAAAGGAGTAAAGATCACCGAAGTAATGTCTAAACTCAATGATTTCACAAAGCGCAAAACAAAGACAACGAATTCCGGAACAGGATCATAATGAAGAAAGTAAAAAAAAGAGATCGGAGACAAAAAAAAAACATGAGAGACTGCTCAATAAATTCTAAGCTAAGGCGCTAGTTCGAACTCTTTCAAAACTACCCAGTTATATATATCTATATATATAACACAACGTAATATTTTTTCTTTTCATTCATCCATGAATTTTCATTTTTAGCCGGCGGAGCTCCTTCGCATTACCATATATTTTTTTATTTTTTGTTTTTATATTTTCTCTGACTGTTATTTTGTCATATATGTTTAGTTTTCTTATTATTTAGAAATAATAACATTGAAAAAAATAATAATAAATACCAAAAAATAATAACAATATATAAATAAGAATAAAAGCAAATCATGCGTATTATTAAGAAGATCAATTTTGGACAAAATTATAACAGAACTAAAGAGGGATAACTATCTCAAGCATTTGGATGTTTTATGGCACCAAAATGTTGTAAATGTAAATTTTAAATTTTAGGCATTGGATGTGTCAATACATAAAATTTGTGTGGAAATGTAAGCCAATAAGCAAATCCCTTCACATCTTTTCTGAAAAAGAACCATTCTCAGCTTGACAATTTTAAAAATCAACAGTAACTTTAGAACAAAACAAAAAAGAGAAAACAGGCCCCAACATGCGAACAAAAATGGTAATGTTTAGAAGGCGAAGCATTACTCATTTGTTTATCAACATATGAATCATTCAACAATGGAAAAGAAACCAAACCAGGATTCAACTTCGGCTTCCTGAGAACAACTTATGTGCCTTTTTCTGTCACTATAACATGCTCTCCAACAATCCTTGAGTATGTACAAAGAAATGCAGAACTATGGTGGAGGTCCTGAGAGTAACATTCATGTCCAGCATGAAAGTTCAACATGACCTTTGTAAAAATATTTGACTGATGACTACATGGAATTTTTAGAGCCTGATTTGATGAATTATCAAGCATATGGGTATTATAAACTTAATGTATTAAATAATGCATTCTTCAGAATAGTTAGAGTATTTCCAAAAAAAAATTTGAAGGACTTTTTAGTCCTATTAGACATTCCTATTTTGAGCCGAGTCATCATTTGAATGTACATAATGATGCTAAAATGACTCAAGAAAGAGATGGATATGAGACAATGAACATTGGTATTAATGTTGGCTCTGATATTGATTTTGTTATCAGACTAATTAAATGCACGAAGAAACAAACATGCTTGGGATTATGGGTCATCAATTGATTAAGGAGCAATCCACAAACAATATATCCATACTTGATGCAATGTTAACGAACAATAATATGTGTAGGGCTTTCGTGCAATTGAAGATTCGGAAGAGGACGTCACTAGTAATCACCAACATGTTCAATAAATTTTATGTTTGAGGGACACATTTCAGATTATTTAGTTGAAGACATGATTTTTACCACCAAAGCATACTTAAAAGTTGCAATAAATGGCCAGTGCATCGTTAATAACATAGAATATCAAATTAAAAAATTATAATAGATCTCAGCTAAGTATTATGTGTCTCCACCATGATCATCCATCTCGACTATGCCATCGATATTTACATGCAACTCAAATTAAAGAACTATTCAGTGTGTGGAAGTTATCATCAATCATTGTTCATCACACATGTGCACATCGAATTCTCATTGGTAGATATTGTCAGGGTACCTTTAAATTCATATGCTACTATATTCTTCCTATCATAAGACATCAGTTCAATTTAAAACCAAAAGAAAGTACTACTCAGATAGATGTTAAATTCAACATTTGGATATCTTATGTAAAGGCATGTGATGCAAGATGAAAGGCAATCATGACCATATTCAATAGTTGAGAACATTCTTATTACTCATTGCATAAATTAATTGTATCCATCTATGGTTTAATTCCTGGATCCATTTATAAGATTCAATTTGATAGCACATATCAGTTTCAGAGACATTTTTGGGCATTTGGAGCATCTAAAGATGGTTGGATCAATTGCTGACCTATTTTTATTCTCAAAGAAACCTTTTTGTTAGGCAAATATCGTGGAACTTTACTTACTGCCATTGTTTTTTTTGAGAATAATGAGCTCCACACGTTGGCATTCACTGTCGTTGAATCAAAGTGCAACGAGTCATGTATGTGGTTTCTACGGAATTCAACTTAGTTAATTTCAGTGGTTAGGTCACGCACTGTTCCCTATATATATTTTAGATCACCATTCAGGTATGGCTCATAAATGTAGAGAAAATTTTCCATGGGTGGCACATTGTTATTTTGACCCCCAATTATTGAACTAAGGTAAAAGGGCATTTTTGTAATGTGGTACCGCTCACCTACCACATCTCACCTACCGTTCACCTACCGCTCACCTACCTCCCACCTACTACTCTTTTGCTTCTATAAATAGAGAGGGTGTGAGGCCTAGGAGAGCAAGGGAAGATGTCTTAAGCTACCACAAAGGAGGAGAAAATAACTAGAGAGCTAGAGAGGAGGAGAGCATCTTGAGACATTGTATCAAGATGTCGCTTGAGAGGGAATGCCATAGAAGGAAGATGATGACTCATCTCTATGTATAAGCTATGTATTCTCCATTTCTTTTACCTTAGTGAACTATTTGATTGATTACCTCCCGTGGACGTAGATCCAGTTGGATCAAACCACGTAAACGATCTGTGTTTGCTTGTGTTATTTGCGTTTCAATTTCTATGCTAGGAAGTACATATCTCACAACAATTGGCGCCGTCTGTGGGAAGATCTATACTTCTTGGCTAGAGGTGTTCGCATAAAGGTGTTCGCGGCCAGCGACGAAGAAGAGGAGTTCGGCATTCACGAACAAAGAAGCAAGCAAATCGCGTCGCAGACAGCCAAATCGCGATAGATTTGGTGAGCAGTGCAAGCTTTGATTGACTGAATTCACACCGCAGGTTGTGCAGTTCAACGAGACAGAGGAGGAACTGTCCGCTAGCGAGGGCCGAAAATTTGTGACAGGGCTGCAAGCAGAGGTTTCTGTCTTGCGAGCAGCTTGACCAGAGGGAAGAGGTGGAGATCGCGCAGAGAAGGGTTCAGGGAGTTCCCTGTTTGGGAGTTCGCGAAGCAAGATGACCTGAGCAGTTTGGCGAGGCGCGACGGCTCTGGAGAGGCTGTTATTCTCGTGCGAGAGGCAGAGGAGGAATTCCTGATTTGTTTTGCTGGACGCAGAGGAGTGCCTGCGGAAAGGAGGCGCGAGCACAGAACATGAAGTTTTCTCCGGTGAACAGGTGTGATCTTTACCAGAAGGGAACCGCGCTCTCCGTTTGGTTGGTGAAGGAAGTGGAGTTCACGGGGAGCAAGTAAGAAATTTGGTGAGAATTTCTTGAACAGCAAGACGTTAAAAGACAGGTTTAGGCTGAAAACTTTTGGTTTC
>NEWO01000006.1:1614669-1705570 GCA_003013225.1 Phalaenopsis aphrodite
CACTTCTTTACACTTGATGCGATTCACCTTTAACAATGTTACTGAAAAATGAGAGGATTTCTAGAACGATTATGATGGATATTATTCCCAGATTAACTCTTACAGCCTAAATAGGTTAATTTTTATGTGGGGCAGCTAATCTTATCCTTTAGCCAAAAGGAGCCTCATTAAGCATTAATTTAAAAAAAGCTTTAATTTAATATTTATTTTTTATAATTTAAACTAATTAATAATATTAACTTTTGACAAAAAAAATAAAATAATAATAATATATTTATTTTATTAATAATATTAATTTTTTACGATAAAATTTCAAAAATTGTTAAATTAATTATTTTTTAGATATTATAATAAATATTAAAGTTAAAAATATTTTATCATGAAATTTATAACATTAAGTTATTTAAATTTTATTTTAATTTTTTAGTTGATATTCCACTGATTCATATGCAAGAAGATATGACAACAAGGAGTTGGCGTTCCTCTATATCGTTATTTTCTACCTCTTCACCAATTGACGAAAAATTGGAGTACCCTGAGCGGTCGCTCTTGTAATATGACTATTTCACCACTTCAAAAACAAGAAGATATGAGAGCGACATGTCACCTCCCAAAAGAGCCATTGTGGGTGGTGGGCAGCCCAGAACTTAAATAATGTTTTTTTGCCCTACACCTAGTCGAGATGGGACTATTTGTCCGTGACATTCTCTTCCACCCAATCACGTGATGCCCTCGTCACAGATCAGCTCCAGAGAGGGCCCACTGGACCATGGAGAGTCCACACACTTGACAGGTCGTAATCTGCTCATATACCACTTGTCACCTCCCAAAAGAGCCCTTAAGAGAGGTGGACAGCCCATGACTTAAATACTGTTTTTCGGCCCTACACCTAGTCGATGTGAAACTATTTGTCTGTGACATTCTCCTGCACCCAATCACGTGACACCCTCGTCTCGGATTGACTCCACCGAGGGTCTCACTGGACCATAGAGAGTCCACATACCTGACAGGCAGTAATTTACTTTGGTACCACTTGTCACTTCCCAAAAAAGTCTTTGTGGGTGGTGGGCATTCAGGGACTTAAATACTGCTTTTGGCCCTACACCTAGCTGATGTGGGACTATTTGTCCATGACAGACCGCTCCAAGCAACATCAAAATATACTCTATATCAGACGCTCGTCGATCATGCAGTAGATAATAGTTTTTCTTTTCATACTTATTGTACTAACAATTATTTTAATGACGCATGAAATTATTTCGACGAATTTATCATTCGAATCATCTTCTTTTGAATTTCGAAACTTAATAAATTATTTAACCCTTGTTTCAATTATTTTAATTTCAATAATATTTAAATAACTTAATATTATTTTTCTTTCAATTAACTCACTCTTATTATTTTAAACTAAATAGCTAATATAAACTGTAATATATTATAAACTTCATAATAAAATAATTTTAACTTTAAAATTTATTATAATATCAAAAAATAATTAATTTGATATTATTTGAATTTTTATGTCAAAAATTAATATTATCAATTAGTTTAAAAACTTAAAAAATTAATATTATTTAATTATTTTTATTATATAACAGTTAAAAAAAAATCATATTATTTATTAGTTTAAAATTAAAAAAAAAACCCACTAAAATCAAAGCAGGACAAAGTAAATTAAAATAAGTCCTCTGTCGGAATCAATGCAGCAATGCAGAAATCAAAACTTAATTAAAGCTTCACGGAAATTAATGCATCAGTAGTTTCCGAAATATTTTAAAAAAACGGCCGATTTTGTCTTTTGCCAAATGTTATTTTACAAAATGCCTTGTAATTAAAGAAAATATTAAGTTTTTACATAAGCAATAGCGAAAACATTATTATTTATATATTTCACATCTTTAATTTTAATATTATGAAACTCACATTTTCGTGTCTTGTCGGGGGCGATGGCGTGCGGGAAAGATCAACAGCATCCCATGTAAGACTCGAGCATTTTTCTGTCTCGAACGTGGAATCACCGAGGCTTAGCACACTCCTAGACTGTCGAGAGGGATAGATCCTCTGAAATCTCCACCACACGCTATGTCGACACTGCTCCTATCATATTTCACAATGCAAATTATACAATATAAGCTACGTATGTGTATCTAGCGAGCAGCAGTTGCTGGTGAACAGAGATCGCCCGAATGGAGATGTTAATTGAGGTGCCGTCTTGTAATATTATAGTTTGGGATGTGAAATCTATAAATAATAATATTTCATTTAAAAACCAAAATAGCCTTTTTTTTATTTATTCTCTTAAATGATTTTGAAAAATCAGTTTTGTCCTTTACTTATATGAGAGAACAATTAGGTCATTTACTCCTCCTGAAAAATCGGTTTTGTCTCTCCTAAAATATCACTTTATCCTTCTTTTCCCTAGCTCCCCCCTCCCATGTTGGATCTAGGAGGACAGTTTGCCCATCCTCCAAAAAGAGACTAGTTCAAAACCTAAATTTCAAACAACAATCATATCAAAATAAAAAAGAAATTTAAATATAAACCTTGCTCTACACCAAAATGCACTCCTCAAAGCTTTAACTTTTACATATATGCCACCATAGCTATGCATACAAGAACAAAGCCATTCCTTCTTTTCCCCAAGGTAGCCTACAAAATCAATTGTTAAAAGGATGATTTTCATGCATACAACTCGATTCTTATGTATTCACAAATCTAATACCTTAACTTCAATTTTTACTCGTATACCACCTTTTTTATGCATGAAATATGTGTATTTCATTGTTTAAAAGTTAAAATAGCCGAGTTTTTTATGTGATATAAAAATTTGGGTGGTATACATGTAAAAAAGTAAAGTTAAGGTGTTAAATATGTGAATACATAGGAATTGGGTGGAATACTTGTAAATGTCCCAACAAAAAACTGGCCAGCTTGGGCAATTATAGTATGAGAAGTCAAGCCTTGCCTTTCTGTTGGCTGAATCAGGCTCCCAGTTCAATTAAGAAAAAAATGAACCTGTTTTAATTGAGGTCCAACATTCAAAAATTAGTTTTCCAAATAGAGAACATTTAATGTAATTTTTTTCCCATCAATGCATAAGAAATGAAGTTAAAAGCAATGTTACCCTGCATGATTTAGTGGAGTAGGGTTATAAACATCTGAGTTTCTAAAAATGATTATATAGAATTACAAACAAATTGTAACAAACTACAACACCATCTTAATTGCAAGAGAATATACA
This sequence comes from Phalaenopsis aphrodite, assembly GCA_003013225.1. Taxonomy (NCBI): domain Eukaryota; kingdom Viridiplantae; phylum Streptophyta; class Magnoliopsida; order Asparagales; family Orchidaceae; genus Phalaenopsis; species Phalaenopsis aphrodite. The sequence goes on from NEWO01000006.1 coordinate 1,617,911, forward strand.
CTTTAATAGCTCGTTTGATCGAAGATATGCAAAATTGTGGAAGCAATTGACGAATTAAAAGCTCGGATTTCTCTTTGTTTCACCAAAAAGCATATCTAATTAGTTGTCGGTCTTTGTCTAATGGAAGCGGTGGCTAACTTCAGAAGCATATGTGTAGAGAAATACAACTTGACTTTAGTTTTTAAATATTTGAATTTAGTTTCAAAACAGATATAAAAAGTAAAGTTTATGCTAGATATGAAAAAACATCAGAACGTGAATACATATTTGATGTTTAAGATGTTTAAGGATTTGTGGAAACAAATTATCTAAGAAAAAGAGGGAGACATGAAATACTAATTTATGAGACATTCTTGGAGGTATACCAACTCATATATTCCCTACGAGATTGATCACATCAATATCAATGCTCTTATGATGGACAATGAAAGCTTGTCCAGAGTAGGAAATGAGCTAAATAACATCGGAATTTGTGTTGGATGTTTTTTTGGCGCAAGTATTACCGTCAGATTTATGTTTGCTTAGCGTCACTTAAAGTTATAGATAGTTAGCACTGCCTTTAGCATCTCTTGTATATAACTAAAAGCCATTTCATCAACCTTAACGTCAAAAACTTGTTCATATAAGGGTTCAACATAATAGCGTCAACCTACTCAACGATAATTTTGATGCTAATTTATTAGCGTTGGAAAAGTTCAATGATATGCCGACGTTAGTGCCCTATAATTCTAATCCAACACCTTGCATCCTCATTTGATCCTGCTTCACATAAGGATACTTATTGAAAAAAAATGTTATTATAGGAGATCTAAATAGATATGTTAATAGAGTGATAAAATATATTATAAGCATTTATGGTGGCTATGATTTTGGAGAGGCTAATATAGAAAGTAGAGTCATATTGAATTGTTTAGCCTATAATTTTATTATTGCTAATACTTTATTTTTAAAAAAATCATTATGATTTATAAGAATGGATCTAAGAAAACATAAATTATTTATTTTCTTATGAGAAAAATATATTGTTATAATTGTAAAGATTGTAACATTATTTCAATTGAAAGTTTAAGTATAGAACATTGATTATTGGTTTTAATTTTTAAAATGAATATTTTATAGGTAAAAAATCCAATTAAATCTTATCATACTATTAGATGGAGGCACTTAAAGATACATATAAAACTCTTTTTTTAGTAAACTTTAAGATCTTAAGATTTGAGATGTTCATGAAGAAGCTGATATCGTGTGGTATAAAGTAACCAATACTATTAATTAAGTTACAAAAAATGTGCTTAAAGACTAAAAAAAAACTCTTATGAATAAAAAAGTTGATTATGGAATAATGATGTGCAAAAAAAAAGATTTATTATAAAAATTAGTTTAGAAGCAAAGAGTTGGAGAATTGGGAAAACATAATGTTGACCTTTGGGAGTTTATAAGAATACCTGTGATGCTAAAGATTCTAATTTTAATAATTTTATAATAAATTAGATACTAAATATGATGAAATATATGTATGTGTGTATGTATTTATATAGCAATTTTTTTTTAATTTCTACCATCACATTAGTAAAATGGAAGTTGAAGCTATACAGAAAATAAAATGTGAAAGTTTTAACCAGATAGTATTCCAATAAATGTGTATAAATATTTAAGTGAATTGAAATTCTTTTTAGTTTACTAAAATTTTTAATATTATTTTAAAAAATAAAAGATGCTTAATAAGTAGAGAAAAAGGTAATTATTTCCTATTTTTAAAAATAAAGGGGATGCACATGCATTAGTGTGCAATTTATAGATAAATTAAGTTAATGTGCCATACACTAAAATTAAGGGAGAGGGTAATTAAACAATAGTTACAGCTTTGTAGGATCTAAAAATTCAAAAATGGTCTCGACCTCCCTGGAAAATGAAATAGAAAAGAATGAGAGAAGATTATTGTGAGGTTCTAGGCTTAATTTTTAAAAAGCATATGATATAATAGTTAAGACACTGCCTAGATATTTCACACTCATTTTGTAAGGACTTTTTTAATATGGGGTTTGAGGTTTCTTATAGGCGCAAACCTCTATGGTTAATTACCTCTCCCTTTATTGGGAGGGCACTTTTGATTAAGATTAGTCATTAAGAAACTAATTACTCACCATTTACTGTTTACATCTTTATGCTTGTCAATAAACATTTCTTATTTCTCTCTATTTTGCATGCATCTTTTGATAATCAAGATGAAGAATCATCATCATACTTTTTTTAGATGAAATGTGGGCTAAAAGATAAGTAATATTGTTTGTATTCTTCTATAAGCTACACACTTATATATTTTTGAAGCGTTGTTGGAATGCATCAATTTATCACTAAATTTGTCGATCATTTCATTTAATTTTAACATATGTACACACCAAAAATGAGTGAAACTTATGTCCTACTAATGTTACATTATGATGAAGAATTAATTATATTTAACAAGTTTATACCAAAATATGTTAGGGTTAAAAATAGACTATTTTGGTTCTCACCACATACATCATATCTAGAGTTAAAAATTTTAATACTTCAAATCTTAAAATATGTTTTTTTTAAAGTTTACTCTAAATATAAGATGTTGTTTCCTAGTCTATAAAGGATTTGTTACAACTAATGTCAATGATGATGGAGTGGTTGTAGTAACGCTGATAGATGCTTCAAATAAAGTTATAATACTTTACGTAAAGATTATTCCTTTTCAGATAAGTGATCATAATGTAGAACACATAGTATCACAACTTCCATAAACTAATTTTTCAATCAACATAGATACGAATTAGTAAGTATTACTGCATATTTTTTTAATAAGATTGTTAAAGTAATTTCAAATTTGTTACTAACACAAGGTTATTTTCCTTGTAGTAATATTTTTACTTATGATTTCTTATGGGTGAGTAGCTCCACAAAAAAAATTTCAAAGAACTTTGAAATTAGATATATAATTACCTTAAGTTATTGAAGGGTATGGGAAAATGGGTAGTAGCTAAAGTGATAATAACAACAGTATTGATAGCGAGTTGGATTATGAAGAGATCGGGGAGCATGATAATACAAAATATGTAGCATGAACTTATAGAGGATAATACATTTTGCAAATGGCAACATAACACATCAAATAATTAATAATAATGATTATATATGATAATACAAAACAACTTAGGAGTGGGATAAACATATTGATTTTTATGCTCCTAGTGAGCACACAACATCTATTTAGAAATATTTATTCCATCTGAATTGTTATAAGGTATATTCTTTCATAGTAAAAATGATGAACAATGTGTAATTTGTGAGTATTCCATTCTTAATAATATTAGATATAAGATTTTTAACTAAATTAAGACTTGACTAACGATAATACGTTTGCAATATCACCCCACTAGAGCATGTCAGTTGCGCCTGCATGCCTCTAGTAGAAAATACTTATGGGGTACTTGAAAGATTTCTACATAACAACCCAACATAGTTGAACCCAACAAAATATGATGTCCAGACGCATGCAATATACATCCAAGTTCATTTCACTTTTCATTCTTTTATTTATCTGATGATAAAAAGATTTAAATCCCCAAAGATCATTAGTTGTATTGAATTTAAATTTAACATTAAACTATTATGCATTAAAGCATGAGATGCTTGAAATATGAATGCTAAAGTTATTTTGGAAAGTTGGGAAGAGTCGCATCATTCACTATATAGATTTATGGAAGCAAATATATATGCAATTTCATGGTTTGTTTATAAAATCTAGGTTAGATCATCCAATTGATTCTTAACTTTTGTGCATTTTGGCCCCCCGATTATAGGTTATACTCACTGCTGACAAATTACCAGTATGAATGGAACTTTTTGTTAGGTAAATATAGAGATATATTACTGACCATAGTTATTATTGATGCTAACAATGATATATTTCTATTGGCATTTCTTATTGTTGAATCTGAATGTAATGAGTCATGGTGAAGGTTTGTACAAACTCTACTTGAAAAACTTCCAACATTTTTTTGGGACAATATTTATGCATAATTTGAGATTAGCATGTTGGGATTGTGCGTGCTTGCCATCAACTTTTTTTTTGGGGGTACTCATATATTGTCTACAAAATTTGCATGAAAATTTCAAGAAAGCCCTTTGTAGTATAGGGATTTCAAAAGTTAAGAGAGTTTGCAAAAGGATATATTTAGCATGTGATAACAATGATACACATATTTTCAATTGGTACATGACATGCATAAAAAATATTAAAATGGAAGTAGTGGATTGGCATATGCAAAGAAACCCAACCAAGTAGAGTCTATTGCGTGATGCCAAATTTAGATATTGGACAAGTGACAATAAATTCATTAAAGTGTTTTAAAGAGTCCTTAAACATGCTAAAGGATTGTTAAAATAAGCTCTGATATATTTGACTTATTTTAACATTTATAAATTTGTTTTAAGGAAGTATTCAACGATAATTGAGATGGAAAAAAAAAGGACTCTAATTTCTCAACAAAGATAGTTGCTTGTTTAAGATATTACCAACACTAATATTTGAAAATCAGAAATTGTCATCAAGAATTGATGGAGCACTACGAAGAGCCTTCGGGCTCTGATTGGCACAAGATTGCTAATGTCAATGTTCTGTCCGAGTAGATTAATAAGTTAGAGTTGTAGTTAACAGATTGGGCTATGAATTTAGCTCGAATATCGTTAATCAACTCAAAAATTGATTTGAATTTTGGCTCAGATAAAGATTAAATTGAAATAAATGAATTAAACTATGAGCAAAAATTTTGGGTCAAATTCTTTTCGAGTTGATTTCAAATTAAACCCAACTCAATTTAGAAACGGAACGTTGACAGCTTATTGAGAGAGTATTCATCTACATGGCGTTCAAAACCTTTTCCCAATATACATTCTAATTTAAGAGGAGATTGTTGTTGGTACACGAGAAGAAGCAGCGAGATGGGCAACAGGTAGAGGAGCTTGTCTAAGAAATTATTGAGTATCGTTAATCTGAAGCTTGTCTAAGAAATTATTGAGTATTGGTACACGAGAAGAAGCAGGAACGACAGAGGGGGATTTCCGGCGAGGGATAGCTCGTCGGCGAGAGAGCAGGTGGAGGAGCAGGCGAGATGAGGGAGACACTTGGGTTTGCAGGTGGCATGGAGTGTGTGGAGTTGAGGAAGGAGAGAAGGCTATGGGTGAGAGAGATCACACACATCATTTTTTGGCATGAATTATTTTTCTTCATTGCATGGCTTTATAGTGTCATATTTTCATTTAATTTTAATAGATTAAAATATTATTTATACAATATCTAAAGTTTTTTTAGGACTACATCTACCTTACTTACCAAAAGTTAAATATAAGATAACTATTCTCCTAATACGATCATCATGGTCGATGTTTAATGTAACCAAACTATTAAGACGATTCTTTCTAATATTGTGTGCTATTGGACTAACAATAATTGTTTCATGGATATATTCTTTTTACATGTTGTCTCTAAGTGTGAATTCACTCATCCAACAACACTTAACTTGATTTTATACTTCTCTTTTATAAGCTAACATTCTGCACCATAAAGCATTGCAGATCTCACCATCATCTTATAAAATTTTCTTTTTAAGTCTAAGCGGTACTTTTCTATCACACAATAGACCAGATGTATTCCTCCATTTCAACCATCCAACTTGAATTTTGCTAATTACATCCCTATCTATATCACTATCACTTTGAACAATATATATCTCAGGCTGTAGATATCTAAATCATTCACTCTTTTTAATAGCTTGATCTCCCATTATTATAACTGTGCCACTAGATCTGCTGCTACTAGCATTGCATTCCATGTATTTAGTTTTAGATCTATTCAAACGAAAGCCTTTAAACTCAAAATTTGACCTTCATAATTCAAGTTTTTTCTTATATCTTTTTCTACCCTTATCCACCAGAAGGGTATCATCATCAAATATCATACACCAAGGCACGTCTTCCAATAAATATCTTGTAAGAACATCCATAACTTAAGCAAAAAAGATATGGGATTAAAGTCGATCCTTGATATAATTCAACTAAAAAAAAAACATGATCAATCCTCATCCTTTTGAACACAAATAATAACTATAATAAACATGTCTTTAATTTCTTGAACATAAGTCATATCAACACTTTCTTTCTTAGAACTTTCCAAAGTATTTATCTTAGTATCTTATCATAATTTTTTTTTCTAAATCAATAAAAATCATATGTAGAACATACATACGCTCTCTGTACTTTTCCATCAAACCTCTCAAAAAATGCATGAGAGAGAGTAAAATATTACATACATTTAGATGTATTCTGATTCCATATATAACAATACTATATATGTTGTATATAGTAATGTTGTACACAAATATATATAATATACATAGTATTATTGTACATAAAATTTGAATATATTTGATTTTGTATGTAATATTCTCTCTCTTGAGAAGGACCTTTGCAAATTTTCATTCATTTTTTTATTCTTACTTTATGCGTTTGAGCCATGAGAGGAAGGAGGACGAATCAACATTTTAACTTTTGCCAACTAAGCAAAGTGGGAATGTTAATTATGGGGGAAAATATGTAATAGAAACATGCTTATTAAGTGTAGAAAGTCAACACAATGCGATTCATGCATGACAAACACATAAGACATTTTTGGGAAAACACATGTTGAAAAAAATAAAAATAAAAACTATATAACCTTACATCATAAAAGTATGAAAAAGACATAGCTAGGTAACATGAGATGAAACAACGAGAAACAATTTATTGGAACCACTAAAAAATTCAAATACACGAAAGTAAAAACATACAACCATAGATTTTACTCTCCATACAAGCAATGATCCTCGCTGCATAATGAATTTGCTTAGTAATCTTGCTCTTACACATGCCACACCTTTCTCTCAAAGGCTTGCTCTCTATATACAAAGAAAAAAACAACCCTGTCGGCACTATTTTTGGTGTGGGGTTTGCCCGTAAGAAGCTGTCGGTCATCGGAATTGAAAGCTCGTTGCCCGCTTCGGAAGGACGTTTAAAAAATTTTAGTTTTGAAAAAGATGAAGTCAAACTGACCCCATAATTTTCATAGTTTAAATGAAAGAGCGTTTTACCTCAAATCATGTATCTATCCTGAAGGATGAACACAAGAATTGAGGGTGAGGCTCGATCAAATAAACTAGAGAAAGTTATGACATNTAAAGCTCATGATGAGCAAGAAAAATGGCACCATAGAGTATTGACATGTGTTGGTGAGTAATTTTCATGAAACTTATCCTCTTTTTTTTTTAAAAAAAAATATTTACCTAAGGGATAAATATCATGGCTAACCCATGGTTAATGGCTGGCTTTAAACTCAACCCTAGAGTCTAAGGTGAGTCATGGTAAGGCTCATTTGACCATACCAAGCTTAATTAATTTGGATTTGACCATAAGTCCAAAAATGTGCACATGACCAAATCTTGTGTTTAGACTAGGTTAGGCATGTCAATTGGCCCAATTAACTATGTAATTTGGTGTAGGAGACCATGAGGAACGACTTTCATGAAGGGTGAAAGTCATTTTGAGGTCAATTGGTTAACCAATTTGATGGATTTTTTATTTTTGACTCATTTTAAGCATGTTGGGCTAAGTTTGGGTCAAACTTGGGCTATGCATGGGCTAAGTCCAAATTGATTGTTGTATTTGGTGTAAAACATCATGATGAACAACTTTCATGAAGGATGAAAATTATTTTGAAGTTGATTTGATAGTCAATTTGAATGGGTTTTGATGGGTTTAGATTTAGACCTAAATTAAGCCTTTAAGGGCCAAATTGGGGGTTTTGGTCAAAGATGGCCAAATTGACCAAATTGGACCATGGTGTAGTTGGAAAAAATGAAATTGGGAATATTTTGGATTTATTGGGATTTTTTGGGAATTTTTGGAATTTTTGGATTTTTGGGCCATGGAGGGGCATTTTGGTAATTTGGCCATTTTTGGAAATTTTTGTCAGTTTTGGCAAATTTGGATGTATTAAAAGTGTTTGGAATAAGTTTTGATCAGTTTTGGGTATTTTGGCAAAATTTGGGAAATTTGGCCAAATTTGGGTCCCAAGGGCAGTTAGGTAATTTGGAGGTGCCTAGGGGCAAAAGGCCAAGTTGGGCATTTCAAGTGCAATTGGGTAGAGAACCATTTTGAATGAGTCATGGACCATTGAAATCTCCATTTTGGGTCCCCATATATTGGTCTTAGCCAGAGTATTGTGAGGGTATGGTGAGGGTATTGTGAGGGTTTTGTGAGGGGATTGTGTACCTTAGCTCCAAACCAACACCCAGGGTCAATCCTAAGGTCAAGTAGCCCTATAGGAACTCTCCTTGAGTTCCCTCATAATGATCTTACCTACTAAGTGCTAGAGGTTAGGACCAATATGTGGAACTTCAAGTTGAGTAAAAAGAAGAGTTTTGAGTTTCTAATGGTGGGGGTACCTTTTCTAGTTTTCTAAGACTAGTCAATAGAAAAGTCCTATGGCTAGACCTAGGATACTAAAGTAGTTTTTAGACCTCAACCAAAAGTGAGGTCAACAAACCCAAGAATCTTTCTCCCTCAAGGAAGAAGGAGAAGAACCTTTAGGACACTCACAAAACCCTCTCTCTCCAAAAGAAGTCTTTTTCCACTTTTTTCTGCTTTTTTTATGACGCATGCATTATAAATGCTACATTTGAAATTGTTTTGTGGTACATTTAAGGAATAGAGCAATAGGAAACTGAAAGAGAGAGAAAAAGAGAGAATTAACGAAGTGATTGCTCTTAGTGGAGCAAAAAATTGAGTGTTCTCTCGAGACTCTCAAACCCATTTTATAAATTCAGAATATAAGTTACAGGAGAGAGGGAGAGCCAAGATGGTATGAGTCCCCTTTTATACAAAATAACTCCCTATATATAGAGTATAAAAGAATAAATATAGAGTTATAAGCTTGCCTTTTAAGAATTATTTTTGTTTGCATCTCTTCATATCCCTGACACCCTTTTATACAAGGGGTGGGCACATATCTGATTCTGTCTAATGAGGCAGTCAGCCAACGGATTGCGGTCGGCCAACGGAATGCGATCTGCAAACGAACTTCGATTGGCAACCGACGAACTACGGTCGGCAGAGAGACTACGGACGACAAACGAACTACAGTGGTAGACAAACTACAATCTGTATGTTAGTTAAAGTTCATTAACTTTGTATCAAAATGTTTAATTATTTAGGTATGGTTTTATCAAAGATTCAAATCATTCAAATGACCATATCATATATTATCTATATATATTTTTTATAAAACATGTCATAAGTGCATCATCTCAATTAATTTTATCGAATAAGTCTATGAATATTATATTCTTTTCTAATTTACATGCATATAATTTAATTACAATGAGATATATTATTTAATTAAATTTAATATAACCAAGTCAACAATTAGAATAAGTAAATCAAGATGTAATATGTAGTAATATTTAATTAAATAAGTATCTAAATCAACTTATGCATTTAATTTTTATGAAACTAATATTTTTATTAATGTGTGTCAAAAAGTCTGTAACGATAGAGTGATTATTTAGCATCTTAGTGTTACACAAAAATCCAGCACACACTGGTAAATAAACAATAACAGGAGGAGACACCTCAATTTTTTACATATGAAACCCTAAAAAGGGAGAAAATCCATTAGGCCTAGTACAGTTAAAATAATGCACTATGTAATTGTAAGTACATAGGTCCACTCTTCTTGTGGAATATAAAAGATGAAGTTATAAAGTTGATCATAACAAAATGTATAATAGTAATTCATTGATAATATTCATAATTTGGTTGTAGTTCTTGGTAATAATAGTGATAGCAAGCTGCGAGGGCCGTAGTCAATTTCTATTGAGATAGTAGTTCACCATGAATGTTACAGATTATATATGTAGCCCCGAATTACTGTAGAGATCATAATTGAAGATCATGATAGTAGTTGGCCCAATAAGTCATAGATGGTTGCTTCAGAAGCATCAGTAAATCACAAAGGTTGTAGTATGACGCTACAGAAGCTATGAGTCATGCAAGCGTAATTGGTCACATAGGTTATAGTGGTAAGTTGTGAAAATGTTTGTAGGCTACAAAGACTAGAGTTGGGAGTTGCCTAAATTGTGAACCATGTAAGCCTTAGTGATGAGCTGTAATAACTTTTGTAGGCCGTAGAGGCCAGAGTTGGGAGCTGCATGAACTGTGATAACTTATGTAGGTCATAATGATCGGAGTTGAAAGTTACATGAGCTGTAATAGGCTATAAAGGCTAAAGATATAAACTGCATGAGTTAAGATAATATATGTAGGTAGTATAGGTTGAAGTTGAAAGCTGCATGAGTTATGATAATGTATGTAGGTCATAGAAAGCAAGGTTGAGAGTTGCACCAGCTGTGACAACTTTAGTATACAGTGGAGGCCAAAGTTAGGAGCTCTATGAGTTTTGATAATGTTCGTCTAAGGTCAGATTTTAGAGCTACTTGAGTTGTGATAATATCCGTAGGCCACAAGTGCTAGAGTTGGAGCTGTATGAGCTATGATATCATCAGCAGGCCATAAAGGCTAGATTTGGGTGTTTCATCAGTTATGGTAATGTTCGTAGGTTGTAGAGGCTAGATTTGAGAGTAGGGATTAAGAGATAGTGAATGTGGATAGATGACGATGATTTGATAGTAGGGACTAGGCGACAACGCCCTAGTTGCAATGTTTAACTAATGTTGACTAATGATAACGATCTGGAGATAGTGATGCATTGACGACAATCTAATAGTAGTGGAAGAGCAATAACCATATGGTTGTGGTGGAGAAGCAACTAACACCCAATGACAATGGTTTAGAGGCGTTGTTTTGTTTTGGCCAACCATATGGTTGTGATGGTCCAGAGGATGTAGTCGACCACACATAGTGGGACAAAGACTTGTTGTTATTGTTGTTGTTGTGGCCAACCAATGAAGGTCGATCAAGTATTCTTACTCCATGGCAAAAGTTGAGTCGTGGTCGAGTGGAGCTCTAGGGTTCTTCAAACTCACGAGCTCTCTCAAATATCTAGACCCTCCAGTTCTAGCCTTCAATTCCCTACCATGTAGAGCATGGTTATTTTATAGATTTTGATGGGATATTTTCTTAATATTTGAGTGCCTAAAAGATATCATAATTAAACAATCTTAGGTTTGTTATGTTAAGCTCATTGAGACGCTGGATTTGATTATAAATATGCTACATTTAAATATCATTTGAATCTTCAATTAAAATTTCAATAAATTTAAGTAATCATCAGGTGCTCGATTGGACTTATTTTGTCCCAAATTATATAACTTTTGTTGTCCTCTGGTTGTCATGTCGAGACATTTCGTTCAACTCTATATATGTTTAATGATAGAAGAATTTAGATGACCCTTAATTCAACTTCATAAGTTTCTAATTTCATAATGCATTGAAAATTGTGCCATCAAGCTGGTTTTTAGTGGCGTGTAGATCATGTTGCAAGTGATAATAGAGTTCAATCTTCAACTGCCCTAAGAGGTTGAGATTTTTAGCATTTGTTATCATTCAATGCTATATTTTCATATATTGAATTTATGAATTATTCATCCCTTTTTATCAATTATTGTATTTTTTTCTTCTGTTGTAATACCTTTTTTTAGGACAACAAAATGCATCTCATTTTTTGAAATGATGTTTAATATTACATTTAATGATTATTAATAAACAAATAAATTATAACATTTCAAAAAAAAAAGAATTCTTATAGGTACAATAATGCAAATTTTAATGTTAATAATATATTTTTAATATTTAATAATTATTAATATAACAACCATGCTAAGGAATCTAATGCCTTTTTTTTTTCTAATTTATGCCATCAAATTAATTGATCATTATTTGTGTGTGTGTGTGTATATATATATATATATATAATTTATCTTTACAAAATTAAATGATTCAATATTGATAGACCATCAACAAATTCTCATCATCTGACATGAATCTCAATGCATGACATATATTTCGAGACAATCTTTTTTGCGAGAAATATTCAAACTTTGATAAAAACTCATCAAGAACTACTATTTTAGCAAACTTATGATCAAATTTATCGGCTTGACAAAAAGAACCCAATGTTACCAAAATTAGTCCAATCCGAGTTAAATCAAGCTCAGTTCAAGTCATTAAACCACTCTTTGAAGTTTTCTGGACATATATAGAAGTTTAAACGAATGTCGAATCTAGAAAGTCTATAATCGAAGCGTCTCAATAAGACGAATCTAATGAGCCCAAGATTTCTCAATTCTAACATCGTTCAGGGACTCATATGTTTATTAAACACCGTCTGATTGAAGAAAACCCTCTAGACCGTCCGATCAAAGTCGTTCATTACTGCATTCATTGCACTCAGAACACTATAAATAAAGTCACACCCTTATCATGAGAGGGGGCTTGAGGCTTAAGAGAGAACTTAAAAATGTGAGAAGGAACTGAAGTCCAACACTACCTCTGTCACAATTGATCGCCACCGATTGTCGTCGATCACTGCCCACCACCGTTGATTGTCCTCTACACCCGACCGTCATCAATCACCACCAACCATCGTCAATCACCGTCAACCACTACCGAGCACTGTCCATAACCACAGACCGTCGTCGAGCATTACTGTAATCGTCAACCACTATCGACCACCGTTGACTGTTGACGATCGTCAATCAAGACAAATCACCGTCAACCACCACCAACTGGAAAGCCGTCAATCGACATTATAACTTGAAACACCTAGTAACAGTTTCCCAATATTTATAATCATCAACCTATAGTTAATTTTTATATCTTGACTAGACCCCGTGGCTTATTCATTTACGGATTTTCCATAAAAAAAAAATTGATGTCATTACTGATTGTTTTCTTTTACCTGAGTGTATATTGATTTCTCGTGCAACGCTAAGACAATAATTCATTACTCTAACAACATGAGTTTTCTAGCACACATCAAATATCATGTTGTGTCAAACATAAAATATGCCATTTAAATAGTTTTTGAGCAGAAGTGGCTAAAAAATTTAGCAATCATATAAATTTTTTTTTTTGGAAAAAAATTATAAAGCCAAACTTTTTTTTTAAATTTTTTAAACCATTAAATTCATAAGAACACCAACTATATTTTCTTAATGTTAAACCAAAAGCAAAAAGAAACTAAAAACAAAAAACATAAAAGCAGAAACCCATCCCAAAAACGTCTTTTTTTATGATAAATATAATTAAAATAAAATTACAAAAAATCACAGGGTCAAATCAATAATTAGATAAAATCTTGAATGGCATGTAAAGTTTTTCAATATTAAAATAGAATATATATTTAAATGCCGTATGTTTGTTGCCACTCAGCGGATGAATTTTGTTGGACGAATTAGCTCCATTTGGTTTGAAGCAACTTAAAAAGGAGAAAATGAAATGATAATGGACAATAAAATTATGGATAAATCAAAGTACAATTTATTTTTAATTTTTTATTGGTCCATTTGGTATCATTTTTATTTTTTATTTTATTTTTTATTTTTGAAATATGTTTTTTTGTATAATTTTTATATATTTTTATATATATTTTTTTAAAAAAATTAATTCATTTTTAGAATACTCAAAATAACTAAAGAATATTTTGAGTTTTTTTTTTAAGAACAACTAATATAACCAAATTTGTTTTAATTTAAATTAAAATAAAAATAAAGCAAAACAAAAATAAGAAATAAAAAATAAATTGTAAAAATTAAAACTTGTTTAAGGTCAATTTTAATTTTCTTATATTAATTTAAAAATTTTCTTTGTTTTTAAAACATGCATGTTTACCCCTAAGCAACAATTTATTTTCTTGTCATTTGAGATCATTTTTTATACTATGTCACGAATCTTAAGGCATAACATAGATCTTGAAAAAACTTTTTTGAGTAAAAAATATTCGAATTTCAATAAAAAGTCATCCATAGCTCTGATTTCAACAATCTTATAGTCAAACTGACCGACTCAACGAGACGAACCCAATGATATCAAAATTAGTCAAATCAAACTTTGATTAAGTCATTAAACCTCTTTTGAAAGTTTTTCGAACATATTTGGAAGTTCAAACTAATGTTGAATCTAGCAAGAATATATTTGAATCGAGTGCCTCAACAAGAAAAATCCAGAGAGCCCAATATCGCTTAATTCTGATATCGTTAAGACACTCAAATGTTCATCAAACACCGTCTGATCGAAGGAAGCTCTCTATGTTATCCGATCAAAGTTGTTCATATTCCCGCATTAATTGCTCCCATGACTCTATAAAAAGAGCCCCGCCCCTCTCATGAGGAGGGAAAACTTGAGGGTTAAGGAAAAGAGCTTGAAGCTTTGAGAAGGAGTTGAAGTCTATCATCGCTCCTACTTCCGTTGACCGCCGCAGACTGCTGTCGACCATTACTTGCTGATCGACATTGTCAATGACCTACTGACCGCCGTCGACCACTGCCGAACATCGTTGACCACCACCTGCGGGTTGTCACCGATCACCATCGACTGCTATCCACTTCTTGCAACAAATTCATCTTTACATCATCGTTGTAACTCCAAATAAGATTAAACTCTTTCTTGCCTATAAGACGAGGGATTGCACTTATAATCGCCAGTTTATAGTGGATTTCTTCAGCTGACCGACCCCCTAGTTTTTTCCCCTTTCAAAGGGTTTACACGTAAAAACTTCTGCTATCTCTGCTAATTATTTGTTTCATCCGAGTGTGTGCTAAACTCTCGTGCTACACTAAGTTTATAATACATTACTCTATCGCCACGAATCTTCTACCACACATCAATTTTTATTTATTACTTTCTGCTTTTTTGCTTTTAATTTAATTTAATTTATTTATATTTTAATATAAACTAAAGCATTTTCTATTTTGAGTATTTTTACAAACTAGTTTGTAAATGTATAAAATCCTGCCAAATGTATCCTTTGTGAATAAAAATCTGATTTTTAATTTCTCATGCAAAGTGATTATCCCAAGTTTACTAAAAAATTACACTTCAAAACTTTCCAAGTAAAATCTTAAATAAATATAATTATATATTAATTATAATAAACCATAATTTTGAAATAATTCTCTTAAACATAAAAACCTTGCATCCTTTTCGCATTGGGCTCACGTAGAAGCCAACCTACACATCTATGATCATTTCACCATCAAATGATACACAATGTCATCAATATAATTAAATAAATTCTTCAATAATAATAATAATAATAAATTGAAGGGAAGAGCACATGGAAAAAGCCAGAAAGCTAAGTGCAGAGATTCCCCCAAATGCACATAGAGCCTCTTTATAACATATTCGATGGGCCAAATGGAGAGAGGGTTGGCCAGTCAATCCACCACAGTACACCATTTTGAAGTTAATAGATGCCCAAATGCCTAACAGGGATGGTACAATTAGTGTGGTCCTTGCCTTTGTTTGGTCTAGTTCCTAAAACCCAGTCCCCCCCCTCCTCCCCCCCAATTCCCTAAACCCTATTCCAACTCTCAATTCTGGACCTACAATTCATTTTCAATTCCTTACAAGTCAAACTCACCCATCCATTTGCTGAGATCTAATTGGGCCCACCATTTACTGATTTATAGCTAATTTTACATTATAAATTTATTTATTTTTTATTCGGTAATAATAATATAAATTCTCATTTCCCATGTTAAGCCAAATTATGATGAAATCGGAGGCAGCTGCTGCGGCAGTATAAATATCACTGAGATTGGGCTGGGATCGGGTCCTCTCCCGTGGCCATGGGCTGGGAGGCACGAGCTTAGCGGGGACGAAGCGTGAAACGCCGGCGATCTCGGGATCTCTCTCTACAGTTCGCAGCTGGCTCCGGTAATCTCGCCTTCTTGCTATATCTCTCTCTCTATACCCTTTTTATGGCTACTTCGATGGTTCTTATCTGCGCGTTTCACGCTTCATTTTGAGTTTGTAATTCTAAAATTGGTTTCCGCTTTCTTTAGCCGATTATAGGGTGGGTTCTTGATGTGTGATGATTAAGGGTTGGGAGAATGGGATCGGGGATGAGTTGAGGGAGAGAGTTTTGTTAATTGAGATTGTTTGCACTGTTCTGGGGTTTGGGGGGTTTTGTCTGGCCGGTTAAATTGGAAGTATACGGTGTGCGATTTGGAGAAAGGTATGATCTTTTTGTTTGTTTGTTTGTTTTTTCTTTTTTTGATTTTCAGGCTTGTTTTTTTGTGGAGGAGGGGATGTTGAGCTTGGATTTTGTTGTGGTGTTTGGCCGTGGAGTTTGCGTTGTTCTGAAGCTGGTTTTTCTCGTCCTGTTGCTTGATAGGGTAGTTTTCTTTGACTGTTTCTTTTCTTTTGGGTTGATTTCCGGTATCTCTTTCTTTGAACGAGTGCTCACTGCTTGGGAATGTTTTTTCTTGTTTTTTGGGAAATGCGGCATGTGGTGATTGATCTTTTTTTTCAGCTTTTTGAAATGTACACCGAAGATGCCTTTTCTTAACTTGCTTTATTTTTTTTTTTTTTTAAACGTTCGTCTTGATTTAAGATCATTCATAAGTTGTGTGATTCAAATTGTATTCTGTATTTTAATCTGAGTGTCTATTTTCTTGCAAAGGTCTGATTGTTGGGCGCCGGGCGGGCGCGATGTTAGGGACTTTAAACTCATGCTGGGGGTTATAGACCATTATGATTTCCTTTTATAGGTGCATCCATGCTATTGCGCTTAGATGTTGCTAATAGCATGCAGTTCATTGACTTTGGAGCTTTTTGGAATTACTTGTTTTTTTTTTAAATAAATTTTTAAAATTTGTTTTATCTGTATTTATTTTTATTCTATCGAAAAAGATAGAATATATTTAGTATTCTTATGCTTTTATTATATTCGTAAACCAAAAACAAAATCTTTGGTTTTGCCATTTCTTTTAAGATTTGTCATATGTGGAATAGAAAACATGGAAAAGGACAAAATAAAATGATTCCATTTTATATAATATTTTATGCGTTGGAAAGCAGTTTTCTGAATTCATTGAGTGAATAGAGTTAAGAAAAAAGTTCAAATGCAAAGATGGAGCAATTATACTTGTAGGCAAAAGCAAAGTGCCTGATGGAGAGCAATATAAATAAAACATAAATAAATCACTGAAACAAAAAAAAAAAAAAATGGTGAAAAAGATTCAGCTTATGAGCATTAACATAATTAAATGTACGAACAATAAGATTATAGGTTATCGTTAAGGTCGTTCGGATTATGATGCAAAGGAATTACATTTATGTAATTCTGCAAATAGCAACAATGATGTTGGGTGAAGAGAAACATAGACAAACAATGAAAAATATAGTTAGCTAAAATTGTTGCTCAACACAAAGTAAGCTGATAATTCAAAATAGCTATATAAAAATTTTCTTCAGATTAATTTCTTGGTGATTGTTTTTCATATATTTTCTTAGAATTCATATGAAACTGTAGGTTTGAGATTCTCAGTAAGACTTGAGGAGTTGCAATTAACTAATAGACTACTGCACAACTAGACAATAAAGAAGGGATGTTTGGGAAAAGAAGCTTAGCATTCCGTCGAATTAATATGAAAAAATTCTGATAGTTAATGATAAAAAAGCTTGTAAAATTCTTTAACTTCCGAACAAACAAGATATATTATTTTAACATGAGTAATGACACAAAAGACTGGAAGGCTAGTGAAGCTAAAGTTAATTTCTTTAACTCTATTATATTTCTAATTCTAAAGTTACCTTGCAATTAGATCTCGAAAAATGTTATGTATTTTAATTGAGTTTGAGTTGTATTAACCTCAATGGCATCATGTGATGCGTTAGTTGATGTAAAATTTACTCTTGTATCAACTATGAAATTCTTATTTTCATATAAGCCAAAGAATATCTCCTTCTAGATTATAAGACTAAACTTATTGATCTTAAAAAAAAAATGTAATGTGCAACTAATAGTGACAATATATCATTGTGTGTACAAGTCATAAGAAAACATTTTATTAAGAATTTTAAATATCACATTCAAAACTCTAAAACATCGTTCAATAACATTTTTCAAATAAGAATGCTTGTATTTGAATGTTCTATATTTCTTTCAGATTGACTGCCCTTATAATAATCACATAAATGACAACTTGGCTATAATTAGCCGGGTTATATTTTTATATTTCAAATGTGATAAAATTATTTTTATGCTACAATCGCAAAAAAATGCTTATTAAAGACACAATTTAGTATATCTTTTGAAGGCATAGGAAAGTTTAATTGAAAATTTGATGCATATTTTAAAATTTATTGTCTTCATTCCTTTTCTTTCTAATTAGTTAATGTACAAGTAAACATCATATCAAATCTACATATAAACGTTTGGGTTGGTTATATTTTCCTAGGTAAGGAATTAGCTTTTCTATAGGCACTAGAGAAGTTACATGCATCCCGTCAATTATATTGATATGTCTCTATTCATGTAACTTATGAATAAATAATTTATTTTCTTTAAAGTAAACAAATTTTAAACCTGTAAATTCTTGCATCTCTTAAAAAATATATATTTTTTAGATTATATTTGATATCGGAAGAAATGCTCTCAAAATGACTGAGGAACCAATATCTTTGTTCCTAAATGAGAACTTCCTTTTAATGCCCTTTTAAATTTGCATATGATTATCTCCAATGAATGCTATTGCTCATTTTATATATTTAACAAAAAATATTATGATTTGCTTCTCAAATGTCAACTATTTTGAGTTTTCGTTAGTCCACAATTTTAGATAGACACAAGGTTCCATCCATAATATAATTTTCATAATTTGGAATGAATTATCTAAAAAAATTTCACTATATGCTACTGATCGTTAACATGTGGGCTTGGATGGCTTTTTGATCAAACAATGTTTCTTATACTCATTAATACAAACACAAGCAATTTCACCTTAAGTTCTTCGTCAGAATCACTTTCAAAATATAAATTGAATTCACTTTTTTGTCTAAACATAAGGTGAATTGCAAATAAAAGTGGATACTAAACTATTGGTTAAACTCTTAAATAGTTTCTTGACTATTTTCATGTTGGCAATTTAACCACAAAGGATTACATTCCAAAAGCTTTATTCTTCAACTATGTAAAATTTATTCAAAATAGTTCCTTCAGGACTAAATCTGGATTAATTTTGTCTCATGATTTTTTTAGGGGACACCATTTTTTGATCAATTTTTATATACTCGAGTGAAAAAATTGGAGAAATGAGACACTCTAAGATTAAATTGGCCACACATAAATAGTCGAGGGATTATTTTAGGATTCATTCTCACAAACTATTTAGATGAACATTCCTAGGATATCAAATATGCAATGTCGTGCATTATAGTGTCTCGATATAAAAAATCATAAATTGTTTTTCACATGAGGTAAAAATATACTTATAGACTAAACAACAAATCAAATAGATACAAAATTACTAGATGCAAGCAATAATTTGAAACCAACTAGATTCATATAGCAGTTTTTATTCCGAGTGGCAGCACAAGCAAGTTGTTTTTCAAGTTAACACTTAGTAGTCAGGTGATGGCAGGGCATCTAAAAGGTGCAGTAAGTTTTAAGGATGCTTGGACCAAACTGGTCCAAGATGTATTGGGGTTGGCCGAACCCTCAAAGGCTTGGGAGTGCTGCCTATGGGAATTGGGGTCCACTCCTTTGTTATTTATTTGATTTCGTTGGTGTCTAGGGTTAGTTTTTGTTGTTTTTGTTTCGGGACCACTGTCGGAGTCTCCCTTCTCCCTCGTACGGTTGTATCCAAGGGTTCTGAGTAGTGCTCTAATTATATCTTGTCATCGGGATAGTGTTTATCCTTCTCATACCCCTCCCTATCCCTTTCCCACACCGACTTCCTTCAACTCGTCGCTTCACCTTGGCTGCCCTCACCTAGATCCGCTCCTACCTTGTTGTTCCTGCTTGCTATGCTGCTATTTTTTTGTAACCCGCCGCCCTCCAGCACCAACCCAACCTTTCCCACATCTTATGCCTTCCTCCTTGTTGTTGTCACCCAAAACTGTCCCCTACTGCTACTATTTCTGCTACCGATCTGCTATCTAGGCACTAGAAAACAACCACCTTGGTATTTCCAGCTTGTTAACCATGTATTTTCACCTCCCTATTACCTTCAAAATCTCTAGCTGACACCACCTTCACCCTAGATCCTCCCAAATCTAGTGTTGTGTGTTATTTTGTTGCAATTTTAGAGTTCCACTTGTTTTATTGTAATTTCATATTTGAATTCATCTATAATATGTGTTTTTATTGGTGTTTGGTTATACCCTGACAACATTTGGTATTAGAACTAGCCCAGTAGTTTCATCCTAAGTCATCCAAAATCCATCAATACCTAACCCAAACTCCACTCAAAATCATTTCCCCCCTTTTTTTCAAAATCAGCCTCGTCCCGCTCCGCCCAACCATAAAAAAAAAACCCCCACCCTAAATCAACCTTTTACACTTCACCTCCCAAATCTAAACCTTAGCCATGCGACTGAGAAGACATGTTGGAAGTTGTTCAAGCAACGGGAAATCTGCCGCCTTCAACGACGACTTATTAGAATTGAGGAAGGGACCCATAGAGAGATCATTGTCAGTCATGACAGTGAGATTCAAAGTTGAGAGAGGGGGGAAAATGTGAACTTTGTCCATAAGAATGTTTCTAGTGAAGAGGAGGATAAGCTACAATGCTTTAAGATTCAGTATCAAAGGAGGCTGAGGGATAGAGTTGATTTTGAGGATATAGTGATGTGGGAGTGAAGCTCGACTTATCAAATTTTAAAGGGAGAATGAATTCAGATGACTTAATTGAGTGATTGCAGACTATTAAGAGGATTTTTGAGCATAAGGAGATGTCAACTTATAAGAGAGTGAATCTTGCTATCATAAAGTTAAAAGAAGAATGTCTCTTTGTGATGGGAGAATCTGAAAAGAATGAGATATAGAGACAACAATAATAAGATCAACCACTTTAGAGAAGATGAAGAAGGAGATGTGGGGGTAGATGTAGAGGAAGTACCTACCCCCGCACTATTCAGGATATGTTCTTGAAAATCCACCACATACAATAGAGAGAGTTATCATTGGAGAAATTCACAACTGTATTTGACAACTAATTTTGACATGTGAGATGACAGAGCCAGAGGAGCACAATGAGCCAGATATTTGGTTGGCCTGAAGCCAACCATCAACGGTGTTGTCCAGCTACAACTGTATCGGTCATTCGTTGATGTTCAAACCTTGGCGCTGAAGGTGGAGAAATAACAAAAGCAAATTAGGACCCAACCTTCATTCTGAGAGTCACCCGCAGTAGCACACATGAGAAAGATGGGAAAATTGTCCAAAAAATTGATAGAGCTGATCAAAGTGGGAAAAAGCACAAGAGAAACAATACAACCAACACAGTGCGAATAAGAAAGTGTTTTAGATGTCATGAGTTTGGATACATCGCTTTCAACTATCCTAGTATTTGAGTTGTTTCTTTCACTGAGCAGGGAACAGTAGAAGAAATGAACAGTGGTAATGAAGATATAGGAGATAGTGAGGATGTATAGGAATATTGACTTTCAACTAGTGAGGGTGACATGCTGGTGGTTCGACGTGGTTCTTTAAACTGAGGCTACGAGAGAGCAACAATCGTTTTGTCATATTTTTCATAGCTATTGCACTATGAAGGGAAATGTGTGCAACTTTATTATTGACGAATGTAGTTCTAAAAATATAGTGTTTACACAAATGGTGGACGAGTTGAGCCTCACTACTAAGAGACATTCTCAACCATATTCCCTGACTAGGTTGAAGAAGGGGAATAGGATTAGCATTGACAGGAGATATCTTGTGGAGTTTTTTATTGGGGATCTGCTGTAGGATTAAGTATGGTGTGATGATGTGCTTTTGGATGTCTATCACATGATGTTGGGAAGATCGTTGAAGTTTGATCGTAGGACTCAACATGGTGAGTTCAAGAACACCTACTTATTCACAAAGGATGGAAAGTACGTAGTTATCTTACCTTATGCGGAGTTTGAGGTTGTAGGTGCTCTTGTTAGCAGAGATGTGCAATTGGGATCAATTTTGGTGATATTGGAGGGTAGTGGGACAAAAGAGCCAATACCAGACACAGAGCAGTACGGAGAGAATTTCAGGATATCCTGACCGATAGTTTATCATCAGAGCTGCTACCGTTAGGGGAGGTTCAATTTGTCTTCACTTCAGAGAGGGATGAGCCAACCTTGAGCTGCTTTTGGAGGACTTTGCATGATGTACTTGACATGAAGTTCCAGTGCAGTTCATTAATTTGCCCACAAATGGTTGGACAGATAAGGATTGGTACGTGCAGTTTGGGAACACTTCTCGGGTGTTTTGTCAGGTAGTACATTTGATAGTGGGATCCGGGTACTTGTAGAGGTGTAGTCGATGAATCTCTAACCGTGGGAGATTACGACATTTCCGCTACCTTCAACGGGGCCCTCCTGAATGTATACTATGAGGAGACAAAAAGCTTCGACGGATGAAATCGAAGCTCTCCCAACACTGGGAGACTGATGTGGGGCGTCTGATAGGCACAGGACATCCCAGGGTTGCTTGGATCGAATTGGTCTAAGAAGTATTGGGGTTGGCTGAACCCTCAAAGGCTTAGGAGTTGGGAGTGCCGCCTAAGGAGAGTGGGATCCACTCCTTTAGCCTTGGTCTATTTATTTATTTTTGTTGGTGTCTAAGGTTATTTATTGTTTTGTTTGTTTCAGGACAGCCGTCTACATTTCTCTTTTTCTCTTCATCCAAGGGTTCTAAGTGGCGCTCCAATTATATCTCATTCCCGAGGTTATGTTTATCCTTCCGATACCCTTCCCCATTCCTTTCATGCACCGACTTCCTTCACCTCGTTGCTCCACCTTGGCTGCCATCACCAAGATCCGCCCCTACCTTGTTATTTCCTACTTGCAAATTTGCTTTTTTATGCAGCCCGCTGCCCTCTAGCTCCGACCCAACCTTCCTCGCCATCCCGCACTTTCCTCCTTGCTGCCATCACCAAGACGTGTCCCCTATAGCTGCTGTTCCTGCATCCGGCCTGCTGTCCAGACCCTGGAAAACAACCCAATCACCTCTTTTGCACCACCCACAACCTTCCAAATCCTTAGCCGACACCACCTCCACCCTAGATCCGTCCAACTCTAGTGTTCTGTGTTGTTTTTGTTGCAATTTCAGAGTTTCACTAGTTTTAGTGTAATTTCATATTTGAATTCAACAATAATATGTTTTCTATTGGTGTTAGGTTGAACCCCGGTATCACCAAATAGGCTTTTCAACACAAAGAAATAGGACTACACTGTATAAGTTGACAACAAACAAGTGTAAAATTAAGTTATGAAGTGTGATATTGAGTAATAAGCAGGAAGTATAATGACATAATAGTTTGATATGCAATATATTGGCATGCTTCGTGAGACGTGTTTGTTTGGTTTACTTTTAAAATTGGGTGGTCATTTGGGGTTCTTTTTTTTGGGTTTTTTAAATTTGATATAATATCCGTGCAAGGGTTGGTGTAGCTCCAGTGGCAAATAAGATTAGAGAGTTGTCTTAGATGTTTTGGTCGCATAAACGTCAACCATCGGATGATTCGGTTAAGAGAGTAAATGTTTTTGATTTGATTTATGTTAATAAAGGTAGAAGTAGACTTAACAAGAGCTGGGCATGTTCTATAAAAATGATCTTAATTTATTAGAATTAAATGAAAATATAACATTCAATAGGTCAAAATGAAGAAAAAGGATTCATGTAGCCGACTCCACTTAGTGCGATATTGGCATGTTGCTGTTGTTTTTTTATATGAGCTAAAAACCTCATTGTTATCTAAAATATATGCTATTTTAATTGAATATCGCTTCGACTCTGGTTGGGTTGATGACTACTTGCTCGTTTATCAAGTAGAGGACTAGGTGGTGAACATTAGCTTGGCTATTGGCTTTGCACAGGGTTGGCTGGTGCGGGCATGAGTATTGTTTAGCGAGCTTGCTTACGTGATATTTTAAGGTTAGGTGGCTAGATTTTTCATGCATTGAAAATAATGAAGATGAACATAATTGAAAGTTATTTATGGTGTTCTTAAAACTAAATTAATTTACTAAAAAAAACTTGCAAAACACTAATTAAACTTGTTTTGCCTAAATTAAAAGGAAAAAAATAACATAGACTTAAAGTTATTCCAAACAATCATAGCCGTTTAATATTTTATGTTTCATTATAAAGCCGGCTAAACCTTAAACCCTAACTTATGGGTTGTTAGGAATTTTTTTTAAATTAAAATTTTATTTTTCTTCTATTTTGTGATGATATTAAATGCATTTAGTAACTTAAAATTATATTTTATGACTTTTATTGATTATAAAATAAGTTATTTTATATGATGTTTGTGGTATTTGCCAATAGTTTAGTGACAACAATCGATAAGGTGATGAAGTCGATTTACCGGAGGTGACTACAGCGGTCTGCGCAATAATTATTTTTAAAATCTTTTTAAAATATTTCATTATTATTTTAAGTATTTTTAAAAACAAATTGTTTTAATTTTGAAAATAAATAAAAAAAACAATTTTAACAAACTAAGGGTCATTTGGAATCACGTTTATTTTTTCTTTTCTGCTTTTTGCTTGTGCTTTGTTCTGTTTTGTTTATGTTTTGATTTGAAATAAAACATATTTGTTACACTGAAAATTGTTGGATGTTGAAGAACTTTTATTTTGAGTATTTCCTACTTTTAGAATTTTCTTACTATTGGTATTTTATGATTTATGATTTCTTTTTTTAGCATGGGGGAGTTTGTGGCTTATTTAATTTGGTGACCTTCTATTGATATATCTCTTGTAAATGTTTCCTATCAAATTGAAGAAAAATAATAATTTTTTGTCCCAAAAAGTACATTTTATTAGAGCTAGAAATCGTGACCGAGCTCGCAATTGAACCATCTTTGGCCTGCTTTTTTGCAAGTATTGTTCTTACAATTGTCCCCTTTCACTCTGCTTTTATTGAGGATGATCACACATGACTGCTAACGCTCGAGCGGCTCGGTCTGCTAATTTGAGATTCCTACCTCTCATGACAGTCCTCTTTCACCACTTCAACTGATCATATCTACTGCAACAACTAGTGCATTTTTTTAAAGGTAGTCACTACAGGTGTTGCTTTTCTCAGACTCATGATATCATATAAGTCAATGATGATGACTGGAGTATAAAGAACTTCTATTACCTTTATCTAGTCCAATAATTCTAAAACAACTTTACCCAACCTTTCAACTCCTCTCATGATTGTATCGGTCGAGTATTATCCCCAAAATTTACCTCCGTATCTCACAGCTATAAAACTCAATGGGCACAAATATTTGGAGTGGGATCAATCCATTAATATGATGACCAACTGGAGAGAAAAAATTAAGCGTTTAATTGAAGTAATTTCACAGCGTACTACTGGTGACTCTACAACAACAACAACAACAACAACAACAACAAGCCTTTAATCCACTAAGTGGGGTTCTACTTGAATCTTTTTCTCCATTGCGTCCTATTGAGTGTTATATTTTTGTTTGATTCTAATAGATTAAGATAATTTTTTATACAATATGCCCAAATCTCTACCTTTCCTAATAGGAATCATTAGATGGCTGACGTTTAATGTGAACAAATCATCTAAGACGACTCTTTCTAATTTTGTCCGCCACTAAAGCTACACCGACCCTTTCATGCATAGAAATCTACTATTGGTGGCCCTAATTTGAAAAAAATGATAATTCAAAAACTCTCTTGTTATGGCTTGTCATCAACTCTAAAGAACCTACCATAGAAAAAACCTCATCTATAAAAAAATGATAATTCAAAAACTCTCTTGTTATGGCTTGTCATCAACTCTAAAGAACCTACCCTAGAAAAACCTCACCTATTTCTTCAACTGCTCAAGGTATTTGTGAGGACTTTCTAGATCTTTATTCAAACTTAGAGAATTCTTCCCAAAATTTTGAGTTGAAAACTCAATTTTGAAAATCCAAACAAAATGATTTTGATGTTACTACCTATTACAATGAGTTGATAATATTACAACAAGAACTTGATCAATGTTAAGAGTTGTTTGAGTGAATTCAAATGGATATACTAGTCATAAGAAGAAAGAGAAAAATGATAATGTCACATGTTTTTTGTTGGCTTTAATCAAAATGTAGATGAAGTCAAAGGTCGCATTTTTGGTAGGAAACCACTGTCCTTTATTCAAATTTTTTTTCTAACGTGGGACTTGAAGTGCCAAGAAGAAAAATTATACTGCGTAACACCAAACTCCCTTTCAAAATTGAAAGGAAAACTCAAATTTTGTGTCAAAAGGGGTTGATACAAACAAATAATGGCGTAAATAATCATAATGTCAACATTGTAAAAAATCAAGGTATAAGGATGCGACATGTTGGAAGTTTAATGTTAAACCTACGAATTATAAATCATAATCCAAACATGAAGCTTGAGCTTATCAAGCCAGCGTTGAAGAAACTCGGGAGCTTTCTGCAAACTCAGATGCAATCCCTTTCATTAAGGAGCAATTAGTGTTCCTGCAAAAAATTATTTTAATCTTCAAAATTATCTCTGATTCTTTCTTGCTCTTTAGTACAAAATGATATCTCTGTAGCCATTGGGTATTAGGTGTTATTCCTAATTCTATTTGTCATTGAATAATTGATTTTGATGCAACTGGTCATATAATTGATTGCTATAAATTGTTCTCATCTTATAGATCTTATGTATACAATAAAAAATTCAAAATTATTGATAGTTTCCTCTTGGTAATTGTCGAGATATAAACCATTAAACTCACTCTGTTGACAATATGTTTCATGTTACCAATTTATCTTGTAATTTGTTGTCCATTAGTAATATTACTGATCATTGGTGTAAAGCTAATTTTTACCCTTTTTATTGTTAGTTTCGGGAATTGATCACTGAGATGATGACTAAGAGTACTAAGAAAAGATAGACTATCATTTTGACGATAGAAACGACACAAATAGACAATATTAAAGTATTGTTTAAATTTTATTTTTGTTTTCATTGACAATGATATTATGTTATGACATTATAGTGTAGACCATTCTAATTTTTATTATTTAAAATACTCATTGCAAGTTCATTTTAGAATAAAATTCTATTTTCTTTTAATGTAAAGTTTGTCAGTTTGTTATGTGTCGTCGTGCGATTTCTCTCTCCCAAACTTAAATGTTGACTTCAATATTTACTCTGTTTTATAGTGATATCGTAGGTTATTTTACAAAGCTTACATATTTTGAAAAAAATTAGTTTTTTACATTTACTGATGATTTGCACAAAATTAAGTTGAGTTTATTTAATGAAAAAAAAATTTGAAGTGCAGACAATTTTTATACCATGATCAAACACAATTTCAATAAACTATTCAATTATAACAGTGTTAATTGCCGAGAATATTTCAAAAAAATTTTAGGTCCTTTTTTTTGAAAAATGAATAGTTTGGTAAAGTTTTTGTGTCGATACTCCACAACAAAATTGTGCGTTTGAAAGAGAAAACAAACACTTATTGGAATTTGCTTAGCAATTGTTTTTTTACTAAGCACTTGCCAAAAATTCTTTGCGGATTGGTCTTAATTTATTAGAATTAAATGAAAATATGACTCTAAATAGGACGCAATGGAGAAAAAAGATTCATGTAGCCGACCCCACATAGTGGGATTAAGGCTTTGTTGTTGTTATAGTTGCCAAATTTCTTTGCGGTGAAGTTTCTTATTGCCACATTTTTAATAAATAGAACTCTCAATAAAGTTTAAATTTTGAAATACCTTTTGATGTTTTTTTTTAATTACTCAACATATCAGCTCTCATCTTTTTAAAATTTAAAGATATTTAAGTGTACTGCATTTATTCATATTCATAGTTATAACCAAGAAAACTTGAACATCGAACCAAAAAAAATGTGTTCTTATTATACTCCTACTCAAATGGGACATAAATGAAAGATCATCTTTCTAAAAATGCTTGTTATTATGGATGTCACCTTTTTGAATTAAAATTATTTTTTTGTCTTATCTTTAGGGGGGGGGGGGGGAGAACAAAATAACATTCAATTACTATTTTTTATGAACTTTTTCAAGCAAAAAAAATCACAAAATAAAATCTCTCCAATCTTGATTGTCAACCTAAAAATCTAAGCTATATTATATTGAGAAAACTTGGGTTAACTCTTTTAGATATTGATGACAATTCAAGTCCTCCTATAATGTCATCTCATGATGTATAATCCTACAACAACTAACAAAGACGAAATTGGAAAATCTCAACACTGTTATTATTTGACATTGTCTACTTGTGTCATATAACAACTTAAAAGAAATGGTCTACGAAGCTTTTGCACTACTCAGAATCCATGAACCCTCCAAGAAATGTTCTCACCAAGCTTTTATCCCATGTTCAATCTACTTCATCCCCAAGTTTTGAGTTTTCTAGTCACGAACCTTAGGGACAAAATAAGATTCCATTACTATTTTTCATGAACTTTTTCAAGCAAAAAAATTTAAAAAATAAAATCTTTCCAATCTTGATTGTCAATCTGAAAATCTAAGCTATATTATATTGAGAAAAATCGGGTCAAGTCTTTTAGATACTGATGACAATTCAAGTTTTCCTGTAATGTCATGTCATGATTTTTTAATCCTACAACAGCTAACAAAGACGAAAATGGAAAAAGAATCACAACACTAATATCATTTGACATTTATCTACTCGCGTTATGAAAACTCAAAAGAAATGGTCTACGAAGCCTTTGCACAACTTAAAAGAAATGGCCTATTCGCATTATGAAAACTCAAAAGAAATATTCTCATCGAGCTTTTATCCCATGTTCAATCTACTTCATCTCCGAGTTTTAAGTTTTTAACCCCAATTCTAATGATTCTAGTCTTCTCACTACTTTTTGTAAGGGGGTACTATCTTGCATCTAATATCCATTATTCCATTATGTGTCATATAAAAATCTCTCACCCATCTTAGTTGTCAACCTAAAAATCTAAGCAATCTAAGCTATATTTTATCGAGAAAAATTGAATCAAGTTTTTTAGAAACTAATGACAATTCAAGTCCTCCTATAATATCATCTCATGATAATTATAATCCGACAACAAATAACAAAGATGAAACTGGAAAAAGAATCACAACACTGGTTTCATTTGACATTATCTACTCGCGTCATATGACAACTCAAAAGAAATTGTCTACAAAGCCTTTCCACTACTCAGAATTCGCGAACACTCCAAGAAATGTTCTCACCGAGCTTTTATTCCATGTTCAATCTACTTCATCTCCTAGTTTTGAGTTTTCTAGTCATAAACCTGTGTCTAATTCTAACCACAAGTCTAATGATTCTAGTTTTCTCACTATTGCATGTAAGGGAGTACCATCTTACATCCATTCATTGTTGCATTATGTGTCATATAAAATCTCTCACCCATCTTTCATGCTTTTACCTCACAATTATCTTATATGCAGACTGACAATACTGCGTAGGATGCTCTATAAGTTTCTGAGTGGAAGAAGACTATTTTTGAAGAGATGAAAGCTAGTGAAATAGATGACATATGAGAATTGATTGATCTACCTAGAGGAAGACAATTGCAGGGTGCAAATGGGTGTTTACAGTCATGTACAATTTTGATTGATCTCTCTGTTTGCCAATGGGTTCACATAGACCTATGACATTTACTTAGAGACATTCACCATAGTCACAAAATTAAATTCTATAAGAGTTCTTCTTCACTTGCAACGAATCTTCATTAATATTTATAACAACTGGATTTAAAAATGTATTTTCTCAATGGTGATTATGTGGAAAAATTATATAGGAATGCACACTAGAATTTACTGAGAATTTCAACACAAAGATGTGTAAACTAAAAAAAATTCTTATATAGGTTGAAGCGGTCACAAAAAGCGTGATTTGAGAAATTTACTCTATTTGTTAAAGAACAGGGTTATATTTAAGGGCAAGAAGATCATACAATATTCTTTAGATATTCCAATGATGGGAAGGTATTTATATCGATTGTGTATGTAGAGAATATAATTCTCATTGGAGATGAAAAAATGATCTATGTCTTGGTTTTTTGACAAGTTTTACGCTAGTTATTGACTACCTAATGCAACCCTTCACTTTTCACTTCCGGGCTTGGGACCGACAATGGAGGAAAATGATTCATGTAGTCGACCCCACTTAGTGGGATAAAAGTTTTGTTGTTGTTGTTGTTGTTGTGGAGATGATATATATGAGATGAGCCACTTGAAAATTTCTCTCTATTAGTTTTTGAATTCAAAATTGTGGTCTAAAAAAATTTGAATTGCCTCAGCCTCCCTAGAAAAGAAAGCAAGAAATGAAAATGAGAGTGAGGGAGTTTACCATGAAGTTCCTTTTTAATTTTTTAGAAGGCAGATGAGATAGTAATTAAGTCACTTCCCAGAGATTTTGGTCTCATTTTGAGAGGATTTTAAGATATGAGATTTGAGGTTTCTTATTTTTAATTTCCTCTCCTAATAATGAGCTTTCGATTAAGGCTGGTCATTAAGCACTAAGTATTCAAACTTATCATACAGTAGCAAAACATTTTAAATTTTAAATTATGAAATCATCACAGTGAGCTTAAAACAAATGGGGAGGGAAATGATGACGCACTTGATCAATATCTTATAGTTTTGTCATCTCGATTTGTCGTGATTTGGTCTACTTGGAAGAGATACTCGACCTAAACTAATGGAAGGGGACCCTTATCAATAGTCATGAGTTGCTTTATCTAAGAGAACATTGTAGATATAGGGTGGATGTTTGTCTAAGGAGATTAATCTAAGTCGATCTTAGTTTACAAAGAGCTTCGTGCTTTATCAAATATATTTTATTATTCATAACTCAAAGGGGTAGGATTTTATTTGGGAGCATACGAGTTGCAGTTGTGATCATTGTACAATGGAACATACTAGCCAAACCTCTTGATACCACTCGCTTAGAGGACTCGAATATTAACCGATTTTTTTGTGGAGCCTACTGGCCAAATCACGCAAATATAAGGCTCTGGTAACATCCTTGTTGGCATA
Organism: Phalaenopsis aphrodite; assembly: GCA_003013225.1. Classification (NCBI taxonomy): domain Eukaryota; kingdom Viridiplantae; phylum Streptophyta; class Magnoliopsida; order Asparagales; family Orchidaceae; genus Phalaenopsis; species Phalaenopsis aphrodite. The sequence goes on from NEWO01000006.1 coordinate 1,649,177, forward strand.
AGATTATTTGAGTTTAAATTTTGATAGTATATTTGATATGGCATTATCATTTTTTGAGCTCGAGTCAATCTTAGTTTTGTGACATTCGACAAAAAACTATGGAGTGATAGAATTTTGTTTAATTGCTTTTAGATATTACGATTTCAAATTTTAATTGTTATGAGTTGAACCCTTTAGTTGAGATTTGCATTCAACACTGCTATCATTGATGAACAATTGTGACTTAAGTATCGTTAAAAGAAGAGTCCCATTGACTCCAATCCTCGTGAAGAGGATCAAACTTGCGTAGTAAACGCTAATCTTGTCAACTTCAGTCTCTGTAGGGAGAAGGATTTGACTGGCCAAAATGAAGCCTCAGTCTTGTCCATTCTAGTTCTTTTGAGGAGACTCAGATCGGCCAAAGTGAAGGCTCAATCTTATCCACTCTAGTCCCTCTAGGGAGTGGAATCAGATTGGCCAAAGTGGAACTTAAACCCCGCCCTATAGGCACAGCTGGCTGCTTGAGAGCATGCCCAATTTTATAATTTTAAGCTTAATATATAAAAATGAGATTTTGTAGCTTTGAAATTTTTGCACAATTTCTTAGGCGAAATGTATTTTAGCTTAAGCATGCAATTAACCCTTGTAATATTTTAGATGTTTAAATTTAATCATTTAGGATGACTTCAGGTAAGCTTGTTTAATGCAAACTCTCACAATATTCTCGGATCTTGTGATCGATTGTTTAACGTTATTTAGAGTACATGTTGTCATATATACATTAGGGACCTCATTAATTTTTTAGAAAATTTGCATGCTTTTTGAAGTATAATATTAGTTTAGACATGCAAGAGCCAAGACCAATGAAATCATGCAAAGCTTCATTTTGTTCCCTTTAGCTTATGCTTTCTATTTACTTATATAAGAGGTTGCGGATTTAATGACTATCTTAATTTGTAATTTAGGAGCTTTATTTTAACTGCATTTTATAGTGTTTAGAAGGAATTTTGGCAGCCTCCCAACATCATCTTTGCTTGCTTGGGGGGTGGGGGGGCTATCTCTGGAAGTTGAGTCTTATCACCACACCTAATAAGATATGCGTGTCTAGCTTCATGGGACGCCGCTATCAAAATTCATTTTACACACTATATCGAACATGTTGCATGTAAGCCTTCTATATCTTCATAGGAATATAACAAGCATTCCCTATGGAGTTGAAACAACTTGAATGTGTATTTAATTTGCTTTTTTTATAATTTAATTATCATTTTTTATTGTTCAATTTTACCAATTTTCTCAAGCCCCGTAAGTTTGAATTTGTGCAATCTCTCGGCTTCATTCCCACATAGGTTGTTATCTCGGGAGCTAGGTGTTACCACCACACCTAACAAGGTGTGTGTGGATGGTGTCGTAAAATACCACTACCGAAATTTAGTTTTACCCACCTCATCTAACAAGATGCGTGCAACCTTTTGATACCTGCAAAGTAATAAAACAGGATTTACCCACCGAGTTAGGTGGAAAAAATGATTAGTTACTTATAACAGGATTTTCTCGCCAGTTGGAACAACGAGAATGGGTGCTTATAACAAACAAATTTCCCTACCTCATTGGAACAATGAGAACATATATTTAATATACCTGTGTATACCTTGTAAGTGAGGCGAGGTGTCAGCGGTGTCGTAGTTGCGGTTGTCGAATTTGGGCAGCAAACTTTGGTTTCATATGATAGGGCCTTTTCAGCTGAGATTCACATCTCTTTTTCCCGGTGGCTTCGGAGGGTGGGAAGCCTTTTGGCTATTCCTGTTTGAACAGAATAACATAAGATGGCAGGTTTGCAGTCATTATTGGCTTCCTCATTGTTCAGAAATACTGAATTTTTCATTGATTGGCTCTCTATTATATTGTGCAGATTTCACCAATAGACCTAGAAACCTGAATGATGTTTTTGACCATGTCTAGTTTTGCCTTGAGTGCCTGCCTCATAGCTTCAATATTAGCCTTGTGTTCAGTAGACATCTTAATGGCAGCAATTCCACGAGTGCAACCAGCCATCCTCTCATGTACATCACAAAAATCACCACAAGTATACAAGAGCAATTCTATGGAGGATGCCACTCTATCTTATATCTTTCATATCGACCCCATAGACCAACTCATCAGGAGCATGTGTATCCACCTTGCAAGATGAAGCCCCAAAAGATGAGCTTAATCGTCCCGACAAGGAAGCTCCCTTATAGTGAGAACTTCGTTGGGCATCCTCTGTATGGATAGAATAATGGCCATCTTCACGATGAACAAGAAGAAATGCTTCACAAAGTTTACCAGGTTGCAACTATTTCATGGCGCATGTCCCATCACCGACCATTCACCGCCAATCGCGTCCACTAGGGTCATCTGGGTGACAGTGAGTCCTCAGACGATGTCGAGGGCAACGACCAACTTCGTTCTTCAAGACTTCTCCTTCTGTAACTCCACCTCTTGAGAGGAAGTCAGAGCATCATCTAATCCCCATCAAAAGCGGTCTCTCGACTAATATGATACTTTTCCATGACCATTTTGTCTGTTTTGCATGCGAAAGAGGGTTTCCAATTGGATGGAAGATTGGAAGAAGGGGCTGAAAGCTAACATCAGTTGATATTTATGAGGCCTTGGGTTTATTGTGTGCTGTGATGGAGGAGGGGCAGTCAGTGAGAAGTAGTGGCAAGGAACATGCTAGTGGGTAGAATTATGAAAAGCTTGTGTGTGGGAGATTTTTTTTTTTTTTTTTTTTCGGTGTGTTTGGTGGGGGGGTGGAGGGGTAGTGCTTTGTCATGCAAAAAGGGAGGCTTGGGGAAGCTACAGCTGTTGGAGTTATGGGTAGCTGCAAGCGGACGAGAGAGAGAGCTGGGGAGCGCTGGGTTGTGTCCTAAGTGAGAAAAGATTTTCTCTGATAGGAGAAGATGATGGTAGTGTAGTTTTGCTGTGGATTTTTCGGGATAAGCCAATCAAGATAACTTTAGAGGTAAAAAACTTTTCTTTTGTTTTGATTGGTTGGAAGGGGCGTGGAGGTATGAACCAAAGAAAATGCTAAGTGGTGGCTTGATAGTGAAGATATCGAGGGCAGATTATTTTATTTTATTTATTATTTTCTTAACCTCTTAAATTATTTGTCTTTAACTCATGTATAAAAGCATGACAATATGGGTATCCTTTGTAGACAATTTATATATTCCAGATGTATTGACGCAGTTTATTTTGCGATAGTGTCGTTTGTGAAAACTTTAAAGACAATCGATACAATTTTAGTCTAAGTTATGTGCGTTGTGTCGACAGTCTGTCGATTTCATAGTGCTTTCTCCTTTCAATTACAAAAAACTCATACTTAGGCAATTTTGATGTTCCAAATGCGCTTGCACATTATTTTTTGTGATATGTGTTTGTTTAATCAACTTCACCGATGGTTGGGGCGATTCCGGTTCAAATTACATGGGTAGTGCTGACAATTCATTGTTTTCGATCATGGAAGGATCATTCATAGGTGATTTTGATGCTTCATATGCATTGGTATAGTCCAATTTAGGATCAGAAGTTGTTAAGGTGGCTTGTACGATGATTGAAATAAATTAGCTTCAATCTGCGAATATTCACATTCATCATTTGCTGCTGCCATGTTTGATTGACTTATTTTGTAGAGTGTATGAGGGGGTGAAGAAATGTCCCTTAACAATATGGTGTGCACTTAAGGTAGAACATATTTGTTGCAAGCTATTTAACAAAGTAGATCTCTAAGAGCTTGTTTGAATGTCACGTTGAGGATTTCGACTTTGCAAATCTCCGATAATGCTATGACATGTAGATGCAAAGTTTTGGTTGAACTTTGATCTGCAAACTTGTGTTATTGTAGATTGTTCTTTGATAGATAGTGTGTTATGACTGTGTGAAATATGTGTTGTATTTGAGTGGAGGATCTTAGCCCCATAAAATAGGTGTTGGATTGGAGTTTCATTTACTTGACTGCAATTATTTTTTGGGTAGAATGAAGGTCGTCATTAGTTTATTACCTTGTGCTTGATAATCTGATGATGATAGTTTTGAAATTTGGATTTTGTGCTTTCCTAACTTTAGTTCTAGTGGACATGATGGGGGAATAATCTTGATTTGTCTCAACGAATTTTTTAGAAAACTGAGTAAACATTCTGCCTAATGTTTTCTACTTTGGTGTCCTGGTTGAAGGAAGCAAGCCGATGAGCTCATCTTTGGGGCCTAATAAGATCGATGGCAATAAGTTGTTGACCGATCCAATACTTGGTGGTCAGATTGACTTATTAATGACATAATATCTTTTTTTTCATCCTTAGCTTTCATATTAAAACTGAGATAATTTCTTTGGTCCTGTGTCTACACTTTGAATTTATTGAAGCACATAGATTCTTTGATCTTCTAGGGCTTTATTGAAGAACGTATTGTTTAATAGTTTAGCTTCAATATATTTAAGCGGTTTCATAATCTCTCTCACTTAAGTAATTAACATTCTTATCAGTTTTTCTAACCCAAATCATTCATCAGACAAATATGATTCTAAACGTGGCCTTTATAGGTTCAAGTGGTAGCTCTTACTATGTAGTACGTTGTCCTGCCCCATCTTGAATTCAAGAGGTAGCTCCTATGGTGCAGCATTTTGGTTCTGTATGACACTTAGTTCTCATCTTCAGTCTGGTGTCTTGCTATGTTTCTATTTGTAAGAGCCGCAACTCTTACCTGTCGAGATATTGTTATCTATGGTCTAATGGTGTTATGGTTTTGTCCTATTGGTGTAACTTCTTGTGAGGTTAACCATCCTTGGAGTGTTTTTGCTCGAGACCGCTACTAATTCAAGAAGTGGCTCCCATCATGTAGCACTTTGTTCATCTTTAGTTCAGAAGGTGGCTCCCATGGTATAATATTTTGTTTTGCATGACACTTAGCTCTCATCTTTTAGTTGGTGTAATATTTTGATACCACTTGTAATAGCCCCAACTCTAACCCATCAAGATATTGATCACTTTTGGTTACTAGGTTTACATTCTTATGTTTCGTGAAATAGAAATGTGGTGGAGATTTGATATAATTATTCACAGTTGCTTCTAATGTCAAGATAAATTGTTATAGTAATACTAAAACGATTGCTTCTGTAGCAATTTCTATAACAGTGATTAGGATTTCACAGAGTTGTTAAAGAGTGCAGGGAGTATGCTGCTTGTGCAATGTAAAGAACAATTGACACAGGTTTTTGTTTGAATAGGATGCGGAGCTGTGCCTCAGGAGTGGACCTCAAAATCGAGAGACCAGTCCACTTGCTTACTTGCTAGATTGGTTTAGCGCCTCTAGCCCCCTTGGGCTAGGCGGCCCCCTTGGGCTAGGCAGCCCCTTTGGGGTCCTATTTTACCAAAGTAAGCTACTAATGAGAGTTTCTTTTGCTATGAGACATTTGAACATGTTCTTTCCTTGCTGTTGGGACAACTTTGGATTGGTTTTATGTAATTGAGATTGTACACTCTGGCCTTATATAGTTGGAGTGTTGTATCCTTAATCTCTCTCAGCTGGTGCATCTATAGTCGGCCCAAATTTAGAAGGTGAACTCTCTCAGACGGATTAATATCTTTTCTTAACTCTACATCCGTTGCCTACTTATTTACTGCATTTGGATTGTTGTCTAGCGTCTGATTGCAGAGGATTTCAATCTTCATCACCTCTTTCTTCCCTGTTCCCCACCCAAGAATATCCTAATTCATCTTTTGATCCTTTCACATTATCTAAGAATCAAGATCGGTGTCATTTGGTATCAAAGCCTTAAAACCTAGGCTTTTTTTTTAAAACCCAACCCTAGTGTACTACCTTCACCAAAAGCCATCCCGATATCCTCCACCCAACTCTCAGCCTTCAACGAACCCTAGATCCAAAATCTTCACCTTTGCCTCATACCTAAAGTGAGGAGATCCACCATGTTGCCAAGGAGGAATCTTTAAAGGGGAGTTCAAGGCCTTACCTTGGAAGAAATGTAAATAGAAGTATTCCAATTGCAACGAAAACTTACTGATTTTGAAAAAAAGGCAACATGAATAAGTCACCCAAAACAACATAGATAGCCAATTGGGAGGAGAGGATGAGAAAATCCTTTCAATCAAGAAGTTTTAAGCCACAAAGAGCCGGTGTTATATCATTTTTGCATTGAGTATTGGAAGAGAGGAGATTATTTTGGAGTGAAGGTTGATTTATCTGATTGTGATTGGTAAGTTCATAGACCGTGAAATAGGTCTTTGAGTACAAGGATGTTTTGCTCATTATAAGGGTGAAGCTAGCCACCATTAAGTTAAAAAACAATGTCTTCATATGGTGGGAGAATTTGAAGCGTTTGCACTTGTGTGAGATAAAAAACAACATCAAGATCTGATCCACGATCAAGGAGATACGACAAATGTATCTCCCAACGCACTGCATACATGATAGCTTTTTGGGACTCCATGTGCAAGAGAAAGTTCTATTAGTATGCGAGTATGCCACTGATTTAAACATCTTACATAGATGAGTGAATTTATGGAGCCAGAGAAAAATATCATAGCTTAGTATTTTGAAGGATTGAGGCAATCTATTAGCTATGTGGTATAGTTGCTATTGAACTTTAATGGATGTTTAGACTCTAGCCCTAAAGGTGGAGCAGCAAGACAAGAACATTAGTGTTCGTTGGGTTGGGCAACAACAACACATCAATTAGAGTGCCAAGGCCCATTTTCTATGAAAAAAATTCAACAGAAGGAAGTAAAGAGAATTGATATTACTAACATCTCCAAGAGATATCCAACTAGAAAGTGCTTCAAGTGTTATAGATATGGGCACATTGCATCCAACTACCCAAACAAGAGAGTGATTTTCTTTACTGAGCAGTTGCAATGAAAGAAGTAGATATCAGAGACTATGAAGAGCAGAGAAATGGAGAGAAATACTATCTATCTGCAGATGATGGTGAAATGTCTATAATTTGATGAGTTTTTTAGACCAATGCCCAACAAAAATCAATAATGGCTTAGACAGAACATCTTTCATACCTATTGTATTGTGATAGAGAATGAGTGCAGTCTCATTATGGATTGAGTATTTGCAAGCACATGTTGTCTACACAAATATTGACAAGTTGAGCTTATTAGGTAGAAGTATTCATAACCATATTCTCTAGCTTGATTGAAGAATGGGAAATGAGATCAATATTGTCAAGAGATATTTGGTACAATTTTTATTGGAGAAGAGCTACGTGATTATTTGTGACGTGATATCGTTTCTATGAATAAATGTAACATTCTGCTGTTGAAAAATTCAATGATGATGAGCACTTGTATAGAGATGAGAGGCATAATATCTCTTTTTACATTTCTACAAGTTATGAGTGAAGCACCAGTGGGATTAGCTTTGGTGAAGTTGAATAGAGGAGCTGATACTTGAGATAGCATGGCTTTTTTAGAGGAGTTTCAAAATGTTTAGATTGATAGTTTCCCACCTAGATTATGACCCATACAAAGATTCAACATGCTATAAGTCTTTTTCTATTATCAGTACTCCTGGTCGATCAACCTATCGGATGAGCTGAGGAGCTGTTTGAGGATCTAATGACTTGGCTTCTAGTCCATGGAGTCCATGGAGCACTTGCATTTGATAGTAGACCAGTAAAAAAAATTATCATCAAATATCGTTTCTCCTTTTTGAGATTGGACAACTTATTGGACCAGTTGTGTGTTGCTAGCATCATTAGCATTTTTTCTAAGATAAATTTGTGTATTAGATTATCACTAGATTCAAATATGGCTCGGGTAGGGTTGTGCATTACTTGGTCAAAACCAAATAATCAAAATTGAACTAAGCTTATTTGGTTAATTCGATTTGATTTCAAAATAATAAATTTTTTTTGTTGTAAAAAAATTAATATTTGGATATCAAATTTTGTCTCGATTTTAATATTCATTAAACCAAAAAATCTGAAAAATTAAAGAATATTAAGATAATGAAATTAAATTCATTTTAAAATAAAATAAATTGAATATATGGCATATTTATTTTAGGTTAGTTTAAATTTTTTTAATATTAAAAGTTTGTTAGTAGATAAGAAAGAAATGAAATTTTTAATTTTACAATAGAACCTTAAATTTTAATTATTTTTTGGTCAAACTAAATTTTGATTTTCTCCAAATTGAGCTAATAAAATTGAATTATATTTCAGTTCGTTTTGGATTTGTTTTAGAAAAAACTTAATCGATTTAATATTCTAGATTTTGGATTTCAATTTCATTTGGTTTAACTAATTTGCGAACTGATTCATCTATATTAATTAATTGCACACTTCTAAGCTCAGGGAAGAGTAGAAAACTAAGTTTAGCGAGCGTTGTACTATATGAGTAGACGGTTATGCCTTTTGGTTTATGTATTTCCTTGAGCTTTTTTATGAGAATGATGAATTATGTTTTTTGAATTTTCATTGAGAAGTTTGTGGTTTTGTATTTTGACAATAAATTAATGTATAATTGTTCAGAGGATTTGTACCACTTTTGATAGATGTTTTGGAGTTTCTTCGGATAATGAAATTGTATAGTCGTCCAAAAAAGTGTCATTTTTTTAAGGTGTAGATGCTTCCTATGATATATAATTTTAGCGGCTAGCATTGATATGGACCAAGGGAAGGTCAATAGGAGTGTATAATCTGTTAATATGGTTGGATCCTTTGTCAAAGCAAATGTAATCGAAATCCAAAATTCAAAAATCGAACTGACCAAGCTTTTGCTAAAGCAAATCCAAACTGAACCGAATTATAATTTTGTTTTTATAGCCTTGATTTGGAGCAATCTGAAATTTATCAATTGGCCTAAAATAAGTAAAACATTAGGTTTTATATAAAAATTAAAATTTCATTTCTCTTTTCTCATCACTTCACCATCTCTTTAAAATTTAAAGAATTCAAACTAACCTAAAATAAACATGTCTAATGCTTAGTTTAGTTCTTTCTTGAAGAATTTAATTTTTAATCCTAATATTATTTGGTTTTTTGGTTTCTTTGGTTTAATGAAATATTAAAATTGAACCAAAAACCAAATATTGAAAATTGAATCTTCAAGATGACCTTGGTTCGCTTTAATTTTTTTGATTTTTACCACATAATTCTCACTCCTAAAGGTAATAAACTAGCGATGCTCAAATATCTTAAACATAATAACAAAACTAAAATAACATTGCCATATCTTAAATAGGGTAACTAATACAATACTAAACTTCTAAAATAAAAGTACACAAGGATACTCAATATAAGATAACTAACATGACATTCATATGACAAACACACCTTAAACTCTCTAATATCACTTTTGTTACAATTGACCTGACGACTTGGAATGAACAGATGGTCGGATGAGGAAATTTAAAATTATCTACGTTTATTTTCTATCACTAACAAATTATAATCCAAATATAAATTGAAAAAGCCACTAAAGAAGTCCAAGTAAAATATTTTAATTAACAAATAAAAAATTATTTTTCTTGTTGCTGATCTGGCTTTTTGTAAACATTCTCTTTAGTATTAATCTTTTATTTAAAATGTTATACTTGAAAAATATATTAAAGACCTTAATGAGTTATCCAAGATAATCCAATGGAGTAATCACACTTTTAAACTAAATTAACCCCAGTAAAAGAAGACAATATGTATGCTAGTATATTTTAATATCTTCTAGAAAATCATATAATAATTGATATCATATATTCATGATGCTTGTTCATGGAAGAAATCTAGAATTTTTACATGCATTGTCTTTTACTTTACTTTTAAATTATCTTTTACTTTACTTTTTGAGATGTAATCTCTTATAACTTTAGTATACTTCTTACTCTTAACTCTTACATCCATCTTAGGTGTACCGTCAAATATAACTTATCAAGCTCCTTACAAATATTATCTTGTCGGCACAATGATTCATGATCTAAATTATACGAATTTCTAAGATAAAAAGGTACCTACTCACCCTTAGTCGATACTCTCCCGTCTGTACAACATTTAGTGATCTAAATTTTACAATTATTTAAGGTGGTAGGATGCGTACCCTGACCAATACTCTCTCGTCAACACAACAATTAGTGATATAAATCTCACAATTGTCTTAGGTGGTAGGTAAAACAACTACACGCTCGAGTACATCGACATTTCCAACCAGCACCATAAGGGGGTATACTCGTTTTCCTATCATGCAAGTACAAACATTTATGTGTACAATAGTTTCATACTTCACAACATATATTATTTTATTATGAGACACATTGTATTTATCAATGAATGAATAAGCACGTCTCTTCTAAAATTTAAACACATCTACTATATTTAATGTTCTCAACTCATTATTGAATTATGAGGATTTGGATGTTCCGAAAGAAAGTGAATTCTTTCCTACTTGTGGAGAGCGACACAAAAATGAACCCTGCGATCTTTTGTGCACGTATGATCCGATCGGTACCGACTCCCGTTCTGTGGAGTCCAATAGCTGAACTTTTCCGTCTATTGGCTGCTATCAGCCTTGTGGGCCCCCATCTTTTATAATATCATAATTAAAATAGGGTTTTAATTTATGTCTTAGTATAAATTTATTGTTTAGAACTTGATGTGAATATTTTTATTTGGTTTATGTTTTTTGAAGATATTTTTTCTATGTTTTCATTTACTTTGAGTGTTGTAGCCTATTCTTCTTCAAGTGGCAAGTGTGTATCTTGAAGAGAATGCATGGTTGAACCTTCTGATGTCTATTCTCCGCCACCCTAGCAGCATCTCTTCTGATTTCGGCTCTAGGGTAACAACAATCATGACTTTTCCCCCTCCAATATCCATGGATTTTACCTTCTCTGTACCTTTTTTCATCCCCACAATGTCTTGCCAGTCCCCACTAGATTCGATCTTTAAGCACATTCTACGAATCCTAAATGAGTTTCATAGATGCAAAGAAGGTTTTGACTATTTTTGATCTAAAAGAGGAATCAAGATTGTCTGTTTGAGAGAAGTTAGTTTTGTCCCAAAGAAAAAAACTCCAGTTGGAAGAAAGCTTGATTTTGGGACTTCAGTGGGGTGTAAGGTCTATTCACAGAAAAGTGTGTTTTAAGTGGCAAAAAAAATTTAGAACTTATTTTTAGTGTTTTTAAAAATAAATTAAAATGTATTTTCAAATAAACAATTATAAAAGGTAAACAAACATATTATTTTGTTATTTTTAGTATTTTTGAATGCACAAGTAAAAAAATTAAAATAAAATTGATTCCAAGCAACCACCCCTTAGGGCTTGTTTGGGTTCAATTTTATTTTTTGTTATCATTTTTGTTTTTATTTTTATTTTTCCCTTTGTTTTTAAAACTATGTTTATTTAAATTGTTTTTAATATATATATATATATATATATATATATATATATATATATATATATATATATATATATATATATATTATTCATAAAAATAAATAAACATATTTTTGAAAATACTAAAAAAATTTTTAAACTGGTAAAAATAAATAAACATGATTTGAAAATGTTTAAAATAACTTTTGGGTATATTGAATGTTTTAAAAACAACCATATTTTATTAAAACATACCAAACTTATTTTGTTTCAAAGCACAATATAAAAAAAATTAAATAAAAATTAAATAAATAGAAATAAAAAAAACAAAAGTGATTCCAGACAGCCCCTTTGGGCCCATTTGACATCATTTTTGTTTTCATTTTTATTTTTATTTTTGAAACTTATTTGATTGGTATAATTTATATATGTTTTTTTAAACAAATCAGCTTATTTTTAAAATACTCATAACACCTATAAGATGTTTTGAATTTTTAAAAACAACATAAAATCAAAACATAAACAAAATAAAATAAAAATAAAAAAGACATAAAATTAAAATGATCCCAAACAGGGCCTTAGTGGCTGTTAGGGATCACTTTTAGTTTTAGTTTTTTAGTTTTTAGTTTCATCTTATTTTGTTTATGTTTTTACTTAAAATGGGCTATGTTTTGTAAGTTATAAAAAGTTGAGTTGTTTTTAAAAACACTAAAAATAATTAATAAATATTTTGAGAATTTTTAAAAATAAGCGAATTTATTTTTGAAGATAAAAAAAAAAAAAAAAAGAAGACACTAAACAATCATGTTTTTAAAATGAATCTAAAAAAAAAAAACAAAATATAAAATTCAAAAGTGATCCGTAACAAGCTCTTAGTTTTTCCATCATTTATTTTCATTATTCTTACATAGTTTTTTGCATATTTTGTAGAAATTTAATTTGTTAAATTTTTTCTATCAAACTTCATTTATGTTGATGTTACCCGTATTTGTGAAACAATGATATGAATTTCAGAATTTGCACTAGTTTACGAAATTCTAATAATTTTGTGGTAGCTTTTTATTCTAAGAATTGATTTATGTATTTTGTTTATACACATTTTCGTTCTTTCTCCTTGTATTTTTCCTTTCCCTAACAAGCCTCTTGTTTCCTATTTCCCCGAATTTTACCTGTTTTTGTGTACCTCATCTGAGATTGTGCTTTTAGGTCGACTAAGTACATTTGATTTAATTTTTATGGATTGTATGCTCTTACTAGATATTTTCATTCACAGAGCAATGGAACTTTTAGAGTTAGAATGGATTCCATTTTGATTGACATAGATTACAATTTAGGAGATTGATCATTTTATGTTTTTTTTTTCTGCTTTTATTTGAAACTTATCTTGCATTTGATATGATATGCTATCAAATGAATGTGCTTGCAGTTTTTTTTTTTTTTCTTAAAATTTCATTGGAGCTGCATGGTATATTTTTCTTACTTCATTTATTTGTTAATAGAAGTGTACCTTTGTTAAGTTAGATTCCCAAAACATGAGCTGTTCAGAAAACGATGGCGACAACTTAGTGCTGTCAAAGGAACAGGTCGAGTCATCATCTACTGACGAAGGCAGCTGTAGTGGATCATCGGCAGGAGGAGGAGGGGTTACTTTGAAGAAGGGACCTTGGACAACTGCAGAAGATGCACTTTTGATCTCGTATGTCCGGAAACATGGGGAGGGAAATTGGAATGCCGTTCAAAGACACTCTGGACTTCTTAGGTGTGGGAAGAGTTGCCGTCTGCGATGGGCTAATCATCTCAGGCCACATTTGAAAAAAGGAGCCTTTAGTCCAGAGGAGGAGCAGCTTATTATTCAAATGCATTCTAAAATGGGAAACAGATGGGCTCGGATGGCTGCTCTTGTAAGCATCGTTTTCATGAATTAAGCAATAATTTCTAGGAAGATTTACTTACATACCACCCGATTCTTACATATTTACTTATCTAACACCTAAATTTTAATTTTTACATACAGTCCACCTTACCCATACATGAAAAGGTGTAATCCACTTTTTAAAAGTTAAAATGATTTTTTATGTAATATGAAAGATTTGGATGGTATAACTATAAAAAGCAAAGTTTAGGTGTTAGACATGTATATACATAGGGATTGGGTGGTATGGATGTAAATGCCCCTAACTTCTTTAACTTTCGTTCACTTATGAAGATAGCTTACTCGATGGATGATTAGCCTCTTTCCTACCTCTATTTTTACATACTATAGTATATGTTTACAATATTTACAGAATGTTCTTCATCTTTTATGCATTCTAAAGAAAATGCTTCATAATTGTTTTGTACCCTATGATAGTTGGTTGTGGCGATCATGCCCCTATCATCTTCATGTTCAGCTTTGCATTTTTAAGACTTCAATTATGTGAGTCGGTGGATTTGGTCCGTATTTTCAGCAATGCCAAGTTTATATGCTTTGCCATTGTACAAAGTGGAGTATTTTATGAATTTTATCGGTAGATACTAATTTACTAGAATCTTTTGAAAATAACTCCATTCACATTGGCACCATTTAATATTTATACTTGGATGCTTAAAGAATCTTTAAATGGGGCTTGCGTTTGAGTCTGATAGGCTATTCTTAATCATATATGTTTAGAAAGTGAAAGTTTAACCTGTTTTCTTTATTGATGGATATGTGCAGAAACTGCAAGGCTTCGTCTTTTATATAGTTAATGTTTTTTGTCACGGCATGCATGGTCCCATCTTTATAACTCACATTGTACTTATCTATTGCAATGTCCATTTTGGTGCTGAATTAAGGCAGCTTAGAACGAGTAGTGCAAGTACTGATAGCGTTTTGTTATATTATTCACAAAATTTAAGTGATTGATATCGACTTGGCTATATTAATACATCCATGGTTTATTTAAATTAGCTAAACAAGGCAGCCTGGACTAGAGTATGCTGGTTGGTTTATATGAAGTAGTTATTCATTAGTAACTGGAAAGTGCAATTGACATTTTTTTGGCATGCGTTATTAAGTCCGATAAATGGGATAAGAATAGGATAGAAGTAAATAGATGGGGACCTTTAATAACCTAGATAGAGATGCGGGACCATTTATTTAATCTTGCTATGTTCAAGGTGATAGGACATCCACAATTGTAATTGTAAGGAATGATTACACCCATAGGATGTTAACTTAAAAAGTGGAAATTAAAGTGTTGTTTTAATTGGGCTTTATGCTTTTATTATAGCCTAAAAAAAGTAGCATGTGTGTTTCTATCTTTTTGCATCTAGCACACCTATGGTACAATAATACTCTAACTGGTAGGCTGTTTCATTTAGGCACAGTTGCATGCTCTAATTTCACATCAGAGGGAGGATTGGCTTTAGAAGTGTCATAATCAATGAATATTTTGCGAAGAACTTATCCATGAAGGGATGATAACTGTTCTAGCTTCAGTTTAGTCTGTTAGCCGTCTTTAAAATAAAAAAAGTCTATCGTCAAAATGTGTTGGTTATTATCGAATTATTCTAGTGATCACTTATGAGTAGGGCTGTCAAAAAAACTCGTTGTTCGCGAACAGTTCGTGTTCGGTTCGTCAATGAGTTCGTGTTCGATTCGTTCGATAAGTAAACGAGACAAACATAAATAATTTTTTTTTCATTCGGTTAGTTAAACGAACAAAACACGAACAGTAATGTGTTCGTTCGTGTTCAAATCATTATTATTCGAAATATAAAATAATTTAAAATAATTATATATAAAAAAATTATGATATTTTAAAAAATTAAATTTTATAAATTATAATATATAATAAATTAGTAATAATAATATATTAATATACTATATTAGTAATATAGTAATATAGATATTATATATTTATATAATATAAATTATATAATTAATATAATATATTATTTGTATATATTAATATTATGGATGTCAAACTGGCTCGTCGTTCGCGAACAACTCGTGTTTGACTCGTTTGTAAAGAAACGAACACGAACAGTGACTTCACGAACAATTTCAAACACGAGCTTTTTTCAAACAAACTAAATTTCAGACAAACCGAACACGAACACAAGCTCTGTTCGTTCGTGTTCGGTTTGTTTACACCCCTACTTATGAGACATAACATTGTTTAGCCCTCAATGACTATGCCTATGTTTGATTCCTAGACTTGCATTTGAGCACTTCTTTAATATCATAGAACTAGGAGCTTGTGCTCCATTGTCCTTATTAGATACATGGAAACCAATTTACCTATCACATTCCCACTTTCGATTTGTTAAGAAATATGAAGAGCATGATGAATTTACATCGAAAAACACAATATTTTAGTGAAAACTGAGATTTTATTTTACGGTTCAATGTTTATTTCATTTAGATGCCTTAAGGGCGCCCTATTTGTTGCCCACGTATGACCCAAAATAAGAAAGTTCTCTAAATACTTTTAGATTTAGTCCAACATACTTAGATTTCATCAAAGACAACAAATTTTCAAAATTAAAATTACTAATTTAAAATTTTATTTCATAAGCCAGTTTCAAAACTATATTAGAATTTCTAATGGTAGGAAAACTCTAGTAGAACACTATAGAATGGAGACACATGAAGCACATCGTTCCTCAAACTGTGGAAGGTCATGAATGGCTCACCTAGATTGTTTGATTTAAAGATGATGGATGGTAGTTCAGTGGTTGAATATTTGAATAATTTCAACACAGTGACAAATTACTTCTATTCTTTGGGCATCAAGTTTAATGACGAGGTTAGGGCACTGTTACTTTATCTTCATTGCTAGAAAGCTGGGATGTACCAGCATTGTGGTGAGCAACTTTTCATGTAATATTAAGTTAAACATTGATGATATTATGAGGTTAGTGCTAAATGAAGAAGTGTGTAAAAGGATGAGCAGTGAAACCTTAAACTCTACATTGAATATTGAAAACAGAGGAAGAAATCTTGATAAAAACACATGTAGAGAAACATTCAAGTACAGGAGAGGAAAGTCCAAGTCAATGAGAGAAAAATCGGAGGTGAATGCTTGAAATGCGAGAAAAAATGTTACTTCAAGAAGAACTGCAAAACTCCAAAGGTTGGTGGTGGAGGTCCAGGTAAGAAACTTTCTAAAAATGTCTCCAATAATAAAGTTTAAGGTGACTCCAGTTTTATCCCTATATAATGTTGAATCTTGGATGATAGATTTAGGAGTCACTTTTCATGTGTGCCCTAATAAAGAGGTCTAAAAACTACACTCACAGTGATCTAGCGAAGATGCATTTTAGAGATAACAATGTCTCGATATTGTGGATATTATCTTGTCTAATGGAACAGTATGGAAGCTCAATAAAGTTAGACATGTTTCATCTTTAAAGAGAAATTTGGTCTCGATGAGCCAACTTGTAAGGTTAGGGTATGTGACTACTTACACGAGTGATTCGTGGAAGGTGACCAAAGGGGCGATGGTGATGGCTCAAGGCAACATTGAAGACATTCTTTACCTGATCAATGAGATGTTTGAATCTATTGTTGTAGCTTGAATAAAGATTGATACATTTATTTGGCACACACTCTTGGACATATGAGTGAGAAATATATGAAATCCCTACTTTTTAAGAATAAGTTTCATGATTTTAAAATTTATAGAGTATATTTTTTTTTAATATTGTGTTTATGACACGCAAATGAAGGTTGCTTTTTTAAAAAGTATGTTAAAGGTGAAGTAAAAAAAATTGGAGTTAGCTCAAATTGATGTATGGGGTCCTAGTCCACTTTAGCCTATTGGAGGTTCCCAATACTCACTTTTATTGATGATCACACCAGAAAGGTATAGGTGTATTATCTGAAACACAAATATGATGTATTTGAAGTGTTTAAAAAGTGAAATATCATGATTGAGAATGCGACGAACTTGAGGTTGAAGTGTCTCAGATCAGATAATTGTGGCGAGTATTTTGATCAGATGTTTGGGAGTTATTGTGCATAAGAAGGGATTAGACATGTGTTTACTATTCTAAGGACACCACAACAAAATTGTGTGATTGAGTGCATGAATAGAACCAGTACAGAGATTGTCAGGTGTATGTGGTTGCACTTATGCTTGCCAAAACAGTTCTGTGTAGAAGCAGTAAATACTGCAACTTATCTGATCAATCGTAGTCTGTCAGCACCTTTGAATGAAGGCTTATAGAAGAAGTTTGGAGTGACAAAAGGGTAAATTTATCTCACTTGAAAATCTTTGGTTGTTCAACGTATGTTCATCTTGATGTAGGATCTAGAAACTTAATTTAAAATCAGTTAAGTGCACTTTCATTGGTATGACTTAGATGAGTTTGAAGAACAAATTCTGGGATTCTTAGAATATTAAATTCTTTAGGAGCAGTGATGTTACTTTCATTGATATGAAAATGTACAAGGATAGGAACAGAACTTAGAATTATCCATCAATTACTTCTGAAGACTCTAAGCATGTTGAGAAAAATGATACAAGCAATAAAAAAAATGGAGAAAGGATAATTACTCAATCTGGTGAAGCACAAGAAATTTCTCAGTCACATGTTACTAAAATCAGAACATCCAACAGAGCTACACAATCGATGTAGAGATATTCTCCTTTTTTATGCTATATTTTGTTAACTGATAGTGAACTAGAGTGTTATGAAGAAGCCATCAAGTTGAAGACTCAATGCAGTGGAAGTTTGTTGTTGATGACAAGATGTAGTTGTATTAGCCACTTTAAAAAAGGAAAAGAAAAGAAATGTAAGTGGTGGAAAGGATTCGATTTATCGTCACGATGGTCCCAGTTGTCTTTAAGCGATTATTCGTAACAAATAGAGAGAGAGAGCAGAGAGGGAGAAATGGAAGGAAAAGACGTCAAAGTAGACACAACGGGTTTCTTTGCGTGCAAAGGTAGGCATCGAAGTCACTGGAGGAAGCAACATACTCATCTGTGCGGGTCAATCTGAAACCTAGCCAATCAAAATCAAGAAGGAAGGAGGAAGAGGTGATGTGCAGGCTTACCAACAAACAATTCCTTTCATTCACTCGGCGTACGAGAATGATAAGGCCTCAAGCGGCTCTATAGACTATCGCGAGCAGCAAATGGGAGGAAGAGAAGCTTTGTGCGAGCATACAGGTGCTCGACCGTGCCCTAGCCAACCACTAAAGAAGAGAGGAGTAAGGAGGAGAAGAAGAGCAACATCGGTGTCTGGCGACGACTTCTCTATCAAACATAGAGGAGGAGCCGACATGGATATCGTGCGGAGGAAGACGAAGCAGGTGGAAGAAGAAGATCTTGCGTGTAGGGTCGAGCTGAGAGTGAACGAGGACGTGGTATCGAGGACTTGCAATGCTTATTTGAGTTGCGATCGAAGGAATAAGGATCGAAGCAGATGTGTGGATTTGCATGGGTTAGGCAGAATAGTGTTAAGGTTTTATAAACTTTAATTTATGAATTTAATATATTATTAATTAGTAGTTATTAATAGTATGATTTAAATAAATCTAGATTCAAGCTATACAAGTTTGACTTTTGGATGGAGAAAATGGCGACGACAATAAAGAAAGGTTATGGTGAGTTAAAGCTTTAGCATGTTATGAATTTAATATATTTGTCTGACTAATAAAATATTAATATACTTTTAATTAAATCAGAATTTTGGATATATAATCTGGAGATGTGATCAAGGAAGGAGCAAACAAACAAATTTGATTGAGGTAAGTTCTACTTATGCCTATTAAATTAAAAGATATATTACTACCTAAAATAAGGTATAATTGAGAAATACTTCATACTTTTGATTAAAAACAATAATGAAGTTGATAAATATTATGTTTTACTTTCTTAGATACTAAATAGAGGACATCAAGGATCAAGTGATTGCAAGGATCATCAATAAGGGTCAGGTGTGTGCTTTTACTTCTAAATTATGGTAATAAAATTGTATTTCATCTAAATCATTTGCATTAGAATGTCATTAGTCAATATAAATTTTTGCTGCAACTAGAATATGATTGTTCTGTCTTATTATTCAATTTGATTATCTAGAAATGAATGTGAATAATTTGCATAGTTATACTTATCTACTACACATGCATGTTATAAAATAAAATATTGGATAATATTTAGAATGTAAATGATGATTTATAGTATGTTTGCATGTGCATGTTTAACTATGATGAAGTCACTCATTTATGGTACTAGCAGGGAAACACTAAGATATTCGTACGTAAATAAAAAATGACATTAATATTGATGTGTCTTCATTGACATAATCTTTAGACAGTATTTTTGTGATAGATCTATATAAATTAGAAAGATATTGATATGTAAAAGTTATAGAAAAATAGTGAATGTATCGAATTTTATTGAGAGACCATATTAGATAGTGCAAACCTTCAAACGATCTTAGATTGATTTACATAAAGTTTAACTGACATGCATATTGTTTCTTTTTCGTTGAATTACAATAATTTAGGAGTATGAGTATTCACTATAACTCTGTTTAGTTTATTTTTGCTTTAACTAATTTTTTAAGTTTAATTTAATTGATTAAAAGATGAACAATAGCGAAAAAATGTGCATAGAAGACGCAATCAATCAAAAATGAGGTAAATTTAACTGCCTTATTTTAATTCATATTTTTTTATAGTGGCTCTTTCATTATTAAAATATTAGTTATGGAAATTTAATGTTTTACCGTTCGACCGTCTATACCACCATGGTTAATTCTAAGCTCCGGGTCAGGTCATTACAACAGTCACTTAAGTCAATTCAAATATGAAATTTGACATAACTATCGGATGACAAAAAGACACTGAACAACAAGTGGATCTATAAGGTGAAAAAAGTCAGATGGTAGCAGGTGTTGCAAGGTATGATTTGTTGTAAAGGGTTTTCAACAAAAATGACTGGATTATTAGGGATATTTTCTCTAGTAATAAAGATGACAACCATCATAGTTGTGTTGAGCTTGGTAGTAGACAAAAATCTACATATGGAGCAAGATGAACGTTAAGACAGTTTTCTTGTATGGTGACTTGTAATAAAAGTTATATATGGTGCAACCATAGGGATATAAAGTTTCATGAAAAACAAATATGGTCTATTGATTGAAGAAAAGCCTTTATGGTTTGAAGTAGACCCTAAGCAGTTCTATGTGAGGTTTGATAGGTTTATTTCAAACAATGGTTGCATGAAGTGTCAAGCAGATTATTGTTGTTTCATAAAAAATTTTGGTAATTTCTATATCATGCTTGTATTATATGTGGATGACATGCTAATTGCAAGGGTATATGAAGAATATCTGGGACTTGAAGGAACAAATATCAAACGAGTTTGAGATGAAAGATTTAGGTTCAACCAAGAAGATCCTTAATATGAGAATCAATAGGGACAAGAGTACGGGTACAATGAAGTTGTCTTGGGCAAAAAATATTGAGAAGGTCCTACACAAGTTCAACATGAGTGTGACAAAATCAATTTGTACCTCCTTAGGTAGTCAATCACTTTAAACTATCTAAAAAACTATCACTTTAAACTATCTAAAAAACTATCACCCAAATCTGAAGCAGAGCAAACACAAAAGAAAAACACTCCATATGCTTCAGTGCTTGGAACTTTGATGTATGTGATGATATGTACAAGTCTACATGTTACACATATAGTGGGAGTGATCAACATGTACGTATAGATAATACATGGAAACATCACTGGAAGAAGGTGAAGTGAATGCTTAGATACTTGAAAGGAGCAGGCAAGAATGCACTTTGCTTCAAAGGTGCGTGAATTAGTCTATAATGATATGTAAATTCAAATCTAGCGGGGTTCTGAATGCAGTAAACTCTAAGTGGGGTTCTGAATGCAGTATGTCTCTCATCTTTAGGAGCCATTTTGATTTGATTATAGCCCGAAGATCCATTCATGAAGGAAAAAATTGCATGTGAAGGTGTGGGTAAAAAAAATTCATCCTTAGCACAGACTTTCTATGCATTAGCGTTTGTGGCAATAGGTCCTTTAGGTTTCTGATGAGTTGAAGAATCGCATTTGTGGCTCCTTCTCATAGAACGACGTCACAACTATGTGCAAGCCGCTTATTCCTTCTGTTTCCGCTGCTTCTTCTTCTCCTTTTCTCACTTTCTTTCGTCTCATTTGATTTGAAAGAGAAGTTCAACTCTTAAAAAGAGGGGCCTGTTGGAGACGGATGCTTTTCTTCGAAATGACCCAATCAAAAGTTTATTATTATTATTTATTTATTCATTTTTAAACACACTGATTATAATCATAACTCGACCCGAATGCTTCATTTTTTAGTTTAGAGTCCAAGTGAAACCCAACATTATCATGTTTGAACTAGCTTAGGGACCCTTTTCTTTTGCCCTATGCCTGTGTAGGTATGTAACATATCACTACCCATATATTTCCCTATAACATGACATTTTTTAAGCTTAGCATATTTTCATAATTAAATATTTCAATAAATATGTAATTCTTTTGCAAGTATACTAAATAACTGTATGTACAAATGAGTGACTCACAGGTATCAGATCCTTTCTTTTAACACTATCGTGAATTAACAAAGCATTTATATAATTAAAAGGCACTACTTGCAAGTTTGTATTAACCAAACTTTTAGGTGACTCTTTATTCATGAATAAAACTGTAATTATACATTTCATCATAGGAAAAATTTTATACTGTGCATTTCCAAACATTAATCTATCATATGTATTTATGTATAAATATACATGCAAAATATTGAAAAAATTCTGTATTAAAATTTTTAAATCTTACCCGCTTGACGATTCTTCTATTGAAAAAGTCCATCCCAGAAATATCTTTTGTAAACAAGCATAAAATCATTATTCAGAAAGGCATAAAAACCTACAATCTCGAAGTAAAATTGATTTATAGGAAAAAATCCCAAAAATCTAAATTTAGATTTTAGAAAAATCACTTTCGTACCTTCCCACTTTCTTTTCTTCCTTCCCTTGCTTCTAGTATCTCCTTCTCCTTCTCTCCTCTCCTTCCCTCTCTTCGCAGATTTCCCTTCCCAGCTCTCTTTTTCCTCTTTACCGAACACAATGAAATGATTTTTAATTTCAAGAAAGTTAAAATTTTAGATATAATTAATTTGCGTATTTGTACCTGTATCTTTTCAAAAAAATTTTGAGTATTACGTTATCTGCTTCTACCTGTGTTTTAGTATCACCAATTTTGGTACACGCATTTAGGGTTTGCTTGAATTTACTGTCGGTGTTTTTTTCCTTTATTTTTTTAATCTAACTTGTGCCAAACTGTTGCCCAGCTTCCTGGGCGTACAGATAATGAAATAAAAAACTACTGGAACACCCGCATCAAGAGACGATCGCGAGCTGGTTTGCCACTTTACCCGACTAAGGTCAGCTTTCAAACTTCAAATGATGACCAACCGATTCAGAGTTCCAGTGAGCTCAGCAGTAGTGACCAACAGAACATTGAAGTTTTAACTGAAACTATAAATGGAACTCCAGAATTTAGATATCGTCCTTACAAAGCTAATCCTGTACCAGTATCTTATCCACCACTTTTTCCAGACAATCCTGTTACAGGCATCCCAAGGCATGGTCTTGGTTATTATACTCGCAGCTTCCTAAATTCTGGAGGGAATCATGTCAAGCTGGCCTGGGAATCTGAAACCTGCTCTCCAGTCTACCATCTTCTCCATAGCAGTATGATTCCTGCATTTGAGTTGTCAAATATGAATGCCGAAACAAATCATTTGAACTCCGGGTTAGTTTATCCCTACGACCCCGATCCTGAGAGCAAGAACCTGGCACCTTTCATTTGCTCATTACCCGGCAACCCTGCCTTATCAAATGGCAACTTATCCTCTTCAAGGCTCCTTCCAGGGGCTGTGAAGATGGAGCTCCCTTCACTCCAATATCCAGAACCTGATTATATTGACTGGAACACGTCTTCTTTGTTTGCATCCTCATCTGATGCAGTTGATACTTACATCCAGTCTCCTGAAAATATCTCAGTGCAGTCCGACTGTGCTTCACCAAGAAACAAAGGTTTATTACAAGATTTGGTTCTGGAATCACAGGCAATAAGCACTGGGAAGAAACAATCATTTGAGACAAGCCTCGATCATGCCGTAGCTTCCATGACGGGAACAACTGCAGTCAAATGGGAAGAAGAGATTAGGGACCCAACCTCCCCTTTTTGTCTATCAGCTGTTTCTCTTTTCAATGAGTGTAACCCAACCATTACAACCACATTTAATGAAAGATCAACTTGTGAAACACCTACGGGTGAGTATTTATTGCTCTTAATTTCTCCCTGGTACTCGAGTGACCTGTGAATATGTTTTCTGCAGGTTCAGAGGCAACAATGCTGGGTGAGGAACAGGACAAATATGCTCTAAATTTGCCTGATTTCCTGAGACCTGATGTTCTACTGGGATCAGGTTGGTTTATTGGAAATTCTCGAAACACCAGTGAATTTATAGCTGCACCGTCGGGCGAGAGCTTGCGCGAAGAACGTGTACTTCTGCCTGCTGGACTATCATCTACGGTTTCGCTGGAGTCCTATCCATGGACTAACATGCCTCCAGTCTGCCAAATGTCCGAACATTAGTAACCTTGATTAACTGCTGAAAGACACTTATTGTCAGCTATTGGTTAATTAAGATTTGTCTTGACCATCGACAGTGGATCTTTGAGGTTGTTGTTGCTGTTTGTTGCAGCTTCATGTATCGTAGGCTGTCATTGCTGCTGCAAGCAACGATGGATGAATGGGAACAAAGTATGTTATATGGTTTGTGTATAGTTGATCGTTTTCTTTGGTTTACATCTTGCTGTTTTCCTTTTGGTGAATAAGTGTCATACGCTTAAATCTTTCTTAATTGGGTATCTAATACTCTTTATCTTATAAAGATGTGGCAACTTATGAGATTTATGATTTGGTTGGAACTGCTTTTTTATTATTTTGCATTTTAGATTGTTGTCATTGTCTTTTTTTTTTTTTTTTTTTTTTTGCAGCTTTTCAGAAATTTCTGAAACAACAAGTTTTTTCTAATAAACAAATGTGCTAAAAAGTAGTCAGGAAATTTCTTCGATTATTTCGAAGGAGAATACTATTCTTCTTTAAAAGGCTGTAACCACCACAAATTGGCACTTAATGAAAGCTAAAAGTAGGTTTTGTTGTGTTCCTTGAGATTTGTGTGACATTATTATAAATGAAGGTATGAAGGTAATTGAGTGTTAATTTTATAAATATATAAAATTTAAAAGAGATACCTGAAATCATCTTCTTTTTCTTATTCAGTTCAATGTATGTGCTTCTGCTGCCTTGTCTAATTTTCCTGTAAGAAAACTCAATCTTGTTAGGCATTTCTCCTTTTGCTTCACAAAACTTTTGGTTTCTTCTATATACTTTCTTCATCTTATTGTATGTCAATCTTTTGAGTAAATTGTCTGAATGCTTTTTTTCTTTGCTTTCATTCTAATAAATAATAGTCCCTACAATCTATTTTAGGCAGCCTAATAAAATATAATAATTTGTACAATTGATTTTAGGTAACTTAATAATACATATTTCTATTCTAAATATTCAGTTATAAAAAAGAATATGTAAAATTAAAATAATAAATTTAATTCAGTAATTAAAAAAAACATCTTAATTCTGCCCGATTTCAATTACTTTTGATTGATATTGTACTGCTAACCTTAGTAGAATAATCTCAATTTCAAAGTTATTTAGTCTATTCTCATTTGGCTACAAATATATAAAAAAAAGTTTTTTTGGAGGAAGCTCCTTCATCTATCATTTAACTAGGTGAATTTTCAAATGAAGTTTATTTATTGATGTTTAGAATAATAGTCATCACTTAACTTTATGATCTGCGTTTGATTAGTCTATTTCTAATACATTGTTAATGATTTCAATAATAGATGGGCTAATGTTTAATGTGTATATATTATATTAAAGGATGTTAGCAGATGGTATTAAAAATCACTGTAAGAAGTCACTAAAATTGAAAACATTAAAAAGCTGATAACTTTATGCACTTTCAGCACTTGCAGATTAAAAAGTTATGTTTATATATACTTGTAAAGGGAAATTGTTAAATCCAAAGTTGTCCGGTGATACATGCCTAAGGTAGAGAGAGAGAGAGAAGGTGACGCCGCGACTGCCCACCAGCGGGGCAAAGTGGGGGTGTTGCTCGAGTTCTTGGACATATTTCATATATTAAAAAATTATTTACAAAGAAGAATAGAGTCAAAATGACACGAGTCTTCTTATACATAAAAGATCTTCCTATTTATAGATTATAAGAGAACAAATATAAAATTATATGCATGCCCTTGAGAATTGTTTTCATTGGCACATCTTCACACCTCTGGCACCCTTTCACATATTAGACACATTTTCATCTTACAATGCACTTTTTGGTCATACTCAAACGCCGCAAAGTTTATCAATTCTTAGAAGTGAAGTTGCAATAAGAATGAGAGACTATAAATATGTCAAAAATACAATCATAATAATGCACCAATTATACTTCCTTGATTTTGGCGTCTCTCAACGCTTTGTTTTTTCGGTCCCGAATTGCTCTCCTGAGGCCTTACCTGGACAATTTTTTTAATTTTCCACTTAATCAACACATATAAAGAAGTATTGGTGATTTATTCAAGAAAAAAAATAAAGCTTATTTTGTTTCTTACAATTACGACACAATTTGATTGCGACAATTGGACATTTTGGGTTGGTTGATGATTCAGATCTTCAGAAAGACCATTAGTCATTTTTGATGTATTGTAGTTCGGTGTCTACTTGGCTCAAGTATCACAAAGCCCGTGTTTTGTTTGCTCGGTCAGTTCATCACCTCGGTCAAACCTCACTTTTCTCTAGTTCTTACATTGTTGGGAAAATGCCTAATAAGGCACCTTTTTTTTCTTCACATTCACTTTTTGTTCATACATAAATAAATTCTTTTGTCTAACATGAGAAATGAAGAGATACAAATAATATGGAAATAGTGTTTGAGTGCCCAAATTAATTTTAATTTTATTAATACTTAAATATTTCTTTGCTAGCCATTTAAAAAAAAAACCTTTCTTAATTTTCTTTTATTTCTTCTGTATTGTCATAGGTATTAGTAAGTCCAGTTAGAACAAAATAAACTAAAAAATTTGAAATTAAAGTATTTAATTTTGGGCCAAAATTTAAGCCTATTTAAAGTCAAATTTTTTTAGTTATTATAAAATATGAACTATAATATTCAATGCTTGTTTATAGAATTATATTATATAGGATGCTTTATGCACTCGTGACAATTATGAAAATTACAGGCCCCCATTTATGTATCAGCCCAAGCTTTCAACCATCATAATATCATTCACTTTGGTATAATGGCCTCACAATTTTATCTCATTCGAATAACCTCACTCAATGTCACTCATCCTAAGATTGTTGTTGTAAATGTGTGCTGAACTTTAGAGTTTTTCCACAAACACCTCAATGTTCAAGAGTTCAAATTCATTTTACTTGAGAGATTTCCATACCACATCCCTACTTCGCTACTAATTTGGGATGTTGAGCAAATTGAATCACACCAAGTATAACCATATATATATATAACTTTTTATCTAGCTCATTCTTATTAATCTTATAACCTATTAACCTATTATAAAGAAATTAATAATTATTCAGTATAAGTTTACATAATTATATAATGATTAGATTATAGTGAGTGCCAATGTTTAAAATATTTTTAAGGTATTTTATTTAAAATATATAGGGTAGAATAGGAGAGATAAATGTTCAAACAAGGAAATAATTGAGAAATTAAATGAACAAATGAATATACATTAAATAAATACTTTATTAAACTCTTGACAAACATTGATAAAAATAAGATAGGATTCAAATTAGTTCAATTAGATGTAGAATTTTTAAATTATTTTCAGATTTATTTAAACTGAAAAATAGATAGATATCCATTAATTGCATTCTCTATTTTTTAACTCCAACAAGCTCAGAAAAAAATAATAAAGAAAATTTGCATACATATTGACTTGATTCCTAAATATTTACATATATAACAGCTAACCTTTAATTTTTACATATGACATCTTACCGATGTATGAAAATGTACAGTTCACTCCTTTAAAATTAAAATAGTGATGTTTTTATGATATAAACCATAAGTTCATAAATGGTAAGTTGTTGATTAGAGACCATCAGAGTACTGCATGGTTGGGCCCTTAAATTTCCGAGGTAAACATTAGTGATAGGTGGCTTGGGTTGATACATTTGAGATAAGAGTTGGAGCAACATCTGAACTTATGATGTGATACGTTAACAACTCATCAGAATATGGTGATGAGTAGACGTTGATGACTCACCAAAGAATAGGATTTATTCATGAAAGCTGAAATCAGCATAAATCATGCACCTGTTTAAGAGGGGAAAACATTGATACTCATTTCTGCAAGAGAGAATATCCTAGAAAGGTACACCTTAATGATTTAGGGGCAAGTTTGGACACTTACAGATGAGTATCATAAACAAAACAAGTGCACCGAAATATGAAAGAGAGAGCTAGTTAAAAATAAAAATAGATAGGGTGTCTAGTTCTGCAAAACAATAAAAGACATCTGATTGATATAAAATATGCACCAGAAACTAAATCAGCCCCAAATTACTTAGGCACATTCATTTGAAAGAAAAAGAGCTATAGTTATCTCAAGATGTCTATTTTGATTTTCAGCTACTCCATTTTGGGATAGAATATCGAAACAAAATGTAATGAAGCATCCTATTTTGTGTCAGGTACTTCTAAAATGGTGCTATAAATATTCTTTGGCAGTCACTTCTCATAATCTTAACCAAAATATTGAATTGAGAAGATTGAAAATATGACAATACCTCGATATGAGATTTCAAATCAGTTATATTAAAAAAATCAACCAAATATCAAAATCCATTCAATAAAATAGTATAAGATCCCCCACACATCAGAATGAACTAACTCAAAACTATAAATGACTCTTATTAACTCTATGAACAATGATGGTATTCGATAAATTGACACGACTCTCAGTCTAAAGAAAAAAAACCATTAAAATTGCGTGCACAATTTTTTCAACATTAATAGAGATAGATGTCCTAATCGACAATGAATCTTAAAAGGAGATAAGGTGGCGAAACATGATACGAGTTGAGGCACCTCATACTCCAAAATGTATAGCTACCCACCCCCTCATTCTCGTCCTTTACCAATAATCTTCTTCGTCATAAGATCCTGAAATAGACAAAAATCAAGAAAGAATATGATACATCAATTAAGAATAGGTATAATGTTGTTAGAATGAATAAGATCAGAAGTAAAATGAGGCAAATTGAGAACAGAAGTTATAGGCAATGTAATATTAATGGTGACAAAACCAAAAACATTAGAGGTAGATCCATTTGCTAAAGTAACGCAAGAGAGGTGTTTATGAAAAGCGAAAAAGAATTTTAAATTACATGTCATATAATTTGTGGCATTAGAATCAAAGACCCATTCTTTGGAAGATGAAAAAAGACAAGTGTCATTATTACCTTACTCAACAAAGGCAATGAAAGATGGGGATTTATTATACGTTTCTTGAAATTTGATGAGATTGGCATATTCATCTGCAGAGATCAAGAGAGTTTGACTCAGAAAGGCTTCAGTGGCAGTGACAATATGAGTTGACAGTGATTTAGAATCCTTCTAGTTCTTTTATAGCAATTTCAAACATGCTCTCTTTGTATGACCAAATTCATGATAGTAATAGCACATTATCTTATACTCTTGATTTCCAAATTCGTAATTACACTTATGTAACTATTTTTGAGACTGAGATTTACTTATCAATGTTTTTCTACTAGGTAGTCATACAGATGAGGCCTAAGAATTCAGGATCATATGTGATACTCTAATATAAGCTTCCATAAGAGAAATACATCCAGGGTCAGTTAAGATATGTGATTTAACCCTTTCAAACAGATAGTTGAGGTCTGCTAGAAAACTCATGACAGTTATTTGTTCTCTTTGAGTTTATTGAATCCAGACACCAGTAAGTACTAAAGGGAAACAGTGTGTTCAATTCTTCATACACGTTTAAAGTGCATGTGATATGTGAGGTTTAGTAAGATATACTTATATATCAAATATTCAAGAAATATTCTCTCCAAAAAAACACAAACGACAATTCCTCCATTGCATATTTAACACATTCATAATGAGTAATATGAGTGAATTGACCATATTTGATGGAATTATGTATTTGTATCAAAAGTTGACATCCCTTTTATCCACTCAAAATAATTCGACTTAGAGTATGTTTGGGGCAGCTGCAGCTTATTGAATAATCTACTGATAAGCTAGGTGCGATGATTAATACAAAATTTTATTTTTTTTATAAAAGCCAGACCGCAGCCAGAAAGCTGCCACCGCACCTAGATAGGTGCGGAGTCTCAAGTGGAGGATAAAACGACTCTTGAGAAATACTCCATAAATAGTCTCAAAATTTTATTCCATTAAAAATAATTAATTTCATTTAACTTTGCATCTATAATCTTAGCAAATGATAAAAACCAAGCCCATCGCAAGATGTTCATGTTCAACAGCCAAAATGGATGTCAATAAGTATTGAAAGAAGAACTGGGAAAGCACTCAAGACATAACTCCCCAACCCATTGTTCATCTCTAAATAAAGGGAAAACCTGTCGAACTAACATAACAACCGAAAACGCAGAGCCAGCAAAACATGTCAGCTTTGTCGATGCCCTACTGTCATCGACGCAGATAGGGCTGAATAAGTGAATGAAACCGAAGATGAAGTCGATGCAGATGGCACTGTTCGAAGCGGATGG
This sequence comes from Phalaenopsis aphrodite, assembly GCA_003013225.1. NCBI lineage: Eukaryota > Viridiplantae > Streptophyta > Magnoliopsida > Asparagales > Orchidaceae > Phalaenopsis > Phalaenopsis aphrodite. The sequence goes on from NEWO01000006.1 coordinate 1,679,418, forward strand.
CATTGTTCAAAGCAGAGGGAGACTCGCAAGATGCCGATGATGACTTCATATGAAGCAATCAAAGTGGAGGAAGACTCAAGAGGAAGTAGATGATGCCTTCGTAGGAAAAATGCAAATTCATCGCGGAAGCAGACTATGTCGCTAAGGAAGTAGTCGAAGACACCAACCTAAGTAGACGAAGATGTTATTGATTACGTTGCAGTGTGCTGAAAATCACTTCGCAGGAAGCAATCAAAGTCGTTGATGAAGTCAAAGAGGCAACGAAACACAGACAAAGACCCCTCTCATAAAACTTCCGAATAACAGCAAAAAATATGAGCACAAAACCGTGAAATGTAGTGATACGTTATTGGAGAGTTATCGAGATGTTCTTGTTATTGAGAGGTTATACTTCAATAACAGCTCAATAACTCCCAATAACTGAGTTATTTGAAGGTTATTTTGTGGAATATGCATGCAGAACTGCGTGCTTATTTCTTACGTAAATAGCGCTCGTAACTAAAACCCTTCTTAATTTATATATATATGAAACCTTATCTATGCATGAAAATGCATATTTCACTTTTTTAACTTACAATAGAAATTTTTATGTGATATGAAAGATCTGGGTGGCATAAACCTAAAAACAAATTTTAGGTGTTAGATGTGTAAATACATAGGAATTGGGTTGTATGTATGTAAATGCCACAATTCATAACATGGAATCATCCCCTTATTTAAAAGTATACTTGAGAGAGAAATAAGTGAATTACATTTTAAGCTACAACTCAAAAGGTGGCATCTCATTACCTCAACCAATTAGAAGATAATCAACTAAACTGAAATGGGCATTCCATGATCCGCACATAAAATAACACAGCATGAAAACAGAAAAAAAAAATTTTGCGCAATCCCACATTATCTCTCTTCCCTACCTCAATTTTCTATCTACTATTTTCATGAGCCAATTGCAGGTGATGTAGATGAAAGACAATGGAATAAGCTTTCATAATTTCATTTTCTACATTCTAAACACTCCATTCAACAACATTTGATTTATCAATTAATATAAATAACAATAATAGAAGGACTAAAACAAAAATAACATACTCACTTGCTTAATTTAACTCTGTAAATAGGCACTGTCCAGCAACTTCAGTCCAGCGGCACAGGACAAAACAGATGATATGATTCTTCTTTGCAATTCTTTATACTCCAAAGCTAACTTCACATCCCAGTTCATCTCCTCACTGCAAATATGCAGAAAGCTTAAAAAAAAAACTGATCCAGAAGAATTCAGTCTGGAGTCAGAAGATCGTTACCCGACGAGATCATCCCTCTCTCCAAGCCCTTCCATCATAGGTTCAAAAATAGAGATAATTGTTTCCAGCAATGCTGTCTCATTTTCCTGAGAGAACAAAAAGAAGCTTCTGAGTTAACAGTCATGAGAGCTTTTGGGTTCACCCAATTAGCAGAAAAGTAAGAAATTTAAAAATGGATGGACATGAAATGTAAGACATCGCAAATTCTTGGTTGATTTCTTCGATCAGAACCTCACATCTTTAAAGAAAGCTAGAATAAATAAAATAAAATAAACAAGGAAAAAAGCAAAAATTGGAAAGTTGTAGGAATAAAAAAGCCATCCCAAATAATTTAGGCTACTAAAAATAATGATAATTCCAGTAATGATTATGTTGTAGAAGACAATGGAAAGGCCAGTTAAGATCCATTCACAAGCTCTGAATCAAAATAACTGAAATGGATTTCACAAGTTATTGAGAAAAAATATTAGGCAGTCCAATATTTAGTTGAATAGATTGAAGCTTTGTTGGAGAATCCTTAAAACGGCTTTCCTTTTTATGGAAAACAGTTTTCACATTTTTGTAGTTTGATTGACATACTTTCCTAAAAGTGTTTTTTACAAAACATCATTTTGTATGCTTTTTATAAAATAAACAAATTTTTAGAAATATAGAAGCTGAACCAAATAAGACCTGAAAAGATATCACATGGAGAGCCTTACATCTTCTCCAGGAGCCACAGGAGGCTGCTCCATGCCACCACTTTTCAGAACTGAACGGAGATGAGCCAAGAACAGTGGAGACAACCCATATGTGCGGAGTTTGTTATTCTTTGAAAACCAAGAACCCCGCACCATGTGACACGTCCTGAAACTTTCAATGGTCTGTGATTGGCAGTCCTCTGCTTCAGGAACCTCAAAATCTGCAGTGAAAATCAGATATATCTCACCAAATTAATATTCAGGGAAACTCATTTTAAATGGCATGACACGGTACATGAATATGAATGTTTTAATCTACAGTCATAACAAGGACCAGCAGCAAGCACCGCCGTCCTAAATGATTTTACTTGAGAAAGGAAACAAATTACTGTTCAAGGCAAGGAGCCTTACACAACACTCCTTAAGAAATTTGCAGATCATTAAAATCTTAAAAGCACTAATCAAAATGTGATCCAATTATAGTCAAATTATAGTCGATGGATATGGAAGTAACTCTCACCAGAGATAAGGCAACAATAACTATGGGTTGTGAAATACTACATACAACGGGTGCATTTTTAGAAGTAGTAAACCCTTTTATGAGCAATAAAAAAAGCTTTAAATATAGCACTAATTCTTGCTGGATCAAACGATCTTGAAAATTCCTTTGTCAATCGACAATGATTTTTAATATTGATCATTACACCATCAACATACCAACCAATTTAGAGAGCTTATTGATGCAAGTGATGAAGGAGAAAAGGAGATTCTCGTAGATTGTTTTTTTTTATTCTTGAGAGGTGAGGGATTCGGTACAAGGGAAGAATCAAGGAGATAAAAAAAGAGATCAAAGAGAACAGAAGAATGAGCACCTCATAGAAAGAGAGAATGGGGATGGAGAGAAAAAGCATAATATAACATTAAAGGAGATCGTGGGCTCCAAAAATTTGATGCATCGGACTCTCTTAGTAGTTGAGAGAGCTTCATATTTGGTATTACAGTTCAAATTTGCAGAATATATATTGGATTGTAGATAAGACACTAAGAGATTTGAACTTTATTTTAAGAGGGCATTTGATCTGGGGTTTGAGGTTTCCCAAAAGCGCAAACCCCTATGGATAATCACTCATCCGAAATAGGGAGTACTTACAATTAAGACCAATCATTAAACACTGAATATTCAAATATAGTAGCAACAGACTTGAGGTTTAAGATTGATTAGTTTTATCACTTTGAGCTTAAAGTGAATGTGGGGGGAAAATGGTGATGAACGAGATCAAGATCTCATGATTCAATCGCCCCGTGCAGCCATGATCTATGATCTACTTAATTAGAGAAGAAAGTCGACTCAACCTGACTGAAAAATTATTATTAGTAACTATGAGTTACACCCTGCAAGGAAGCATTGTAGATTTGGGGCAAGAGTTTATCCAAGAGCAAAAAAAAGGAGTATCAAAGTCTTAATCTGTCGCAATCTTATTATTGCCTTTCAGGCTAGCCTTAAACGCGATTGTACTATGAGAATCGCGATCATGAGCAGGAATAAGGAGCTTCAACTAGAGTGGTAAAGGAGATAAGCAAGAAAATTGTCTGAATGTGGTTTGTTGTAATCAAGAGGACTCGATGTCGAGAAGGGCTATGAAATCACTTCTAATAGATAGAAGGAATAGGAGCAGTTTCGACATCCTAGGGCAGGATCACTTAGTCTTATTTATTTATTTATTTTAATTATTTTATTTTTTAACCTTCGATAAATGGCCCCCAATAAATATGATGTGCGCCTGAAGTGTGCCATATTTATTGCAAATTGATTGACACTATGGATCTCCAAAAGTTTGCTTAGATGCAACATTGAGGGTTTCACTTTGCGGTTGTCCTAGATAAGTCACGAATGTCAACAAAAAAAATGAATTTCTAGTTGGATATATAGGATTATATCATTGGAGATTGATCTTTAACTGATATTGTTTCTTTGTTTAAATAACTTCCTGAAGACTCGCACCCATTTTGGAAAAAACATATAGCCCTCAAGCTATTCTTTGGATTTGAAATTATTCGGGTCTGATATAAGAGATTCGTGAGCCTAATAGAGGTCATCAATCTGATGTTTCAGGTTTGATGAACTTGTTGACGAATTATCCCGATTTTTTCTTATTGATTTCTCAGAAAAAAACTGGAATGGTTTTTTTTTTTTGGCGCTAAAATAGTAATTTTAGCAGGCTAAATGAAAAATATTGAATTTGGTTTGTCTTTATTGACTTGTTGGAGAACATACACACCTTTAATTTTATGCTTCATGCTTTAATGAACTTGATTAAAGTATATAGACTAATGACCTAGCCCTTAAGCTTGTATAAGGTCGCTAGTGAAAATTCTAGCGATCATGTGCTAGGTGCTTTATCAGACTTGTTGACAGTTGGCTTCCCTTTAGTTCAGCCTCAAACTTTATATGAACCATGTCATAACTTATTCTGCCCAATGCTTTCTGCTTTAATAGACTTGTTTGAAGTTTTCTGTAATAATTTTTGAAATTTCAAAGCTCTTTTTTAGATTTCGATCTAAGTTCTATACCTTGGCAGACTTAATGAAGATCTCATTTTGGCATTTTTGAGATTCCAAAACTCCTTATGTCCTTCAATCCTAGCTTTGTGTTTTAACAAACTTATTGAAGGAATTGAACTGAATTATCTTTATAGATTTATCAGGTTAAGTGCATACAATCATCCCTAGCTTTGTCCTTTGATGGATTTATTGAAGGATGCATGGGGTTTTAGGAGTGGCTAGAAATACATTTTAGTATTACAAAAGAATTTTTAGAAGTATCTTCCATACATCTTTTCAAGCTTATGCTTTGTTCTTGAACCATTTGATTTACTGCTTGTTTGGCTTGTATAACATATTATAATGGAGAGTGAGGAACAACTAAAATTGACTTTTGCTAGCTTGCATCTGATGACCCCTCTTCCAACAAGGATTATAAGTTTGTTGATTTCAAGACTCACCGAGTATGAACATCAATCAAAACTAGCTCATAATTCATACTAGTCATCTCTTTGGCTAGTTTGGCTAGACAATCTGCTTTACTGTTCTAAGCTCAAGAAATCCAAGTTAGTGTGACATGTAGAACTTGCTTCATAAATTGAATAGTTCTCTTGTGATAAAAAAACCAACCCAAACTTATTTATCTTATAAATGTCCAACACTTTATTTACAATAAGCTGCAAGTCACCAAAAATGTGAAGATTATTCACATTTAATGCAATGACTATCAAGAGCAACTATTAAAGCTCATTATTTGTCCAAGATTCAGTTAAGCCATATAAATACCTCATGATGCTTCCATCGAGTATCACAATGAAGAGACCAATGTTGGTTTGTACCTTTAGAAGATCTGAAGGTTGGGTGGTCTAGATATAAGAAGCTCCATCAAAATATACTTTTCAAATTTGTAGCTTCTCACTTTCTTGAATGATCATAATATGCTAATCGAGCAAGTTATCGTTGGGTGGGGAATCAATGGGGACAAAATGAGCATCGAAAAAGTCTGCTAGAAATTGTCATTTTATTGCTTTTCTAAGAACATACGTTATATCAAATTGTAAGAGCGGAACTGCCCATTGAGCCAAGAAACCTATCAATATTGGTCTTGTCATCAAGAACTTCAATGGATTGATCCTTGAGATGAGGGTTATTTTGCGAGACATGTAATGACAAAGCTTTTGAACACTGAAAATCAATGTCAAACAATGTTTCTCAATTGGATAATATCTTATTTCTGCTCGTATAAGCTTTTAACTGATATAATAGAGAGTATTCTCCTTGTATTATTCATTATGTTGAGTCAGCATAGCTCCAAAAAACTATTCTACTACTGTTGTATGTAAAATCAAAAGCTTCCTTCGAGTCGATGCTGAAAGAATTGGTACGCTTAAGTCACGTTTCATTAAAATTATTGAAAACCATTTGATATTCAATATCCCAATAAAAATGAGCATTCCTATTTATCAACTTTAAAAATCACTGGCTTGATAGGTTGGATATGAAATGTCGAATGAATGCGAGCTATCCTTGTAGAGAACTGAGCTGACAAAGTATTTCTAAAGACATCTTGATAATTGCTTTAATTTTGTTGGGATCAATCTCAACTCCTCTGTGGTATACAATATACCCACACAAAAAAAAAATCCTACAGATACCGCAAAAGCACATTTAAAAGAATTCATTTTAAAATCAATTTTTATGATTCTTTCAAAGACAATCCTCAAATCTTCCAAATGATCTCGATAATATTTGTTTTTTATGACGAGATCATCAACACAACACTCTAATATGTTGCTCAAGCACACTTCAAACTAAAAGGCATGATTGTATAGCAATAAATATCGATAGGTGTCCTGAATGATGTATTTTTTCATCTTTTGATTTCATTCTGATTTGATTATATCCTGATAATCTGTCCATTAAAGAAATTTCATAATTCGAAGTATTATCCACAAGCAATTTTGTTCTAGGGAGTTAAAAATCATCTTTTGGACATGCCTTATTGAAATCTCGAAAATCAATACAGCTGCGAATTTGGTCATTCTTTTTTTCTCTTAGGCATAATATTGGATATCAGTCAACATACTTCTCTTATCGTATGAATCCAACTTCAATAATTTTTTTGGTTTCAACAATCACCTATTCTTCAATCGTAAGTCCCATTCTTCGCGGAGTCTGTTTGACAGGTGTTGCATCTGGATTGATGACTAGCTTGTAAACTGTTACGTTAGAGGATAAGCCACGTACTTCAGCATATGACCAAGAAAACATCCCTAATTCACATAGCAATGTTTTTATTCATTCAATTTTATCTTCAGGCAGGAGTGCACTAATGAAGGTTTGGTGAGGATTTTCTCCAATTCCCAAAGTAATTTCACTCAACTCATCCATGGTAGATGTTTGTCTATCATCTTCTATTTCATTTGGAGTAGGCTTGATATCTTCTTTCTGATCACTTGTAGAGTTGGTTTTATATGAATTTTCTTTCTTTTCAATTTTGATGTCAAACTCATTTTTTTTATTACATAATAGAATATCTTTCTAGAATTCTTCCATCCAATAAATCCACGACATTTAGTTGTGCACTGTTCTCATCACATAATACTCGTGGGCCTTTCAGGTTTAAGATCTTTTCAAAGTATTTAGCCCATTGTTTAGTGACCCTAACTTGAACACCTAAGTTTGACATCATTCTTTGAAATTTTAGAGAATAGTATATAAGCATTCGTAGGCACGTTCTCTTCAGACTTCGGGCATTGCATAGGTCAATCATAATCTTGGCATTGATCTTGGACTTATAAAATAAAGTCCCTGATGCATTACTCTAAGGCTAATGAGGTATATTAAATGTCTTGAACACCACAGTGATATGAACTTCACATGGAGCGACTTCTTTAAAATAATGAAGAACTAGCACCAACATAAGAGAGTTATTTGATATTAACAATTTAATCATTCTCCTTGAATAAACCCATTGGGCTTCACTCTCATAATTTAATTCAAGCTCATCATCTACATCAAAATTATTCTTCATTTTTTCAACAGATTGGATGAAGGTTGCATCCTCCTCTGTATCACTCCTTAAGCGAGGAATGGCAATCTTCAACATAGGAGGAAAATACTTTAATTCAGAAAAAGCTGGCTTTGTCCTCTATCTTCTACTTTGTTTTTATTTTTCCCTTTCTTTAGGTTGTTTTGTAGTCCTGGGTACACTTGTCAAGTGTCTTTAACAAATTGGCAAGTTTCATAAAGATGTAAACTAAACTTTTTTATTGATAACAAAATGGGCATGCAATTTTTCAATATAATAGAAGTTAGGATGTTCAAGGAGAAAATACATAACTCTCATGAGAAAACAACTCAAATACAGAACTTAAACCAAAGGATTGTAAATGATGGAGTGGTCCTTTTGAAATAGGAGTCCTAGTGGGTAAATAGTGTTCATGATACTTGTCAGCACTGTCAATTACCTTTCCCGAGTCCATCACCTGAAATCCACACAAATTAGGGTAAAATTTAGTAACACAACTCATGTCACTAGTAAATTTAAGAATAAATACTAAATTGCAGTTAAGGTTAGGAGCATAAAGAACAAATTGAAGAATAAGGCCCTTTGTGAGTTTCACACTTTCTCTTCCTCCCACAAATGAAATGAAGTCATTTGTGATTCTAACTGCAACATGGTGCTTCTAAGAATAGAAGAATTGGAAAGCATTGATATAGCAGATGGAAGACTACAAGGCTGAATCTTCTTGTTGAAGGATTGAAAACCAGTGATATAGCCTGCCACGTGATCAGATGCTCCAGAGTCCACTATCCAAGACTGAATCTTCTTGTTGAAAGCAACAAGAGTAGTAATGGAAGACTACCATAATGTGATAAAAGGCTAGTAGAACGCTTAGAATATTGTCCCATAAACCTTCGAAGAGCTTCAAGTTGTTCCTTACTAAATGGACCATGTTCATGAGGCTATTCCTTTGATATTGTGTTTGCTTGATTTTCCCCATCACCTTTGACATAGTTGGGCTTTCAATCTACAGACTTTCAAAGAAATTTCCAATATTTCTCCTTCAAATGACCAAGCTTCTTGCAATGTTCACATCGCAGTCGGTTCCTCTTAAGATTTGTTGTAATGAGATGATTTGTGAGTATATAAAACTGAGTTGTCAACATTTGATGTACTATAATTACCTTTCATCATGATTTTCTTCCTGTTCTCTCCCCTTCGTACTTCAGCAAAGGCTTCAAGAATTGAGTGACAAGGTATGGATCCCATGATTCTTCCTCTGACTTCATCTCCTTATTAATTTCTAAAAGGAACTTGAAGGTCCTCTTTTGTTCAACAATGATTTAGTAAAGAGTTGAGCCTTATAAGTACATCCATGCGTACATTTCACACATATTTAGTTGGAGCCAATATTTGGAGAGAGTTAAAATATTGAATATATTCAACTTACTTTGTCGCGAATCATATATCATCTAGTTTCAATGTCAAACAACTTAGAAGTGTTTTCAACACTTGAATAAGTTTCTCTTGCAGCATCCCAAATTTTTTTCGTTGTTTTGTACCGAAGAAATTTTTCTCCAATTCTCATGGTCATCGAGTTGACAAGTCGTGACATGACCATATGATCCAATCTTTCATGCCCAATGTTTTGAGTTCAGTAATTTCTAATGCAAAATTTTTCCAAGTGAGATAATTTTCTTTTTTTTTACCACAGATATACATGAAGATCAATTGAGAGCACCTGAGAAATTTGTTGTCCTACAACTTGTGATTGGTGATGTAGAAAGAGATTTCAGATAATCTAGAACCCAACATCCCAAATTTAGATTTAGAACTTCTGAAAAAGTGGCATTAATGTCGTAATTGTTCGTCATGATGAGGTGTTGATCAAAGCTTCATTGAGAATTTCCAGTAGAGCGAGAAACTATCTGTCGTCGACACGAGATTTCCACTAGAGAGAGAAATTATATGGCGACGACACAGGATTTCCACACGAGAGGGAAACTATCTATCATTGACACACGGTAGTCATCTCGTGGATTTGGGATCCCTACTAGAAAGAGAAGAGGGGAAGCCTAATATACTAGATCCCCCCAAAAATAATTCAAATAGTGAAGGAGCTCGGACAGAAACAAAAAGACGTGTCTGCGCGGAGTCGTACCTTCTCTTTGCGAGACTTGGCGGAAGGTAGTGGATCAGTTGAGGAGTTGCACCCGTAGGGAAGGATCAATCGGGAGTGCGAAGAATATGTTTCGTGAACAAAACTATCAAGGGAAACAAGCGAGCGAGAAGGGAAGCAAGCACCAAATGAGCTGAAGATCTGCACCTACAGGGAAGGAGAAGATCCGGTGGGGGGCTTGCAGGGACTGCCACGTGCAAGAAGAGGCTCTGGTAGAAAAAGGTGAGCTAGGATTTCTTTATGAGCTCTGATGCCATATATATTTTTTGCAGAATAAAAAAACTCTACTTTCTAATTAAGCAAATAAATAATATATATACAGTTCGGGCTAACCTTCTTATAGTTTTATTATTATTATTATTATTTATTTTTTTTCTTATAGTTAAAGAAATTCAAATGATCATGATAAAAATAAAGAACTAAAACATAATAATGGATAATTAAAGCGTAAGAAGTTGTCTCTTCAAATTTAACAGTGTACTCATAGTTTTCAAAATTGTATGCATATCAATAGCATTCTTGGAGGGAGCTTTGTTTTCCTTTTGATGAAGGTGGATTTGGTTTGAGAGTGAATGATTCGGTGAAGCATTCTCATGTAAGTTAGGAAATTTCAATCTAACAATTTATAGGCTAATTTTAAAAATAGCATGTACTGTTCTAATTCTAATTGGTTAGTGGTTCCTATTAAGCATAATTCTTCATGGATTTGGAAGAATTTGTGGTATTAGAGGTTTCACTGAATAATTTATTTTTTGGAGTATGCATGCTGGTAACGTCTCTTTTTAGTTGGGTGATTGGAGTGGCCTATGTCTTTTCTTTATTCAATATTGCAAGTTCCTCGTAATTTTAATTTGAAGCTTTTTTATTTTTATGACAGTAGACTTCTATAGTTGGTTAGTTTTATTAAGTTATTGACGCTGAATTTGTTTCAGCATTAGAAGATTTTTTTTTTTTTATCATTCTGTTCCGGATATTATTTTTTAAGGTTCTAAGAAATTTTGTTTAAGTTTTAAGTTGCTGGGTCCCAAACCCCGATGTAAAAAGTCACGCATTAGATAGTCGACAATCAGCGTAAAGTTTTTGTTGCCAAATCATGACATGAATCCTTTAAATCATTCAAAAAATTTTAAAAAAAAATGTATAATTTTAATGCTTCAATTTTCCATTGGAGATTGATTAAAAATTTTCTGTTTCTAGATTCTGTTGTTCAGAATTTTAGCCTTATTCAAATATCAATGCTTTTCTATTATAGAAACTGTAGAGCATCTCTTTCTGAATGGATCGGCTGCTTTTTCTATATGGAACTAATTTGGTAGTAAGTTTTCTAATTTTTTTACCTATTATTTATTTTATTAATGAGGTGTTTTATTGCTGGATTAACTCTGTCAATAATATTTCAGAGGGGCTTGATAGAATTTTGTTTTAAATTTATATTAGAAGTATCATAGGTTACCAACATAATAAATGTTAAATTATTATTGCTTTCACTAGCATTTCACTAAAACACTTGTCAGAATAGCAGCCGATGATGCCAATGTTTATGGCATTATTTACTAGGGTGAGCAGCTTATAACATGGAAAAGATAATTACCTAAAGGAATTATATCATACGGGTTGTCGCCATTGGGTAAAAACCCATAGAACATAATCAAGTGAGATCCAGAGAAGCTTCCATAACTAAGATAACATTGCTCTCCTCTTCTGCATTTTCTTGCAAGTTGAAATTTTAAGACTTTGGTTTCCGAGTCAACTCTACCGTAGTGTAATATGTGCGGGAACAGCTGAAGATTTAGAAACATCAGAATAAATAAGACGAGACTCGAATACTGTCTTACATAAAAGTAATTTATAAGCTAGTTTGAAACTATTGATTGCAAACCGAATGGTTAAGCAGCCCAGCAATAGGAATTAAGCAGGTCCTCAGCTTTCCATCACTAAAAATAACTTTCATGCCATTAGAATACCAGAGTTCACAAGCCCAAAGATAGTGATCCCACGAGTATAACTGAGCTTTGAAGATGTCTGGGTAGCTAGCACATAATGCTGGACAAAGTGAATCATATTGTTGTCGCAAGTGCTACAATTACAGAACACGAGCATAAGTGAAGAAAAGGGAAATTTATAGACCTAGCACAATTTTTATGTATTTACATATCTCACACCTAATCTTTCATATGTGCATACATAGCACTTTGGTGATTTTAACCTATGCATGAAAAGGCTCATTTCACTTTTAAAAATGATAATAGTGCTATTTTTTATGTGATATTTTTGAGTGCTATGCGTGCACCTATGAAAGTGATGTAAGATATGTAAATGCATAAGAATTGCATGCTATGTATGTAAATGCCCCAAGAGAAAAGCATGGGGGTGTAATGAAGGAGAGAAGATTGAAGGTGTGGAGAGGTTTAGTACAGAATATACCTCTTTAGCTTGCATGAGTTCTTCAAACAACAGAGTTCCATGTAGTATAGTAAGAGCATCGATTCCGAAACTCAACCCTATAAAAAGTAAATAAGTGGCTTGAGGATTGTAATTCAAATATTCTGTTTTAGGTAATCCCACAATGGAGTAAGAGCAGAAGATCATCAAGATCTCAAGCGACAATCGAGTAGCTCATCAAACCAAACTTCCTCTTAAATAAATGAGGCTAAATTACAAATTCAGAATGTGATTATTTTAGTTAGAAGCCTGAGTTTACCAGTATTGAAAGTTTCTGGCAATGTTTGAAAGTAGTACTTGAAATTTGAAAGGGGATTGTATCGCTCCCTCATGCTCCATAATAGCAGCATCGTATCAGTAGTCATACCATCCCATTCCTTCAGAACTTTAAACTGCAAATATATACATAGATTTACAAATAGATTCTTAGTAAAAAAAAGCATTGCAAATAGTTTAAAAGGAAGGCAGAACTTGAATGCTTTTAATGAGATTAAGCCACTGAACCCAAGGCTTTAAACATGGCATAACAAAAAATAGCAATTTTTCTTTTTTAAATTAAGTTTTGCTAACAGCCAGTCAAAAGAAAGTCAACTATCATCTTCACAGCTGCAAACATTGGAAATTTAGTGAAATATATGATGATAAAATATTCAAACAACAAATGGCATAAACACTCAAACTAAAGAAACAACTACTAGTGCAAAGGAAAAGCAGAAATTATGTCAATTTGAAGCCAAAAATAATTTAAGAGCCATATAAATGCGCTAACCAAAAGTCCTTCGATAACACCGTAGAACTAAAAAAAATAAAAATAAATAGCAATCTACATAAGGAAAGAGTAAAATTGGAAATAAAACATTCAAAAATTAAAAATTTTCATGATTTGAGAAAAGGATAAACAAATGCAGGCCAACTAGAGGTATTATAGATACTAAAGACAGATGTAGATAATCCTAACATGGAAAAGGAGTAGCTAAAATTTCAGGACTCTAGAGACTCCGGAAAAATCTGAATTTAACCAACTCGTATGTAGGGTAGAACTAAAAGAAGAAACAATGACAAACTAGGCAATTTTATCGTGTTCACCCTTAAATATATCCCACAAGTCAGAATCGATTGGGCATATAGTGAATGGTGATGATAAATAGGATAATTCACTAATTGAATTCACTGCAATTTCATGAGCATATCCGGAGGGTTTGAAATTGCCTAAGAAGGGGGTCTTCCATAATCGAAACAAGCAAGCAATGACGAAATAGAAAGGCTATCGGTAAGACGAGCGTAATTTGGACTTGAATTGTCTCAACTATTACTGAAATTTGCTCAAATGACCTTGAGTGTAAAACAAATTGCGCAAGCGAGTCCGGTATATTGAGTTTGCTTTGGGATGACACTCATATTATCATATTTTTTAACATTAGTCAACAACGTGTAAATAAGCACAAATTATAAAATTTAGAAATAAATCTTAAAAAAAAAAAACCAGTCCCTTCTCCATTAAGCCACCACCTAAATCATTTCCTTAGCCATACCTGTACCTCCCTCTCAATCCAATGGGAGCGAACAACAATATAAAATAATAAAATATGAATAATTAAAAAATTTCCAAATCTAATTCCTTATTCCCACTCACCTGCATCATTCCTTCTACTTCCTTCCTCACTCTCACAGCCCAACACAAAATCCCCAGCCCATCCTCACTGCTTCCCAGATCCAAAATTCCTTTGCCTGTAAAACCAATTTTGAGAAATCAACAACAACAACAACAAAGCCTTAATCCCACTACGTGGGTTCGGCTACATGAATACTTTTCTCCATTGCGCCCTATTTAGTGTCATATTTTCATTTAGTTCAAGTAAAAAATTTTGATAATTAGAAAATGTATCCCAAATTTCGCATCCCTCAAAATTTGATCAACAATTATATAGAATTCTACACGTCGAATCGATCAAATTGAAAGATAACACTATGCATAAATTTTAAACCTATGAAAAGATAAATTATAAAATTATAAGTTTAATTAAACTTTAATAACTCTAATTGAATCCATAATCTCTCCCTCGGCATTGTAGCCACCATCATTTCTTCGTGATTCTTAGTCAAAAGATGGTTCAAAAGGTTGAGATCCAATGGAATCATGTTAAATGTCGCATCCCAACTTCCCTCTCGAATTCTCCCTCACGCTAGAAGTTTTGCTCAGTTCCTGTAGCAAGGAGCGAACTGAGAAGGGGCGGGCAGCGGTCTGGGAGCCGCAACTCACGACAAGAAGTTCCGGGGAGATTTTGGTAAGTTTGAAACTCCATTTTTCATGATATTCTAGATATTCTTTCTCTTACACTTCCATTTTTATATTTTCTACGAACTGAAGCATTCTTAATGAGTTTCCTGTCACTGTAGCTTTAACGGTCAACCGAGAGCTACGCTTTCTGGTAGGTCCATTTCAAGAATTTTGGAGAAGTGTTAAGGGCATAGGATGAAGAGAGAAGAAGAAAATAGTTGGTTATGCTGAAAAGTCCTTTTGAGGTAAGAATTTTATGAATGAGCCATGTTTGGGGTTAAATCACGAGATAAGTCAATTTCATAAAATCCTAAATTGTTTAAGAATACTAAGTTGTTTACACTAAGCGGCGAGCTCGAGGCGAGCTTAGGGAAACTCGTCGTAAGGCAGCTTTGTTATTTCAGATAAAATAATTTTGTACTAACTTAAGAAAAATAACTCTGTAATTTTTTATATAATTATATGTTTAACACTATTTCACTTAGAATTTTCTACATATAGTGGATAAATACCCACATAGACTGTATTAATAAATATTTAATGTCCCTACAATACCTATTATTTTACTATATTATGAATATGATGAACATACTTATGAAATCAATTAGTTGCAGATATTTATTTATTATGATTCTTGCATATAATATATGAAATGTATATGATAAATATTTGTTACGAAAATTATGATTTAAGAATGTCACAAGTAATGTTATAGGTAGGCTATTAAATGAATAATTGCAAGTGCAAAAGATAGGGAACGATGAGATTCCAAACTCCTAACATTCAAATTGACACGAAACTCAGAGAACCATTGGGATTAGATGAGGGAGAAAATGTAGGGAACTACTTGTACCAGAGAGACTATTGATAACACTTATGTTATGAGGGGCCCAATCTTTTATCAAAATTTGATTTAGCCTTCGTGTTGGGTGACAACCCATGACATGACGACACATGGAAATAATTGAGACATATAAAATTACAAAGGAAATTCATATTATTACATTAGTAACTCTTATAAATGTACTTATGATTACACATGAATGAATGTAAAATGTCTTATACAATAGGCATGATTCTCTGCATTACATGTCTTTTCTTTTAAATGTTTTATACAGTTGTAGTATATTGTGACATGCGTTGTTAACATGTACATGGGTTTCATATAACAAGATTTTTTTTTTTTTGTATAAAATCTTATTTTAGTCTTGACTATTGTGCCGAGCATGTCGTAACTCACTCAACATTATTAACTTTCAAGAAAGCGGAAGGAGCACCGGGACGAGTATTTAGGTGTGACTTGTAGAGATTTTTTTATACATATTTTTATTATTTTAGATTTAACAGTCATGTATAGATATATGTTTTGGTGATATGATTTTACTAGTTTTTAAATATATGTGAATGTGAATAAATTATGAAATAAAATATATCATGTATGTTTGTAACAACAGAAAAAGACTAGTTCATCACTCATTGGGTCTTGATTTTATAAGTCAGAACGAGTGGTGGTAAGAATGGGTCCTGTTTTTGTAAGTCATAACGAGTGTTGGTGAGAAATTAGTCTGATAAAAATCATCTTGCACCGCAGTTGACTCTTAAAGGGGGCTAGTTGATGTGTGATGGAAAGTAGGATCAGAGCATAGTTATTATTTGAAAAGAATGATAAAAGCATGTTGAATTTAGAAGATGAATGAAATAAAATATGAATTGATTTATACAGAGCTATAAGTTGATGGATCTGGGTTGGTAACTCATATGACTTGAGATATCATGCATACAGGATATAATTATTATGTGATATATTGCATTTCAATAATAAATTATGTCAATACAAATAAATATGCCTGCAAAAAAACCAGAAAGTACTCGGTCAATCTCATAGTCTAATTGCGGAGCAGGAAGTACAAGTTGAAAATTTTTTGAACAAAAATAATAGTTAAAATAAGTCAAATGAGGAAATTAAAGTCGTTGAGTTACAGAGCATTATGCAGTTGATATCACAAGTGGTTGACAAAATAACTTCTATTGAAAATATTCTACTAATACAATGCTCAGATTTGAAATTGGGGCAGAAGTTGCTTGACACTTGAAGATCTTTTAGACATTTAAGTCGCATGCATTCATACGTGTCAGTGACCCCACAGCTTTTAAAGATTTCTTATCAATGATAGGAAAGATTTTGATGGTATGATTTGTACGGAAAATAGAAGTGTTGCTAGCCACTTTCATGTTAGAAGACAAAGCGGAGAGGTGGTGGCATGCACAACATATAGAGAAACTTCAGCTGAAACCTCTTCCATAGATTCAGTCGGATGATTTTGTCAAAAGTTTCAATGATTTATTCATTCTGCCTTCAGCCAAATTAGCATTGCAAGATAAATTCTTCAATCTGATTTAGTGGTCCAAATCAGCTATGCATTATAAGACAAAATTTACTTTTCTTTCTAGATATGCACTCTGCTATGTCAGTACCCATGAAAAAAAATGCCATAAATTTCTATACGGCCTCAAAGATCAGTCGAGGTTGACTTTGGTTTAGTTTGAAATCAATCATTTCTCAAAACTAGTTGAAAGAGCCAGATGAAATAAAAATGAGCTAAACTTCTTCGATTAACGATGGCAAGCTCAGGTAAGCAAGTTAAAAGATTTTGGAAAAAGAGAACTTCAGAGCAATAAAATTAAATCAGAAAGTAAGCATAAGCAGCTAGAGTAAGAAATGTCATTTTTTGAAAAATATAAAAAAAAACATTTTGGGCAGTATTTAATGGGTTCAAAAACGTGTTATAATAGATGTGGACAGTTGGTACATCTTCAACTGAACTATCCGCAAAAAAGGAAAAGAGAGATAATTTGACAATTCAAGAACACTGAAACAGCACAAGAAATTTTTTGGAGGCTGTCAGCCCAATAAAACTTAATTTTTGGGAAAACCTTCAACTCAAGTCACCGGTGAAACTTATTAGCATTGAACTGAACAACCAGTAAAAGTCATAGTTTCTGTAATTACCCCGCAAGAAGTTAAAAAATCTAAAGTAGTTATGTGTGCACTTCTGATTCATAATTAGCCAAACAATATTATATTCGATTCAAGTGCATCGCATTCTTTCATTCATGATGAGTTAGCTACTAGTTTATCTATTGAATTATGTAATTTACTCGTCTTAAGTGTTATTATGTCTTCGGAAATTGGTGTTTATGCAAACAAAAAATGTGTCATAAATGTTAACATTTCTGATAAGAAACTGCAAGAAGAGTTGATTATAATACCAATTCAGACTTTTGACGTCATATTGAGACTGATATGATTGGTAAATAGTTTTAGTACGATTGAATTCTATAAAAAGTAAGTGAAACTCAAATTATTTGGTAAAAAGTCATTTTTATATCTTATGTAATTGAAATGAACAATATTCTTTGTGCAGTAAAAGTTTAAAAGTATTTACGAAGTGGTGAACCCATACTTTTAGTCAAATTAGAAGTGTTAAATAAGGATATGAAGGAATTAAAAAATATCTCAATAATTGCAAAATTTCCTGATATATTTCCTGAAGAATCGCAAAGACTACCACTAGACCAAAAAGTTGACTTAGAATTGATGTGCAGCCAGGCCGTTTGCAATTTTCAAGTCTTCTTACAGGATGGCTCTGAAGGAATTGCAAGGCTTGAAATGACTGTTGCGGGAATTGATAGAAAAGAGTTTTATCAGGCCAAACAAATTCACTTTTGAAATTATGAAAAGGAGTGGTCCAGTTTCTTACCAAGTTAGTTTTACCTAATGATATTATAGATATTCATGATGTGTTTCACACTCTATACTGAGTAAATGAGTTTCAAATTCAGACTAGAGAATTTCAAATGAAAACCTTAAAGTACAAATAAATCTAACTTGTATTGAAGAGTCTTAAAATATTTTAGAAATAAATTTTATCCTTTTATCAAGAAGAAAAGGAAACCTAAGCCTGAAAAATAAGCTACATGGGAAAAAAAAGAAATACAACAAAAATTGAGAAATCAGGTAAAAATCTTGGCACTTGAAAAGCAAAACCCAAATTCTGCATCCCTCAAAATTTGGTCAGATAAATTTTATAAAATTCTAGACGTCGAATTGATCAATTTGATATATGACACTATGCATGAATTTTAAAAGTATGAGAAAATATTAAATTAAAAAGTTATAAGTTTAATTACACTTAATTAATCCTAAGTAACTTCCTGATCTCTCTCTCGGCACTGTAGCCACTGTCATTCCTTTGCAATTCTCAATTGTGGTATGTTTCAAACGGATGAGATCCAATGGACTCGCACCAAATGTCGCGCCCCCACTTCTCTCTCTCGAATTCTTCCCCTTACTAGAAGCTTTGCTCGGTTCCTGTAGTAAGGCGTCAGAGTATGGGCAGGTTGTGATATGGGAGTCGTAGCTCACGGCAAAAAGTTTTGGGGAGATTTTGGTAAGAAGAAACTAAATTTATATGCTATTCCAAACATTCATTTCCTCACACTTCCATTTTGAAATTTTCTACAAATTCAAGCCTTCTTAGTGAGTTCTCATGTAGTTTTGCGTGAACCATGGAACTGTCAAACCGAGATTTACGCTCTCTAGTAGGTCCATTCCACGAATTTCATAAAAAGAGTTAAGGGGATAGGAGGGAGAGAGAAGAACAATAGGAAGTATCAGAGAATGGTTAGTTATGACGAGATGTCTTTTGAGGTAAGAATTTGTAAATGAGTTTTGTTTGGAGTTAAATCACGAGATAGGCCAAGATTTCAAGAAATCCTAAAATGTTACAAATTCCAATTTGTTCACATTAAAAAAAAAAGCTCGAGACGAGCTTAGGGCAATTAGTAATGAAACTGCTCCATCGTTTCGGCTGAAATAATCCCGTGTTAACTTAAGAAAAATAATTCTATGTAGGTTTTTTATGTAATTATATGTTTAACTGTTGCATTTAGAATTTTTTACATATTGTGGATAAATACCTATATAAATTGTATGAATACAAACTTGATCTGTAACTCATAATACCTATACTTTTACTATCTTATGAATATGATAAACAAGCCTATGAAATCAATTGATTGCAGGTATTCATTTACTATGACTACTGTATATGACATATAAAATGCACATGATGAATGTTTGCTACATGAATTATGATTTAAGAAATATCACAAGTGAAGTTATAGGCAGAATTTTACATGAATACAAGTACAAATGCTAAAGAACTATGAAATTCCCGACTCCTAACATTCTGATAAAGACGAAACCCTGAGAACCGTTGGGATCAGATAGAAACATAATATAGAAAGTTGTTGGTGTCAAGAGAACAATTGATAGTTGTTATGATCGGAGGAGCATAACATTTAACAAAAATTGATGTAGCCTTCGGGCTGGGTGACAACTCATGACATGACAGGGCATGAAAATAACTGAGGCATATACAATTTTAAGTGACATACATATGATTACATTAATGACTCTTATGTATTTCCTAATGATTGTATATGAATGAAGAAAATATATTTTTATATAGCAATCATGAAATCATGATTCTCTGCATTACATTTCTTTTATTTTATATGTTTTATAAAATTATAGCACGTTGTAACGTTTGTTATGAACATATATATGAGTTTCATATGAGTATGCCTGTTTTTTTTTCTATAAAATCTTATTTTAGTTTTGATTTTTTCAATAAATTTGTTGCAACTAATTCTACATTATTAACTTTAAGGAATGAGTAAGGAGCACCAAAATCAAGTAGTCAGGTGTGATTTGTATCGATTTTTTGGTAAATACTTTTATTATTTTGAATTTAACGGCTCTGTATACATATATATTTTTTAGTGATATGATTTTACACGCTTTCGAATATATAAGAAAATGAATGAATTATAAAGTAAAATGTATCATGTATAATTGTGGCAATTTCAATGGAACTTGATTCTGTAAGAGAGGAAGAGTGCTTGTGGAATTTAGTTTGACCGAGTTCGCCTATTTCACATCGCAGTTGTTATATATTGAGCTTAATAACTTTTAAAACATAATATTAAACTTTAAAATGTAAACAATTTTTGTTAATTGAATTATCATCTTAAATTATCGTAAGATTGATTTACCTGAATTTACAGGGTCGCTTTACAATGAATTTCCACTCTCGCCTCGAGTTTGCCGCCCCGGACAAATAATCTGGAATCCGCAATTAACTTCGGATTCAAAGATATCTTGGCTCATAAAGTAATTTAACCAAAAATATAATTAATTTGCTAAAATATACCTTAAACAGTATTTTCGGCGACCAGTCCTTTTCCAAAGCTGCCAAAATATTCTTCTCACTCATTCTATCTTCTAAAACTTCTCTTTACCCTTCACTGAACTCGTGTTAAAACCCTTACGAAAACTCACAAATGACTTTCGTGTTAAAACCCATAATACCTGATATCAATAAGTCCAATCATGCCTAAATATCAAGAGTTTAGAATTCTATAAGTTTCTCTGTCATCTTTACCTGCGAAGGATGTCTATACAATAGTCTACCTGCCGCAATACTTGTGACATTCCCTTGAACAAAATTCATTTAGCACATGTAAATCATTTATATATATATATATATATATATATATATATGCATATATGCACGCAATGGTTTAATAAACATGCTCACCAGTTAGTTAAATAAAAACAGTAAAATAAAAAATATCTCTAATGACAACTTAAGTTTGCATTTCTTTAGCATATGAAGCTATTCAATAATATGCAAAAATTTCTATATACAGTCGCATATCAAAAAATCATGTCATAATCTTATTGAAATATATTCTTCCTAACTTAGCATATGATTATCTCACCAAAATTGAGGGGCAGTATCGAGATGGGTTTTCCCAACTGGTTTTCCTAAGCTCGCCCTGAGCTCGCAATCTAAAGTACATTGCAGGAAGTCATAATTCCTTTAGAATCTTAAAAAGTTCTTAATTTAAACTCAAATAGTTTAATAACCACAAATGAATTTCCTATCTCAAATAGATTTCACTGCATTCAATTCTATATTGCCTTTTTTTCTTTTCAAGCTTCCATTTCTTCTCATTTTTGTTCCATTCCTTTTGTTTACTCTTTTATTCTTTTCCTATACTGCTACAAGCTCTGAATTAATTTGCTGTAGATTACAGTAATTAGAAATGCAGAAATAAAAGGCAAAGATTCACTAGAATTTACTAACTATACATACATATATACATTTACCTTAAAAATAAACCCAAAAATACTTCTCAGATTTTACTCCCAACTTCGCACTCTCACCTGCCTCTGGCCTCCTTACGGACATGGAGAAAAACGAAAGCAATAGTAAGGAAAAAATGGAAATTTAACTTACAATACATATATAAATAAATATATATTTGAAATTTCACCTTATTACCTCCCAAACAACTCAATTTACCCTTAAGCTTGCTGGTTTCTTCCTAAAACAATAACTGAGAGTAGCAGCACAGTTTTCTCCCGATCTAGAGCTCCGCTCTGCCCAGGTATGCCCAGATTGAAGAACAGTAGAGTGACGGGAGAGAAGGGTTGGGTAAAATAAAGATTTAAGATATCAAAAAATAAATATATATAATAATCAATTTAATCCTCACCCTTAGATTAAAAGATTAAATCCATTTGTTGCATGTTAAAGTGGACATTTCTGATTTGCTACAGTGCCGAGAGTAAGATGGGATTAAGAGAGCTTAATAGTATTAATCAACAATTTAATATTTAATTATATTATTTTAGTTATTCATTTTTATAAAACCAAATATATTAATAATTAACATATACTTCTATAAACCAATTCGGTCAACATAAAATATAGAGTTTTATAAAAATAGTTCAGCTGGATTATGGGATATGTAAATATTAGGTATTCTATAAAATACACAATATATGCAGGTTGAATTGCACCTAGAATTTGATTGACAGTAAAAGCAGTTAGTATGAAGATCAAAGTAAAACACACGGAAGTTTTCATCCGAAGCATATAAAAATGGCAATTGCATGATCGACACAATGCCCAATTATACTAGTTTTATTTACTAAAATGTGCTTGATGCCTAGATCAAATAATCTAGAACGCCGCATCCCTATGAGGGTAAACTAATGTTTATGCTCTCATTTGATTGTAGAGATTGAAGTGTTTGCCACTAAACAATAGAACTCAATTGATAGTCAACTGCAGATCATAACATGATATAATTAATTGGATAACAATTTAGCGAGTATTATTTTTGAGGATGTATAAAACAAGGTTTCCAAGTGAGGTGAAGCAAATTGATATTAGTTTGCTCCAAGATGCCAAAACCAAATAATAGAGGTTTAACAGCGAACCAAATGCACGGAAATGGGTTCCCATAGGAGATATGAAACAAAGAAGAGCAAGCATATAATAATGACAGTTCCAAGCATACATAAGAGTATTAGAGTACATAGAATTGACTCCACCTTTAAGTGAAATAACGCATTCACTTTAGTTCTGCATTTTTTTCACTGTTTCATAGAGCACTACGCATCTTACAAGTCTGTTATTTCTGGTTTAGCAGCATTATATATTCGTGATGCATCAGTTGTTTTGTATAAAAATGACAGGATGGAGATATAAGAAGAATACAATATTGATATTTATATATGCCTTTATTCTATTCATGATGTCATGCATCTTAAACTTCCATCGTGGTTGATTGTCGAGGCAAACTGATACCGGAATTTAACAAACACCCTAGAGAAAATAAATATTATTACTGAATTTAAAGTATGAAATTACCAGTACGATCTGAAATTGCAATAAAATAACACAAAGCTAGAATTATGATTGGATATAAAGTGTAGGTGGAAATTAAAATAAGAAGGGGGCAGTTACATACAGACCACCCAAAACCTTCTATATACAAATCAGCCACCCTCTTATATCCATTCTTCAAATTCTCACTCAAATATCAAAATTCATGATAAAAACCCAACTCATATTTTTCATTTTTATCAAACTCTCAATAGTTTGATCCTACCACGTGTAAATACATCGGTTAGGTAGTTCAAAAAAAACCACTTGGGCGCTTAATTTATAAATATCAATGTCTAGGGCAGTCTATATGTAATTATCCCAATAAAAAATAAAGTGATATCAAATGGACCCTAAATATTTGAAGTTTTGTATGGTTTTTTAATATATTGTTCACTCACATGTGGTGCTGTGACAAAAAAAATGATACTATGCCATATTGGGGCATAATATTACTGCCAGCTCATTATTCTCACAACTTGTGTCAAGAAAGCATGAAATTAACGAATATTGAAGAATCTAGTACTGGCCTGAAGCAAAATGTAAAATCAAGTATTAAAAACTAAATAAAAGTTACTGGTGGAACTTAATGCACCATATCAGATTCACGAACAAGATCCTCAGATATGATGATTGATTCTGGAATTTCCAGTGCACTCTCACCAACATCAATGTCTTCTCGTGCCACTGCTCCTCTATTAGCTCCCTCAAAATCTATATATGTTGTAGAGAAAATAAAGTAAATATGATAGGTAAGATTCTACATAATATTATCAATATTAAACAAGTAGGACTCAAGAGGGTTCTTGCAGACATGTTAAGCAAGCCAAACTTACCATCCATTACTAGTCTATATGCATATAATAGAAATTTTCTTAATAGAGTGGAAAGATAATTACATGAAAAATACTCCTAATAATCCAAATAATCATATTAATGTGAAAAGGACATTGTTTAACGAGAAAATTTTCTAGGTATTTTAGATATACAAAATACTTTGATATTTATGGGGATAAAAGAGTGATGAAAAAATAATAAAAGAAAAGACAATCCTAAAAATATTAAAAAATTAAATTGCAAAAAAAGGGATGACTCCAAAAAAACAAATATATATATATTTATATAGAGAGAGAGAGTACAGTTTGAAATACAAAAATCATATTTTATCTCTTGAATAATGTAAAATAATCCTTCTGAAAAGGCCGAAAAAATTAACTAAAAAAGGAGTTCTACATACTGATAATAAAAAAAAAAATTTGTCTCGACATGCGTGCAAATACAAATCTCGGTGCAGTCGTTGGGCCCTCACCTCGCAACCACAAAAATTGACATTGAGTAAAAAAATAAAATATCTCCATCACAATCAAAAAAGGCTATTCCATCAAATACCTCTAACTTAATATTGGTTGTGATTGATTAAGCAATGTGCGCAAAATTTTGGAGTCAATCTTAGTAAATGCAACAATACTAAGATTCTTAACACTAAAACAAAAAACCTTTAAATTAAAATACAAAATATTAAAAACACACTAATGTTAACTAGGGTAGCCATTTTGTCATGAACTGGATAGGAGCTTGGAATTATCAATGCGAAAATGGATAGCCATACAATGAAATTCAAATTTTATTTCATTTTCTATCACTAACAATTAATCACTCAAATAATCGAAGATCCACTAACGATATAACATTTAATTCAACTTAAAAGTAAACAAGATATGAATATAATTACCTTTATATAGAATGACTGCATCTTCTATAAACTTTTTTCTCTTATGTGTTGTCACTTATTTTGTAACCAAAAATTTATACCTAAAATTATTAGTTTAAATCATAGTTGTCAACGATTCAGTGAATATTTATATTCCTAAAAATAAAGTAACATAAAAAAAAGATAAAAATACGATACACAAGTTAGTTATAATTAATAAATCATTATCAATATGTTTAATCATTCAAGCATAAATTATAAAAGATTTAAATCATTCTAATAATTATAGCATATCTATATCACTTTATATAATATACCCATCATAGGAGCACTATCTAAGATTTCACTATTTAAGGTACTTTAAGATCAATAATCTTTTAAGTTTATATATAGAGGTATCTTAGCATCCCTAACAAGCACCTCAGGGAGAGAATTCTATCAGTCAATATGTACATGCAAACATTTTATATAATTTATTTCATTCATATTTTCAGTTCTTTAAATACATTTCTATAATATATTATGCATAAAATAATAATATTAAATATGCTAAGAAATATGTGATGCACATTTCGATATAACCAATACATCTAATAGTCTAGTTAAACCATAATTAAATTTCAACTATCATTTTATTTAAATAATTATCTAATACATTAGGTTTAGAAAAATCAACAATATCATTATAATTTAGAAATACAATTACTCATCTCAACTCTTGACAGATAACTTTTTTCTGTTTTCACTACTTGAGCACCTAATTATACATATAAAATATATTTTAGATTTATTTAACTCTATTTTTAAATCACATTTTGTTCATTCAACTATAAAAGCTTAACTAAATTTTATACTTTTTTAACTAACTTTTACAGTCAATTTAATATACATATATATAAATCATAATTAATGTTCATCACTCAGACGCTCACAACCGGATTGTTAACCTTCCCAAGATAAAACTAAAATACTTCTTACTGTATTCTTCTTATTTAACTTCATTTACGTTATGAATATTAACTTCTATTTAAATTCAAAATCATTTTTTTTTTAATGTTTTGCCATTTATAAAACATAAAAACCTTTCTTAATACCTTTATTAAACGTATTAAAATAACATAACATCATTTACAACCTTAACATTTTCAAATTACACACATAAACTGTATATACATGTTTATTATGTTTAAGTTTACTTTCACAATAT
>NEWO01000006.1:1706686-1750121 GCA_003013225.1 Phalaenopsis aphrodite
GATGGTTATTAGAGAATAATAGCCAAGTTATTCTAAACCTGAGATCTCCTTGAGTTAATGTTATGCATATCTATGTCATATTTTAGAGAAATTATGTTGCTGAAAAGGGCACTTGTTCTTAAGTAAATAAGAATTATTATAATCAAGTAACAAATCATAGCCACATAATTTGGGGTGTAAAGGAGTCAAGTTGAGCTTGAGTCACGCCTAACTCGAGCTTTATTTGTCTGGCTTAAAACAAATTTGAATTTGGCTAGCAATACTAATAGCAGACCATGTGAGCTCAAATGAAATTGTCATGGAAGCTCGCCAGAGAATCAATTCAAGTGATCGATCATAATTTTGTTGAGAAATAAAATCAATATGATTGTCATGACCCGACTAGGGGCTTAGAGAAATATTAATTTAAAATAACAGTGAGCTACAGAAATCAGTAAGTACATATATTTCTAAACTGCAGTAATGTACTGAAAATGGAACGATATGCATGATAGTCAGAAATACTATAAATCAATATAAAAAATTAGACAATTTACTTTTTTTAGATATGTTTTCACGATGGTTCATGGCATTCAATATATTTTACTGTAAAAATAACATGTCCATATCATTTTATATTTATAGAACCGACACAGAAGCATCATCTAAAAATTCAAATTTAAGGTACTTTAATATCAATATTTTTTTTCCATTTAACATTCCCCTAAAAAAACGGACTCCATCATAAATGGGCGAACTCCATAATCAAACATGCACATTCAAGCATATCATATAGTTCATATCATTCATATGCTCTTTTCATTTAATTTTACATTTTCATAATGCATAACAATAGTATTTCTAACAAAGTACATTAATCACAATGATATGACTAAGATCCAAAAGATCATTTAAATCACAGTACAATAATGCAATTTGATTTCAATGCCAATTAATAAATTCGATTTAGAAGTAACAAAAAAGGCTAACTTAAAAGTAAGAGTATTCACCTTAATCCTAGTACCTTGCTCTTAACTTTTGTCACATCTTTCAAATTAACACCTATAAATATAAAATATTCATGTTACTAAATCTTTATTACATTACTTAAAAGTAAGAGTATTCACCTTGATCCTAGTTCCTTGCTCTTAACTTCTATCACATCTTTCAAATTAACACCTATAAATATAAAATATTCATGTTACTAAATTTTTATTACATTACTTAATAATACTTTAATTAATTATTATTTTTTAACCATTATCTTAGTATATTAATTTAATTAAGATTTTAATCATTCTTACAAAATACTAATATTATATAACATTAATTTAAACAAAAATAATTTTAGAAATAAAAGACGTACATTTCTCCACCTTCACTTCTTTTACGTAACCATCAAATTTGATCTCCTTTAACCCTTAATTCAACTAATAGTCAGATTAAAATACAAATTTTAAGTCAAATAACATTTAATTAATTAATAAAATAACTTAAATAATAAAAAAATATATAAACCCTTACTTTGTCTTCTACTATTTAATCGCACCTCCAGCAACTTTCGGCACTCAAGGGCATGAGTTCCTCTTGCATTGCAACCGCTTGACACTTCTCTCTTGCACACAGTGAACTTTCCTTCACCTTCACACAAGAGGTACATGCAATTCACTTCCGACATCACGAAACACTTATTCCTCCCGCCTACTCTACTCGGCTAGGATTTTCTAACAAGCTTTCCCCATAAGAGGCACGCCCCCTCCTACTCAAAGTCGCACTGAGCTCGCCTCCTGCACATGACGACTCACTAGCTTGTCACTTGCAAGCAAATACTTCTCCTTAGCTTCAAATCTTGCAAGCCCTAAAAGGTCCCTCCTAGAAGCAGTGTCAACCTCCTCGCTTCTTTGATGTTGTCTCCCTGCACCGGCACCCGTAGGAGAACCCACAGCCAAGCTGCACCGCAAATAGGGCGTCTCCTCTCCTTCACAGAAAACAAGTGACTTCGACCTCATCTCCTTTCTTCCAGAGTACATTAGCACTCACACAAGTGACGTGCACTTCCGCTTCTTCTTTCTATTCCAAGCTTTTCGCTTCTCTAGTTCTATCATTTGTTTCATTTTTACCGTCACTTTGGTTCGAATGATGTGCTTGTCTCTTAATAAAAAAACTATTGAGGCGATTGATTCGAATCAACACAAATCCATAAAAATTCATTTTCTTTTATTACTTTTTATTTATATTTCAATTATTACAACGACGCATGAAGGTGCTCGCAGTGTCGTGCAAGCTGGGTGCGACAGTGAACATTTAACCCGAGCAGAGAAGTGTGGCGCGCATGAGCTAGTAGAAAAATTTAAGCTTGAGCAAATTTCGTGCACTAGAATTAGTGAGCATACAGAAGCAAAGAGGGATTTGTAAAGTAATTTTGCACGATCAGTGAAAAAAGGTAAAGTCTTATACAAAGTTTTAATTGTTTATATGTAAAAATCTTGATGAAAAAAAAAACTTAAAATATTATGTAATTATATGAATGAATCTTGTTGGAATATTTGCTTAGGAATGCCTAAAATTAAGGAATTAGTTTTATTTTCTTTAAATCTTGTTTTAAAGCATTGATTTCTTTTAGCTATTTTTATGGACGTTGATTAGGGAGCATTAATTACTTTCTTTTTTCTCTGCTTTGTACTGGGCGGCAATTTAAAATATATGTGCTGCTGTTTTTTTTTTTATTTAAGAACAATCAAGCTTCTTCATATTTCTTACTCCTCTTTCTCTTGTTCAAGAAACCTTCAATTGGTATCAAAGCTCATTTCTTAAGGGGCGTGTGTGTGCGAGCGGCTTTTATGGAGATCGACACCAGTTTTTCCTCGATTGTTTCACCCTTGTTCGACGGTGAGAACTATCAGATTTGGGCGGTAAGCATGGAGACTTATCTGGAAGCCCTGGATCTCTGGGAAGCAGTGGAAGAAGACTACGATATTCCTCATCTTCCTGAAAATCCCACCGTGGCATAGATTAAAGAACAAAAGAAAAGTAAGACGAAGAAATCCAAGGCAAACATCTACATGTTTTCTGCAGTTTCCTCCACAATTTTCACTCGAATTATGTCATTAAAAACAGCAAAGGAGATCTAGGATTATCTCAAAGCTGAGTATGAGGGAGATGAAAGAATTCGAGGGATGCAGGTGCTGAATTTAATTTAGGACTTTGAGTTGCAAAAGATGAAGGAGACAGAAAATATAAAGGAATACTTTGACAGACTACTCAACATAGCGAATCGTGTCAAATTATTGGGTTCTTCATTGAAAGATTCAAGGATTGTTCAGAAAATTCTTGTAGCAGTGCCTGAAAGATTTGAGGCTACCATCACCACCTTAGAAAACACAAAGGATCTAACAAAGATTACTTTGTCAGAACTCTTGAGTGCCTTGCAAGCACAAGAGCAAAGGCGTGCAATGAGAGAAGAAGGAGCCGTTGAAGGAGCCTTACAAGTTAAGCATCAAGAAGATGAAAATAATTGAAAATTCAAGAACAAGAAGTCTCAAGCCTCAAATGGACAAAGTTCTACATCTGGGAATAGAAGCAAAGTTGGAGTAAAGAAAGATTTTCCTCCATGTCAGCATTGTGGCAAGAAGGGTCATCCTCCTTTTAGATGTTGGAGAAGACCGGATGCAAAGTGCAGCAAATGTAATCAATTGAGACATGAAGCTGTCATTTGTGAGAATGAAAATCAGAAGCAAGAAGATGAAGCGAAAATGGCAGATCAAGAAGAAGAAAATCAGCTTTTCGTTGCAACTTGCTTCACGGGTCATGAAACAAGTGAAAGCTGGCTTATTGATAGTGGCTGCACTAATCATATGACACATGACAGGGAGTTGTTTAAGGAATTAAAGAGCACTGAGTCCAAGAAGGTCAGAATTGGGAACGGTGATTATATTGAAGTCAAAGGAAAGGGCACGGTAGCCATTGCAAGCTATTCAGGAACCAAATTGATTACTGATGTTCTCTATGTACCAGACATTGATCATAAATTGCTTAGTGTGGGTCAATTGATAGAGAAGGGATTCAAAGTGATGTTCATGAAGAATGTTTGTCTGATAGAGGATGCTACAGGTCAAAAGATGTTTGAAATCAAGATGGCAGGGAGGAGTTTTTTACTCAATCCAATGCAGGAGGAGTCGCCAACCAAATCCATTCCCTCGTCACTGTGTTGTGATCGTTTGACGATCAGCGATTCAATGGCACCGAAGGTCGAGAAGAAGGTTGCAACAGCGAAGAAGCCGGTCGCTGAGAAGAAGGCAGCCCCTGAGAAGAAGGCAGCCGTTGACAAGAAACCAACCGCAAAGAAGCCAACGGAAGAAACCGAGAAGGCTGAAGCGGCAGAGCGAGCTCCTGCCATCAAGAAAGCGGAGAAACGGCTTCCAGTATCAAAAGACGGCGCGTCTTCCAGCGAAACGAAGAAGAAGAAGGCCAAGAAGGGAACCGAGTCTTACAAGACCTACATCTTCAAGGTCTTGAAGCAGGTCCGCCCCGACATTGGCATATCCACCAAGGCGATGAGCATAATGAACTCATTCGTCAATGATGTATTTGAGAAAATCGCTCAGGAGGCATCTCGCATCTCTCGCTATAACAAGAAGCCGACCATTACGTCCAGGGACCTCTGTTCGACTTGTTCTGCCCGGGGAGATTGCTAAGCATGTTGTTTCTGAGGGNCATCTTCAAGGTCTTGAAGCAGGTCTGCCCCGACATTGGCATATCCACCAAGGCGATGAGCATAATGAACTCATTCGTCAATGATGTATTTGAGAAGATCGCTCAGGAGGCATCTCGCCTCTCTCGCTATAACAAGAAGCCGACCATTACGTCCAGGGACCTCTGTTCGACTTGTTCTGCCCGGGGAGATTGCTAAGCATGTTGTTTCTGAGGGCACCAAGGCAGTTTCCAAATTCACAAAGTCACTTCCAGTTAGCAGGTTTGAATTTCTAAGGCAGAAAATTGGTGTTTGCAGCTCCTAAGGCAAGGAGGAGTGTTGGAATATTTGATTAGGACTGCCTGAAATTAAGGAATTAGTTTTATTTTCTTTAAATCTTGTTTTAAAGCTTTGATTTCTTTTAGCTATTTTTATGGACGTTGATTAGGGGGCATTAATTACTTTCCTTTTTCTTTGCTTTGTATTGGGCGGCAATTTAAAATATATGTGTTGCTGTTTTTTTTTTAATTAAGAACAATCAAGCTTCTTCATATTTCTTCCTCCTCTTTCTCTTGTTCAAGAAACCTTCAAATCTAAATAAAAACATTTTCAATTAGGAGAATTTATAAAACATCAACAAACAAAATTAGGTATTGCACAATATATGTATATATAATTTAATTTATGTAAGAATAACTGTAAGAGCAATTAACATGAATTTTTTTTAGTAATGAAGATTAATAAATACTGAAATAGCAAATATTCTTTATTAAACTTTATTAAAACTTAAAAGTGAAACTGAAACTATATTTATGTTTACAAGAAAACTTGAGTTTAATTAACAAAATTTGAAAGTTAAGAATTTATATCAATTATGACATTATTAGACTAAATTATTAATAAATAAAAATGATATAATAAACTTTAAATTTAAATTGTATGTCTGCAGGTTATTAAGAGAAATTCTAGAGATATTAAAGTTATAGCATAAATTGATTTGGAATTTATTTTAATAAAATAAATATTTATATGTGTAAGATCTTGATAAACTTATTTTAGAGATTTTATCAAAAAATTTAAAAAGGAAGATTGTATTACAAGAGGGTGACTAACTTATTCAAAATTTAGTGCATGTGTATTTGATTTCAAATTAAAATTTGATATTAAAACTTGTATATCATTGATTTTATGTTGAGATGGTGAAAAAAGGTGTTAATATTGAGAATGTCAAATCAGTTCATCAAATATTAAGATCTTAAAGAGATAATCGATGGGTATATACATTTCTAGGTAAGAGAAATGTTTCTTGCTTCTCAAACTACTTCATTTAACTGACAGGTTTTTAATTCAAAATTTTCACACAAGTGCTCTATACTGATTCCTTCTATGTTGCAACTAATATGCCATATTGCTTCGACTAAAAGACACATGCCAATATTACTTGATGAATGTTTAATTAGTAGTTTCCCTAAAAAGATATTTGATTACTGTAGTGTGACATTTAGATGTATTTGATTAGCATGGCATGTGAAGTTATTCATGGAAAAATAAAATTTCGTACAGGGAGATAATGTATGACATGAAAAATGCATAAGAATGTTGTGTGTATCTGATGATAAAGAGAATTCATCCCTTATGACACTATCTAGGGACAACAATATAACTAAGCCAGTAGATATTTTGTCCGCCACCTAAGACAATAGTGAAATTAAAATCACACACCGCTTTGTCGAGGAGAGATGCACAGCTAGTGGTGAGTATATGTTTTTCCACCTCAAACAATAATAAGCATATTCTACACCACATTGTGCCGACGAGACATATCAACCAGAAGTGTGTTAAATTATGTTTAAACAATACCACTGAGAAGATACATAAATTAAGATATATGAAATTCAATAAAACTAATATTAATAAATAAAGCAGAAGTTAATGAATCAAAATTTAATGCACATAAAAACTTCAGATTATTTTCATTGAAAAAAAAATTTCATTGATATATTCAAATTATTATATGACCAGCCTGCATATTACTTTCTTTTTATTAAGCTACTATAGATTAGAAGTACAATTGTTCTACTAAGTTATCTTAGATAACTCAATATGTTTTTATTTAATTAATTTAGGTTGTAGTAAGCGAAGGAAGTGAGAATGTGTATCGTAGGGGAACTGCATCAGAGCGAGTTATTTATTTTATATTTGTTTTAGATTATATATACTATGGCTCTTTTATTTTAGAAATTGGAAATTTCAAACCCTGGGTTAGATCACGACAAGAAAAAACTGGACATTTTAGTAGTTCAAAATAGAAGATTTTTATGATTACTCTTTTGAATGGAAAAGATATATAAGTTCGATTATAAGATGTGATTGAGAATTCACACCGCTTAAAGTGAGATAAGTTATGGTTGTTCAATAAAAAATTCAAGTATGTGTGTGTGCTCGTCTATACAGCAAGCCATAAAGGTAAATAAAAAATCCTACATTCATTTTTATAGTATTTTGCACAATTATGACATGATAATGCATGCAATGATGCTAGGATAAATGTGGTGCCAAAGAGTGGACTTACAAGCAACCGTGACTTTTGATCTTGCACCACAGCTTTCACCCCACTTCAAAAGTAAATCTTCAGCAGTTGTATCAAGTTTCGTCGTGACCATTTTGTCAATATTCTGGTCTGCCAATGAGTTTATCCTAGCAATGGTTTCATTCTGCAACAAATTCAAAGCTTTCATTTCGTTGGGATTAGCGCCAGAAATCACATATTTCAGCATTTGAAGTATTGCATTTAAGGACTTGAGCTCGTTTATTTGACTGAATGGTCCAAAATCATCATCCTCGATGAAATAAATTTCTACCTGCATGAGACCATAAAAACTTTAGCAAAGAACAGTCAACAATGAATGCTGATCATATGCATAATTTCAATGAAGACAGAAAATGTGCGTGAATATAGGAAAGTGGCATGACCTACATCATTCAGATAAAGTATCCGTGCTGCTCCAACAATGTCATTCAGCATTAACAGCAACACTTCTCTCGGTGAAGGTAGCAGTAACTGAAAATTGAATTCAAGGTTCCTGGCATGTGACAGCCTCTACCAGTGAAGACAGAATCGAATAAATAGCATGAAGAAAAATATATATATATATGGAACTAAAAATGTTCTTAATGATAAATGCACATCAAAACGAAGATGTTTAATATGAGTGTGACATTAACTTAGATGCCACTTGGAATCACTTTTGTTTTATGTTTTCCAATTTTTATTTTTATTTTATTTTATTTATGTCTTGATATGAAACAAAATATATTTGGCATATTTAATTAGGATATAATTATTTTTTAAAACATTCAAAACACCTGAAAGTTATTTTGAGTGTTTTCAAAAAAATGTTAATTCATTTTTTGAAACAATAAATTAAAACAAGCAAAAAACACACTAATAAGCTCTTAGAAACAAAAGAAAAAATAAAAACAAAAACAAAAAAAAATGATCCAAAATAAACCCTTAACTTGTTGGAAGTAATTAATAAAAGACTAGAAAATGGTCATGAACATCAAGAAATTGTATATAGAATATGAACACGGTAGAAAGATAAAGAAAAGTTCAATAGAATGGCCACTGACATTCAATGAAGTTATAGAGCAAGGAATCTTATCGGTTCATAGAATAACTGCAACAGGCTGAAATTCCAGCATGATTATAACGTGAGTGTTTTATTAATACTAAAAGGTTGAAACTCCAGCTTGATTACAACGAGAGTACTTTATTTATACTAGTTCTAGTCATCTAGATGCAAGTGCACATTGCGATAGGATTACTAAGATTTTGATAGCTAAACAGAGAAGAACTTACAAGGGAGATACTAAGGAAAAAATAGTCACCTCCGCCCATAGAAAGAGCACTACTTAAATACATCATAAAAGAGCACACAATCATCACAGAATCAGAACCAGTTATACTCCTACGGTTATGATGAATAGAGCAGTTAGACACAAAAGGTCAAAATGATGCCAGCCGTACTTAAGCAGAGAAGAAAACATTGTAGCAGAATGGACAATGCAGAAAATATTTCCTTTTACCTGGCAAGCTGATGACTCAGGATGAAACTTGCCACAAAGAGAGGCCAAAAGAGAGATAGAGAGCATCCTCGTGAACATGTCAGCAATTTGATTTTGAGATGCAAAGGTGATGAACAATAACTTCTTCTAACTTAATGCAATCCCAAAATAAAGTGATAATCAACTTCTATATGTTTAGTTCAAGCATGAAAAATAGGATTATCAATCAAAGCCAATGCCAAAATTTTATCACAATATAGTTGTGGGTTTGATTATAGGTAAACCACTTTTGTTTAATACCGGCAGAGCCAAATAATATCTATAGCAGCAGTAGCAAGAGCAGGATATTTGGCTTGATGAACTAGCAACTGTTAATTGTTTCTTGACACACCACAAAATGTTTGCAATACCAAAATAAGCACAAAACCCCATGGTAGAATTTCTGTCGGAGACACCGCCAGTCCAATCAGAACCACAAAAGGAAAGTAATTGAAGGGAACCATGAATAGAATTTCTATCGGTGACATCACCAGTCCAATCAGAACCAGAAAAGGCAAGTAATTGAAGGGAACAACGAGTAATTGAAAGGCCAAAATAGACTACGTCTTTGATGTATTAAAAAATTCTTTTTTAAGCATTTGAAAATGATTGCTATGTTGACACCTTCATTCATGTAATAGTAAGATATTCTAGTGAACTAAAGATATAACGATACTCAGGATTGGGAAATGGTGAACAACTTTCTCACATCTAGGAGATGTTAATGGTAAGGGCTGTTGAATCTGCTTACAGGCATCCATTCATGATCAATGTAGAAGCTATAATGCATATGAAGTTTGATGTAAATGTAATCCAGCAGAAGTTCGAACAACATTGATCCCCAAAAATATTTCTGAGATGGAAGTGCTGCTATAAATTAAGAAAATGGTTGATAGGAATATTTCCACTGACAAAAAGATCATCAACATAGATTAAGATCAATATGGGACAGTTATCTTAATGATAAATGAAGAGAGAAAGGTCAACATCACTTTGGATAAATTGTAAAGCTTGCAAATGAGATGTCAATTTAGTAACAACAGACTAGATGCTTGTTTCAAACCGTAAGTAGCCTTTCAAAGCTTATTAACAAAATTAGGACATTGACTATCATGAAAGCTTTGATGTGGCGGTATATATTGTCTCACACAAATCACCAAAGCATTTGATGCATCAAATTAAGTACTGGCCAATATTTTTGAAGAGCAAAAAAGTAAAATTCGATTTGTAGGTAACTTTGCAACATAACCCATACAAACTCTTTTTTATATCCCTAGGCACCAAGACGAGCTATGCATCTAGCAATCTTTACACCTACAATTAGTTTTGTTTTATAAATCCATTTCTAGCCTAACATATTTTGATTCAAAGGTGGTGGTACAATCTCCCAAATGTCTTGAAATTGGAGTGCCTAAAATTCATTGTCATCCAATGCCCTTCTTTAACAAGTATATTAGTTGAACAAGGAGATAGATATACAATTTGCTTCGAATTGAACTTGCCTATTTGAAACCCGGTTAACATTTGATGCGTAGATTGATATATAGGAGGTGGGCAATTTAGTTGTTGAAAGAGTGGAGGAAACCATATCAAGAGTGGTTGTAGGGGATATCAGAGAGAAAGAGAATATTAATACAATGCAGGCTACAGAAAGCTCGTGGAGGACGTTGAAGTGGAAGATATAGCTACAAAGTGCGATGGAGGGGGAACCAGAGTAAGTGATAGCATATAGGGAAAATGCACCTGTAAAAGATTTAGAGTTTGACATTTCTAGGTATGTCAATGTGTTTTCATAGAATACACGTCATGAATAAAATTGTTTTGTTAAGACAAATGAAAAAAACAATAACCTTTGTTTGTAGCCAACAAACACGCATTTGGACAACATGGGAGCAAATTTATGCTTAAAGTACATCTAAAATGAGGGTAGAAAAGCCATCAAAACACCTTCCGACGAGAATAGGATCGTTTTTTATTGTATAATAAATGTAGGGAGAGATGTATCTAAGTGCCAAGAAGGAAGAAGATTTATTAATTATATAGTCTTGAGAATAGCATCAAACCAAATTATAGGGGTACTTGTGCTTGAAAAAGTAAAGTTTCAGTTGTTTCAATCAAATGACAATGCTTGTTTTCGGCTATACCATTCTCGTCTGGAGTATAAGGACAACTAAATTGATGTAAGATGCCAAATTTAGTCATGAGTACTTGAAACAATGTACTTGAGTATTCACCACCCAATCATATCGAATTATTGGGTATGAAATTGTTGTTCAACCACAAGTTTAAATTGAACAAACTTAGAGAATTTTTTTTATTTATACTTCATTAGATGTAAAAATATATCCAAGGATAATCATCAATCAATAGCACAAAATATCTATATCAATTGAATGATGAAATAGGGGAAGGAACCCATACATCAAAATGAACAAACTCAAGGGGAAAAAGAAATTTTGACGTAGACAACAAAAAAATTCTCAATAACTTTTAGCTAATTTACAGGAATTATGTGGAGATATAAGAAAAGATATATAAATAGCAGTAACTTATTTAGCTAAAGCAGAAAGAATAGTGAAATGTGGATGGAAAAATGAGCAATGCCAACTAGCAGTGTTAACAGCAGTGGCATTTAAAGTAAGAAGGTTGGTTGCTTTAGGAAGATTGTGGATGTGGACACAAAATAAAGGCAATCACAGCTGGGTTCCAACAGAAGAGCTCTAATCCTTAATAGAATAACAATTTGCATCAAATGAATTTGAGCATAAGTTGTCAGAAGTGAGACAATAAATAGATATGAGATTGTGAGATATATTTGAGTCATGAAGAAAAGGAACAATCATGGCTTACAATGAGGATTAGCGAGGAGTCCTTAACGGATGTTTGCAACTGAAAGAGCATGTCCATTGCCCACAATAACAAGTTGATTGCCATTATAGTTCTACAATTGAACAAACTGGATTGAATCATTGGTGAAATGTGAAGTATCTCCTAAATTAAAGTACCAAGTAGAAGGTTGAGAAGATGTGTTTGCCAGCAATGATTGAGGTTAGATTGCTATTGTAATTTAAATTTGTGTTGTGCCAACAAGTGATAGCTATAGGACCCAATTTGTCGTAGATTTGACATATTAGACATTTTTTATTGTTACACCCTTCTCTTGATGTGGAAGTTGTGCCAACAAGTTCAAGGGCGGCTTCTAGCTAACCTAGAGCAGAATGGCTTTTGTATAGCTCTTCCACATTGAGCTAATTAAGCTAACGTCGATTCTGTCAATTGAGAATCATGAAGTTCACGAGTAGCTTCATTCGCAAAATTGGTATAATAATGAGCAAAAATCATCTAAACTCAAGGGTTGCAAATTTGTCCTGATATCTGTTTTGAAACCTTGGTAAATAGAGAGAAGACCATTGAATGTTTAAAGAATAATATCCTCATGATCAAAAGATGAACCAACCCCTACAATTATATCAACCTTTGATTTGATCTCTAAAAAGTATAGTTGCATGGATTGGTATTTCATAGAAATGCAGTGTAGCTCATTTTTCAATTGAATGATGAGGGAGCAATGTATAGATTGTAATCTTTTATAAATTACATTCCAAATTTCAACATAAGATATAAGATTCAAAATGTAAGGCAATAAGGATGTTGTTACATTGAACAAAATGTAGTGGCTAAGTTTTGATCAACCATCATCCATGTATAATAATTGGGATTCAGAATAATCTCACATACTCCTGTGGTGAGCTATCGAGAAGGACAAGTAATATAACCATTGAGATAATCTTCAAAACCACAAGCTCTGAACACTATCAGAACTTGAGAATGCTGGGTGAGATGATTTGCAGGTGTCAACTGAACAATAATAATATTTTTATGGTAGACATAATAAGTTGAGGAGAAACTTGGGAGCTACAAACCAGATGATTTGAATCATCATTGATGTTCTAGGATCTTTCAGATGTCATTAGATCAATCAAATAAGAAAAGAGTAGAAAGGAGAAGAAAATGAGTAATTAGCACTATCGCGGGACATTGCAGCTTTGATACCATGATAACTTAACAGAGCAAAATTTGCAAGGGAGACTGAAGGAAAAAAAATAGAATGGCCTTCACCTTAGCCCTGAGACGGGGAACTATTATATACAGCATAAAAGAGCATAAAATCATTATAGAATCAAAACAAACTATACTCCTAAGGTTATGATGAATAGAGAGTTAAAACGACACAAATGATTCCAGCTATACTAAAGTAGAAAATGAGAGTGTAGCAGAATGGACAATGTAGGAAATTATTACTTTAATAGAATTGATGTGATGGTAGTGGATTGCATCTTCATCCACTTCACCACTATCGTTATTTATCATGTTGGGTTCTACTTAATCACTAGATTAGCAAAGAACTCATTCAACCATGCTTTTTTAGCATCTTTTCTTTCTAGTATTTAGAAATGAATCTAAGACAACAAGAGGTTGCTCATTCCTAGATATTCACTTTTCGTTTGTACCATGCACAAAAATGAGTACTCTAATAACAGCTTAATCCACAACCAACCTCAACATTATTGCAAAAACTTATAAATGAAAGGTTAGAATGATTAGGAAGGTTGTAAATGTAAGATATCTAGGGACAGAAACTCTAATGATCTATAAATCAAAATAAAACTACCTCTAGCATCATTTCTCTCTGTAAAAGCATTCTCCTCCCTAATTTCTTTCTTTCCTGCAGTAAATAGCAAGAAAGTTATCTACTTTGGACTCCTTGCTAGATTGCAACAACTCCAATTTGTCTTTGCTCTCCCCTTAACAAAGAGCAGTTGGTTTGCTGTTTTTGCCAACTCTATTTTGCTGAAAAAGCACAAAAGGACTGTTTTTAGGTGCTGGATGGCAACCTAGTCGTTGAAAATGCCTTCTGGATTTGTCAAAACACCGGCAGGAGAGTTGTTTTCCTTCTCTGATTTGCTGGAGAAAGCCAAAAGGCTCATTGTTTTCACACATGGACAGCTGAAGGCAGTACGAAGTAGCATGTTTTTCCTCCCAATAGTAGGTCGTGATCGGTCTAGAAAGGTGGCAGCAAGACTCCAGCAGTCTCTGGTGGCTTCAGTTTGCTGCAACAGCAGCATGAAGAGACATTGTGAGGACTGCAGGTTGTGGTAGAGGGAAAAATTGGTGGTTGCTAGTCCTTGAAAGGACATGGCAACCAGTAGATTGGAGAGAAAGAGAAATCAGGTAGACTTGGAATAAATTTTATTACAAATATTTTGCTTATTTACAGGCAATTATAATAAGGATGAGTTATCATCCAATCCCAAAGAAAGCATAAAAAACATCCAAATCTACAAAAAATAAACTATTTTAGTTCAATTTTGAAGGTTCCAATAGATTTTTATTCTAATCAAAATTTAAAAAAAAACTAACTTACCCAAAACAACTTCTTCTACAATAAATTGGATTTTGATCTAACAATCCAAATGTCTTACGTACTCATGATCATCATACCTTCGATGTAAACTATCCATCTTTGCTAATGAACTCATGATGATGTTTCATTGATCAACGGTGTCATCTAAGAACCACCAACATCATCAGTCTCCATTAAGAATCACAGTCAACAATCACAAATAACTGGTTCTCTAGATCCATTCACAATAGGATTCACAAAACATAAGAAAAAACGCATCCCATAAACCTCTTCAAAGTGGATGGTATGAATGAGATCCCCTTAATGAGTGATCCCCGCATTAGCTTACCGATAAAAAAACTAATAATTATAGGACTTGTGAAGGCGTCGGAACTCTACAACACTTTTGTTATTGGGCTCGTTCTCCTTAGCTATGAACTTAAGGTTACAATAAGTTTTGATTTATTTTGAAAACAATAAAAACAATGAATTTACAATTCATCCCTCCCCTTCCAGGAAGCAAGCATGAGAGCCAAGACCAGATGGGAATAAAAGGTAGACTAGCACATAACCATGTAAGATGATTTATGCTCATCACTCAAAGTTAAATGTTTTTGGTTAATAGAAGTTGTCTTTGCCTTCGCACAGCCTGTGAGGAGAGTTATCTAGAACAAAAAGTAGACTATAAATTTTGTATGATTTGTTGAACAGTGATACGGGATACTTGAACAAGAAAGCTGAAACCAAATAGAATGCTAGATATTACTTGAATAACAGAAAAGGTAAAGTTAAGATCTATCATTACATAAAGGAAGTGAAAGAGGAGAATAAATGAGGCTAAGCTAAAGTAAAATACATCAAATTGTCATAAAACTTCAAAAGGAGAGCAAAGAACCAGTCTGCTCCATCACGCAGGGGAAAAAATTTTAACATAAAATCATTTGGGGTAGGCCAAAGATGGGTTAGGCCAAGCTGTTCATGAACAAGGTATTCTAATTTATAAGGTTAAAAGTGCAATCTTAACATAAGAAGATGGGGACAATTACACAACAATAAGTTCATGAACATTAAATTGCAAGTCGCATTCTGAAAACAACAGCTTTATTGCACAACACTTTTATGAGAAACCCATTAAATAGAATGAAGTTGAACCATTAAAATTCGAGGCCCTATATGTAAGGAGATTGATGAGGACTTAAGTTGCTTTAATGGTGGACATTATGAAGCCTCTTAAGCAGAATAAAGATGAGTCCATAAACATTGAAGCTCCTTCTGATGTTTCCATTGAAATTTTATTAAAAATTGTGAAATTATGCATGCTTCTATGGAAGCATTTCATGTTATGGATAATTACCTAGGAAGTTACGCCAAAAGGGACAAAACAAAGAGAACATTAGGCCAACACAAACAATATCTCAATGGCTCAAAGTTTAGGCTATTACAAACGTATCCAAAAAAAAAAAAACAGCAGTCTAAAGAGAATGGGGATTAATTGTCCAGCTTGAGATCTGAACAACGAACAATCACTGCAGGCTTCTAGGGTGGCTATCTTCTAAGAAAAAAGAGGGGCAAGAATGAACCAAATCCCACATCAGAAAAGGCAGAAAAGTGATTAGGCTGTAAGTAAAATGATAAACCGTATTATGTGAGATTCCTTTTAGTGTAGCAAGAAGAGTTACTTTAGGAACTAGAATTAAGCAGTAATGTGGGAGCACTCTCCCAATGGGTGACATCCTAGGAAGCCACATCAAGAAAAATAAATTTGCGGGCATTCGATTGGACAAGCTAGGCCAAATAGTTTGACACCTCACATTCTGTAGTTAGCATTGTTAAAATTGGAATCATGCAAAATCTCCTCTAGCATAATGTGCGGCTTAGAGACAAACTAAGCTTGTCCAATCGAATGAAGACAAACTAAGCTTGTCCTCTAGCATAAGGTGGTGGACCTGTGACAGCTTGAATTTGAAAAGGGTGGTCCAAATTCCAAAGAAGACAGGAAGCGGGTCGATGGGATAGAGGCTTCAACAAGGAGCAACTCATGATGAGTTTTTGAAAGAGCGAAGATCATAAAGGGACACAAAGTGGTTGTTCTACATAAGAGTTAGTTCCTAGCATGTCAAGTGCTTTCTAGCAATGGCAAGTGGAGTGATGCGGGAGCGCCCCAAGTCATGTGAGAATGCAAGGATG
Organism: Phalaenopsis aphrodite; assembly: GCA_003013225.1. Taxonomy (NCBI): domain Eukaryota; kingdom Viridiplantae; phylum Streptophyta; class Magnoliopsida; order Asparagales; family Orchidaceae; genus Phalaenopsis; species Phalaenopsis aphrodite. The sequence continues at coordinate 1,723,054 of NEWO01000006.1, forward strand.
GGATCCCATCATCTCCCGTGTACAGGGATCATGTAAGGAGTAGAATTCCCACCCCTCAAGGAATTTAAAGGAAATTTTCGAGCCAATGTGGCCACCGATCCTTGTGGGCCATGTTTTTATTTTTTTATTGAATTAAAATTAGGTTTAATTTTGTTTGGGACTATATGTTGCTATTTCTTGATTTTGGGACTTTTTCTTTGATTGATATTATTTGGAGACTTTTCTCCATATTTCTCCTATTTTTAGTGTTGTAACCTATTTATCTTCACTTGTTTGATATGTATCTTGAAGAAAATAAGTGATGGATCCTCTTCGAAAATCATACCTCTTCGATATCGTAATCATGATGTGCTCCCTGCTGATTTAACTTGGACATGAGCTGAACTCTTTTTTTCCATCTCCAATTCCTTTTTTCCCCAAATCCTTAATTATTGCCATTCTACTAATTCCCCAATAAACACTTCAATTCTTAAATGCCTTCTAGGAATCCTAGATTGGTGTCATAAAGTTTCTTTAGGAACTCCATAGTTAAGTGTGTTTATGGAGGAGCACTTGCAAGATGGGCAACCTCCGTAGAAGTTGAACAAAGAAGTATAAAAGTGTGAGGTTTAGCTTTATACGAGATAGGTTGGGATAAGAAGACAATACCTTGCATAATATGAGATGGGTTGTTAAACTCTAAGCCAAAATTTCCCAGTTATTTTAAAGTTTACTAAGAATATGAACCCTCTAGATAAGGGTTGGGGAAGGCAACATAAATTGGTCATTAACTTATGCTACCCTAATTACCAACTCATGAGTAAAGTTATCGAGTCCACCATCATGCCCCATCAAGCATGCCAAGGGGAAATGTATTGATACCTTTTGAAAGGCTATATGCCAATCAATGACTAGAACTTTACAATTAGTCTAAGAATCTAGAAAAATGTGCACTTATGTTAACTCTCTTGATGATAGCCACTATAAGCAAATTTTTATATATTGAAACGCTTCAATGCTAAGGTTAGCAATAGTACATATCATTGAAATTAGCATTTGCTAAGCTTCATCTCAGAAGCATCAGGGTTTTACCGCATGAATTCAAAAAATCTACATATTGCATTCACTAGATTATGATTCACGACAAAATTCGGCAATGCAGAACAAATTATTAAATATAGTAAAAAAACAAAGCAATAAAAGAAAGTGAGGTAGCACAAAGCATCAGAAGTATAAGTCCAAGTCAGTCTCCAAGAAAAATTTTGGATGAGGGTAACTGAGGTGAGCAGGACACTTTTTGAATTGCGTATCTTTACATATCTAACGCCTATGTATTTACATATCTAACATCTAAAGTTTAATCTTTACATTTATACCGCCCAAATATTATTTCAAATCACATCAAGAGTACCACCATTTCAACTTCTAAAAAGTGAAACACACCTTCTTCATGTAAAGGTAAGGTGGTATGTATGTAAAAATCTTAAATTCTCAGCTAAATTTAGCAAGGATATCTAGAGCAAAACTTTTTTCCTGATTGCATTCGCCTGGAATCATGAAAAAAAACAAAAGTTACCCCGTTGACCATTTCTAGTTCCCACACAAGCTTAAAAAAGTGGCAGGAAATGCTTGCAAAAAGAAAAGAAGCGTCTTTATTCCGTAGGCTGCATCCAGTTTTACCTTCTTCTCCAAGAACAAAGGATCCTTCTCGTCCAGAGAGGGGAGGCACAGAGTAAGCACGCCAATTCTCTGCTCTTGCACGTTGCAATCTATATGAATCTCCTGTGAGCGATTGAATTGAACGGAAAGCCATTTAAGAATTTACTACAGGAAACTATAATATATCTTGATCGAGTGGAGTGGCCTATGTAGAAGGGAAGGCTCTTTTTAGGGTTTTACCTGATTTTGCTGGCATTTGGCTTGAGGGGTCTCCATTTCTGCGTCACTCGGAACTAAAGCCTGCTGTTACATGCTTATGAAAGGAAGGGCTTTTTACGTCCACTGCAGCACCGCAAACATCTTTATTTATATTTTATGTATCTTCCACACCAAAATTTAATTTTAAGAAATCAATACATCCGTTAATTTCTGCTCCAACATCTTCTCCCTTGACAAGCATCCCAGCCGCACTTCCCTTGTTCAGAGCGGAATCCCCCTTACTAATCTCGCAGCACTCATTCCCCCTTCTTCTCCTGAGCACACAGGATCCTCCTACTCCTCTCCCGTCTCTTCACACATGGCTAGCCAACACATATAGCTCAGAGGGGGCAATTGTCCTTAGGCATGTCAAAAAATACTCTCTTAAGTAGCTCGTGTTCTGCTCGTTCGTTAAGTAAATGAGCTGAACACAAACGAATTTTTAAAGCTCAAATTATAATCGAGTCGAACACGAACAACCCTTTGTTTGCTCGTGTTCGATTCGTTTTAGCTCAAAATAAAAAATTTATATAATTATTTATATAATAATAAATTACATATATTATTTATATAATAATATATTATATATATTTATATTTATGTTTAAAACGTTACTGCCCATGTGGTAATGTGGTTATGCGTTTTTTTTCATACATTTAGTTCAAATTTGAATCCAACACTGTACATCTATTATTTCAGTTTAATTTTAACGAGTGAATTTTGAGCGGAACACTAACACGAATATTTAAATCGAGTCAAACACGAACACACTGTTCACGAGCCGGTTTCGAACACAAGCTAATTTTGAACATGAACAATTTAGCATGAGTCGGACACGAGTCAAGCCTAAGCTTGCTCAAGCTCGGCTTGTTTACAGCCCTAATTGTCCTATCCTATCTCCTCACCAACATAGGCGGACCCACGTATGGCTGTGAGGGGGCAGTTGTCCCCCCGAGATTTTGTCAGTTACAGCTCTTTTTTGGGGTAGTGTTTGGATAACATTGCTAAGTAACTTGAATATCTCTTGTTTGGATTCTCTGACACTGCTACTTCTAGGAATAAGCCGAAGGAAATACGGTCATGGGTTGAACTCTGTGGCATGCATTCCTTCGTATGCATGTGAAGAGGTTGCCCCTCTCTTCTGCTGTGATCCTTTCATTTGTGTGTCTTGTCCTAATACCCCTCTCCTTATTTGCCCTAACTCTCCTCTCTCTCTCTCTCTTGATTCTCATGAATAGTGTTTTGTCACTCTCTCTGTCTCTCGGTTCTCTGAGTTAATTGTTGCAGTAAGTTCTCTCCATCTCCTCTCTCTGCTTTGTGGATCTGTTGGATCTTTTGATCTATCTGCGGTGGTTCTTCTTCATGTAGTACTTTTTTATTGAAGTTCATCTGAGCTGTGGTATCTCTGTGCGGTGGTTCCTTTATGTGGTGGTTCCTCTTCATGTTGGGTAATTTTTACTTTAACTATATTCTTATTTTTTATTTAGGAAATGTGGATATACCAAATATTTTTTGTGGCTTCTTATTTGTGGCAGTTACTCTGTGCGGTGATTCATCTTCGTGCTTAGGTAATATTTACCCTAACTATGGTGTGGCTTTTGATTTTGTTAATACCTTTATGCCTGGGAAACCATGGGTTCCTCTTCGTGTTGGGTAATGCCAACCTTGTGGGTTTCTAAGCTCGAGAATTTTGTGATTTTTTATTTGGTAAAAGGCTCATGTTTTGTTGGTTTCAGGTTGAGGTTGAATTTTGGGATTTTTAGGAATTCCACGTGAAATATCTTAGAAATGGGTGTTGGTTTCAAGTTGATGTTGGATTTTGGTTTTATGTTTTCTTTTTTATGTTCTTAATTTATGGTGAAAATGCGTGCAAAGGTGTGCCTTTTGTTTGATGGTAGATTATGGTTTTTCATTTGCCCAATCACCATAGCTTTTGTTGATGATGGATTGTGGTGTTGATGTGGAGGATGTGGGGGTGGATGTGTTTGTGTTAAAGGGTGCAGGGTGGTTAATGTGTGGATGTGGAGGTGGAGGTGGTGGTGTAGGGTGCTTGATGTGTCGATGTGTATGTGTTGGTGGATGTGGTGAAGTGGTGATGGTTGGTGTGGTTGTGGAGGTGTTAGTGTGGTGGATGTGTTGGTGTGTGGTTGAGGAAGTGGTGTTCTATAGTGGTTCGTGTGTGAAGGTGGTGGTTGATGAAGGTGGATGTGTTGGTGATGTTCCTCATTATAAATTCAACCAAAATAACTTGCAGTAATTTCAGTAATAAGCGGTTGCCATGGCTGTAAATAAATCGGGCTTGAGCGAGCTCAGGCTTAGCTCGTCTTCGGCTCGTTCGAAATTTCTTGAGTTTGAAATTGGCTCGTGTTCAAAATTGGCTCATGAACAGTGTGTTACTGTTTGGCTCAAACTTGACTTGTTAAAATTAATTGGAAAAAAAAAAAAACATAGAGTGTTGAATTCCAGCTGCACCAAATCTATTCAAAAGAAGGCACATAGTCATATTACCACATGAGTTCCTCTACACAACACCACCTCCACACACCAACACATCTACCAACATAAAATGGTAGATGTGTTGGTGTGTGGAGGTGGTGTTGTGTAGAGGAACTCATGTGGTAATATGACTATGTGCCTTCTTTTGCATAGATTTGGTCCAACTGGAATCCAGCACTCTATGTTTTTTTTTTCCAATTAATTTAAACAAGCCAAGTTTGAGCCAAACAGTAACACACTATTCACGAGCCAATTTAAACTCAAGAAATTTTGAACGAACCGAAGACGAGCTAAGCCTGAGCTCGCTCAAGCCCGATTTATTTACAGCCATGGCAACGACTTATTAATGAAATTACTGCAAGTTATTTTGGTTGAATTTATAATGAGTAACACAAAATCTCTTAACTAGTCAATTACATCCTTAACCCCTGCCTTGTCCAACCTATTCTTCTCATATTTTTAAATGTAATGCTATGATATCTTGTGTTATATAGTCAGTATTTATATTTTTAAAATAACTCAAGTTTGTATTCATTATATGCTGTAATTATTTGTTTATCCATTGTGATAATTTGTGTATAAACTGTAATCATTTAAACAATTAAGTTTACAATAAATGGACAGCGAAGATTCATTTAATATATCATGTACAGGTTTCCACCTGCTTCTTATGTTAATAAATATTATATTTCGATCAGGCGCCAACGCAAACTGTTTGGTTGGGTCATGCCCAATGAAATGATCTACTCAAACTTACCTGCGGATTGACTGATTGGAAATCCGACAATATAATCTTTGTTGGATTCTTTTGTTGAAAATATGTCGATTAAGTGAGTAATTGTTTTGATAAGTATGACTTACTCAGCGGAATTGGCGTCATCTCATGTGTCATTTTATGTGGGGTGTACGAACCACAANTGGGAGGGGGCAATTGAATATATGTTAAGATGTAATACAAAGATTTCTTATAATCAGTTTGGAATTGTGCCTGAGGGGTCTACTATGGAAGTTATACATTTATTGAGAGGTTTGATGGAAAAGTGCAGAGAGAATAACAAGGATTTGCATATGATTTTTATTGATTTAGAAAAGCTATTGATAATGTTGTGAAAATTGCAGCGGAATAAAACTGGAATCGACACAAACTAGAAGAAGAACACAGAGATTTAACGAGGTTCGGCAAAAAATTGCCTACTTCCTCGTGAGCGAGCGGTTTCACTATTTCAGAGGAGTTACCATACATCCCATAGGGTTACATATATATATAGATATATATAAACCCTCAGATAAAATTACAATCACGCCCTCGCTCCTCCCAACCCCCTTTATTCTAAGAGACACTCATTTTCCCCAGGAGACACTCCTCTTCACCAACAAACTCCAACTCCCTAGATATGAGCCATACCTAACAATTCTCCACCTTGGCGAATATCCAGCACCTTAGGAGATATGCATCACCCGGTATATGCGCCTACCAAACAAATCTCCGCCTTAGTGAATATTCAACCCCTTTAGAAGAAAATCTCCACCTTGCGAATATCCAACTATTTAGGAGAAAAAATCTCTACTTTGCGAATATTCTGTCCCTTAGGAGAAAAATCTCATGGAGTCTCTTTATACCAAAGTGGGCTGGGCAAACAAACCATCTAACCTGGCTTGGTCAAAGTTCCTGTTGCATTTTCACCATATGATTCAACAGAGCGATCTTCACCTGCAACTGTACTCCCTATCAGTTTATAGATGTTACCTACAGTGATCTTCCCTTTCATCATAGTCAGTACACCCTTAACAATTCTGATGGTTTCCCTATCCTCATCTGCCTTAGGAATGAAACCATTTCTATGTAGAGTGCACAAGGAAATCAAATTCTTCTTCAACTCTAGAACATGCCTGACATCACATAATGTTATAACAATATCATCATACATCTTAATTTTGACTATACCAATACCAGCAATATTACAACGTCTATTATCACCCAAATAAACTGAACCAGAATCAAATAACATGTATGAAGTAAACCACTCCATGTTAGGTGTTATGTGATAAGAACATCCTAAATCAAGAATCCATCCATCATTTAACTGAGTTGTTGTAACTGAAAGCGCATCACCATCACTGTAATCTGTAATGTCACTCTGCATCATATTCACAGCCCTGGAAGATACATCACAAGTCTTCTTCTTTAGCATTGGACAATCTCTTTTCATATGTCCCTGTTCGTTGCACTTAAAGCAACGAATCTTCTTGCCTTTAGGCTTTGACCTAGAACTTTGCCTTCCAGAATTCTCCTTCTCCTCCTTACTTTCACGATCCTGATTACCCNTGACCACACCGGATCCTCCTCTCCCGTCTCCTGGCACATGGCTAACCCACACTTATAGCTCGGAAGGGGCAATTGTCCTTAGGCATGTCAAAAAATACTCTCTTAAGTAGCTCGTGTTCTGCTCGTTCGTTAAGTAAATGAGCTGAACACAAACGAATTTTTAAAGCTCAAATTATAATCGAGTCGAACACGAACAACCCTTTGTTTGCTCGTGTTCGATTCGTTTTAGCTCAAAATAAAAAATTTATATAATTATTTATATAATAATAAATTACATATATTATTTATATAATAATATATTATATATATTTATATTTATGTTTAAAACGTTACTGCCCATGTGGTAATGTGGTTATGCGTTTTTTTTCATACATTTAGTTCAAATTTGAATCCAACACTGTACATCTATTATTTCAGTTTAATTTTAACGAGTGAATTTTGAGCGGAACACTAACACGAATATTTAAATCGAGTCAAACACGAACACACTGTTCACGAGCCGGTTTCGAACACAAGCTAATTTTGAACATGAACAATTTAGCATGAGTCGGACACGAGTCAAGCCTAAGCTTGCTCAAGCTCGGCTTGTTTACAGCCCTAATTGTCCTATCCTATCTCCTCACCAACATAGGCGGACCCACGTATGGCTGTGAGGGGGCAGTTGTCCCCCCGAGATTTTGTCAGTTACAGCTCTTTTTTGGGGTAGTGTTTGGATAACATTGCTAAGTAACTTGAATATCTCTTGTTTGGATTCTCTGACACTGCTACTTCTAGGAATAAGCCGAAGGAAATACGGTCATGGGTTGAACTCTGTGGCATGCATTCCTTCGTATGCATGTGAAGAGGTTGCCCCTCTCTTCTGCTGTGATCCTTTCATTTGTGTGTCTTGTCCTAATACCCCTCTCCTTATTTGCCCTAACTCTCCTCTCTCTCTCTCTCTTGATTCTCATGAATAGTGTTTTGTCACTCTCTCTGTCTCTCGGTTCTCTGAGTTAATTGTTGCAGTAAGTTCTCTCCATCTCCTCTCTCTGCTTTGTGGATCTGTTGGATCTTTTGATCTATCTGCGGTGGTTCTTCTTCATGTAGTACTTTTTTATTGAAGTTCATCTGAGCTGTGGTATCTCTGTGCGGTGGTTCCTTTATGTGGTGGTTCCTCTTCATGTTGGGTAATTTTTACTTTAACTATATTCTTATTTTTTATTTAGGAAATGTGGATATACCAAATATTTTTTGTGGCTTCTTATTTGTGGCAGTTACTCTGTGCGGTGATTCATCTTCGTGCTTAGGTAATATTTACCCTAACTATGGTGTGGCTTTTGATTTTGTTAATACCTTTATGCCTGGGAAACCATGGGTTCCTCTTCGTGTTGGGTAATGCCAACCTTGTGGGTTTCTAAGCTCGAGAATTTTGTGATTTTTTATTTGGTAAAAGGCTCATGTTTTGTTGGTTTCAGGTTGAGGTTGAATTTTGGGATTTTTAGGAATTCCACGTGAAATATCTTAGAAATGGGTGTTGGTTTCAAGTTGATGTTGGATTTTGGTTTTATGTTTTCTTTTTTATGTTCTTAATTTATGGTGAAAATGCGTGCAAAGGTGTGCCTTTTGTTTGATGGTAGATTATGGTTTTTCATTTGCCCAATCACCATAGCTTTTGTTGATGATGGATTGTGGTGTTGATGTGGAGGATGTGGGGGTGGATGTGTTTGTGTTAAAGGGTGCAGGGTGGTTAATGTGTGGATGTGGAGGTGGAGGTGGTGGTGTAGGGTGCTTGATGTGTCGATGTGTATGTGTTGGTGGATGTGGTGAAGTGGTGATGGTTGGTGTGGTTGTGGAGGTGTTAGTGTGGTGGATGTGTTGGTGTGTGGTTGAGGAAGTGGTGTTCTATAGTGGTTCGTGTGTGAAGGTGGTGGTTGATGAAGGTGGATGTGTTGGTGATGTTCCTCATTATAAATTCAACCAAAATAACTTGCAGTAATTTCAGTAATAAGCGGTTGCCATGGCTGTAAATAAATCGGGCTTGAGCGAGCTCAGGCTTAGCTCGTCTTCGGCTCGTTCGAAATTTCTTGAGTTTGAAATTGGCTCGTGTTCAAAATTGGCTCATGAACAGTGTGTTACTGTTTGGCTCAAACTTGACTTGTTAAAATTAATTGGAAAAAAAAAAAAACATAGAGTGTTGAATTCCAGCTGCACCAAATCTATTCAAAAGAAGGCACATAGTCATATTACCACATGAGTTCCTCTACACAACACCACCTCCACACACCAACACATCTACCAACATAAAATGGTAGATGTGTTGGTGTGTGGAGGTGGTGTTGTGTAGAGGAACTCATGTGGTAATATGACTATGTGCCTTCTTTTGCATAGATTTGGTCCAACTGGAATCCAGCACTCTATGTTTTTTTTTTCCAATTAATTTAAACAAGCCAAGTTTGAGCCAAACAGTAACACACTATTCACGAGCCAATTTAAACTCAAGAAATTTTGAACGAACCGAAGACGAGCTAAGCCTGAGCTCGCTCAAGCCCGATTTATTTACAGCCATGGCAACGACTTATTAATGAAATTACTGCAAGTTATTTTGGTTGAATTTATAATGAGTAACACAAAATCTCTTAACTAGTCAATTACATCCTTAACCCCTGCCTTGTCCAACCTATTCTTCTCATATTTTTAAATGTAATGCTATGATATCTTGTGTTATATAGTCAGTATTTATATTTTTAAAATAACTCAAGTTTGTATTCATTATATGCTGTAATTATTTGTTTATCCATTGTGATAATTTGTGTATAAACTGTAATGATTTAGACAATTAAGTTTACAATAAATGGACAGCGAAGATTCATTTAATATATCATGTACAGGTTTCCACCTGCTTCTTATGTTAATAAATATTATATTTCGATCAGGCGCCAACGCAAACTGTTTGGTTGGGTCATGCCCAATGAAATGATCTACTCAAACTTACCTGCGGATTGACTGATTGGAAATCCGACAATATAATCTTTGTTGGATTCTTTTGTTGAAAATCTGTCGATTAAGTGAGTAGTTGTTTTGATAAGCATGACTTACTCAGCGGAACTGGCGTCATCTCATGTGTCATTTTATGTGGGGTGTACGAACCACAATCCACCAAACCAAAATGTTGGTGTAAGGAATCTCAAGCGAATTTTTAGGTTGATGATATCATGAAAAAGAAAAAACAAAATTTTGTTGTCGTTAAATGACATAACTACAAGAATAGTCTAAAGTCAGAGCATTGGGATGGTCGTCCCATCACTACTATAAAAAAATGGTTTTTGCAATGATAAAAAGAAGCTACAATATCAGCTTTAACAACCACTAAAAATGAATTAGCAGTTAAAAAATCACTACAAAATTGCTGCAGATACCAAGCACCACAAATGCCTATGACAGCGGTTCTTAAACAGTTGTCGTAGCTCTATGATACGACAACAGTTTTGACCACCAAATTCTTGTACTAATTATAAATGTATCCAATATTTGTGATTAATTTGATGGAATCATGTGGGAGATTATATATTGGTATGATGATTGTATGTGAGTACCACTTTAATTATCTACAGATTCATTAATTGATAATGCAAAATGATTAAAAAAAAGCAGGATATAGAGATGGTTTTAACCATCACAATTAGTACAAGAACGCAGAGGTCAAAATTGTTGCCGTATCATGGAGCTACGACAATGGTTTAAAAACCGCAGTCATAGGCTTTTATGGCGCTAGGTATCAGCATCAATTTTGTAGCGATTTTTTAATCACAACTAGATTCTTAGTAGTTGTTAACTGTGGTAGTTAAAACCGCTGTATCCCTTTTTTTGTAAGAAAAAAAAAATCATTTTACATGATCAATTAATGGACCTATAGACAATTAAAGCGGTGCTCACATACATTCACTTGCCAATATATAAGCTCCCGCATGATCCATCAAATTAATCACAAATATTGGATACATTTTCAATTAAATCTCATGACAAAGTTTGAACTTTGAAAAAGAAAACAAAAAATAACATGTAAACAATCAAATAGTTTACTAACACACTCGTATCTCTACCACAACAACATTGTCATATGCTTCAATAATACATAAAACCAAAAAGTTTTCCATCATAACAACAATATCAAATTAGCTACAATGACACATATAATACATAAAAGAACAACATACTTTATATCTTCTTCAACATATCCATCTTCATAAGGTTATTGATTATTCACCTGTAATTAAAAAACAATCATAACATATACTTTCTTAACAAATCAAATGGAATAATAATAAAAAACATGCCAATAAATGTTAACATATAAGAAATATATATGTCACTGAGCTGAACTCTTGTCATTCGAATGAGAGACATGCTCTCTAGTAGTATGGACTTATTGTGATACTAGATCCAGAATGCCACCGTTCTCACGCTCTTGAAAGTTCAGATGTGTGAGAGAAGGGGTTTTAGATACTCTACTACTATTCTTTTCAATAAATTCACTTTGTGACACTATGTTTTTTGCTTGTTTCAATAAGTCTTCTCCTGTTATAAAATATATAAATTGATTGTTAAGTTTGAAAGATATAAGTAAAAATGCTAGCCTTAAAAAGAAGTATATTCATATTTGATAAAAAAACATAGCATAAGATAATGGGATCTATCGGGCAGCCACAAATACCTCATCCCTTTTTATTTGTATGCTCATAATAGATGAGTCTATTCCCACAAGTTTCTCCTAGCAGAGTCACAAATTTTTCAGCTTTCAATATGTGAAAAGAGGAGAATGGTACATGGTAAATTGCAATTTTGGTAAACAACATACCAATTGAAAGCTAATTTGATAAACGGACATATATATACACACCACCTAATTCCTATGTATTTACATATCTAACAACAAAGTTTTATTTTTACATCTAAACCACCCCAATCTTTCATACATAATTAAAGTGGTGTGTATGTAAATATTGAAGTTTAGGTGTTAGATATGTAAATGCATAGGAATTGAGCGGTATGTATATGTAAATGCTCCTTTGATAAAATAAGGGTCAAATCCGGCCAATGCCACGCACAATACAATTATTTCAAATTATATATTTTTTTCTTAATTTTAAATTTGGCCAGAACATTATGTCATATGTCAGCTTAAAAATGACAATGACAACCAAAACTAAAAGCAAGCTTAACAATAATAAACTAAACATAAATAATACCTACAACAAAATAGTAGTGAACATCAACAATGTACTCCATTGCATTAAAAACAGAAGCAAACTTCCATCGATATATATTGTTAAAAAACCAACAAGTACTCAATTATGTCAATAAGACTTAACATTGAAATAAATAAACATGAAATATTCTTACATGAACAGGTTTCTCAAACCAACTCATCTGCAAATTGGATTACAACAAAAAAAACCCAATTATTAAATTAAAAGACTAATTGAAAATTGACATGTCATGAAAGAACAAGCTGAAGTTATACATACCAATTAGCCAACTTCCCTCAATGCATTGAGGTTCTTGTTGCCCAGTTGCATGAAAGGAATGTCACCTTGGCACAGCAGATAAGATCATTATATATAACCACAATATTATCAAAAATAGAGCCACACAATCTAAATCTCGGCATGGTTGATAAATTTAAGTCTACTAACACAAATACATAATCTATACATAAACAAAAAAGTGCAAGTTATCATTATTTTTGTTGAAGAAGACATTTAAATTAATATGCATTAGTGTTTTTTGCATATTGTCATATTATGTTTCATTTTTAATCTTCATAAAAACCCTACACTGTATGTTATGTGCGTTCATTAGATCAATAAGAGAAACTATAATGAAAACATGAGATGTAATGAAGAATCAAAACTCTAATATTTATGATAAATAGAAGGTTTTGTTTTGTTGTATTAAACATAAAAATTTCTTTTATGTTAACTCTTATTAAACATAAAAGAGATTCAATTGTTTTAGTGAAGCTTTGTAAGAGATATGACAAATATTTAAACCATTTTGAGAAGCCTTGTTGATATCCATCAGACGAGACTAAGCAGAATCTTTCGACTCATCTCATTTGTTTAAACTCCTCTATTTTTGGGCTTTCACAATTTGCTTTTATTTTGATTCCAAACAGCTTCGTGCATGGAAGATTACATTACAATAACTTGAAGCCAGATCCTGTTCTTGGACAGATTTGCTAAGCATTTAAATTCGCAAAGTTGTATGTCTTTTTTATTTTTATAAAAGGTTTTTTTTTTGCATTAAACTAATAAAAAAAAGTTTGATTTTTTACCATAATTTCATTACTTGCTGGTACAGAAATTCACAAATGTTGATAAAATACATAGTGTTGAAGTTCTAAGAAAACTGGGCTTGGAGGACTGTTTTGAGGGATTGATATGTTTTGAAACTCTGAACAAAAATGAAGATAATGTCTATTCATCAGAAGAAGTAAATAAAATCATAAAATCTAATATTTCCGATATCGTCAATAATTTCTCAAGATCAAGCTAATTACTAAAATACCTGACATCATCNCCGAACACCTCTGTTTCCTGAAACTGCACTTTTCCTGTTCGTAACAGTACCTCGGCCAATTGCTGTTTCTGCGAGCCATGAATCCCTTCGCACCTGTTCGAGGAATACCTCCACAAAACTTCTGTTCAAGAAATAATCGTGTATGCTCGCCTCCTGCTCCCTGCCGAACTCCACCTGTCGCAAAATCTCCTGCAACAAACCGGCAAATTTAACTGGTCGAATTCCTTAGATTTTCCGCAAAACAAGGCTCCTGTTCGCGGTGGACAGCCTCTGTTTCCCACGGATTGTTGAACCTGCCGAACACCTCTGTTTCCTGAAACTGCACAAACCTCGCGCCTCTTCACACTTCGCCCTTCGCCCATCGCCCTTCGCGACCCTAAAACTGCCTCCTGAACCGTTTCTTCTTCCGCATATCCTGTCCTTAGGGAATTTTGCTGGACTCCCTCCTTCGCTCGAACTAAAGTTTCGCGCGAATCCTTACACACTGAACCTGTCGCGGAAGAGCCTGAAGTTTGAAGTTCACGAAACTACTTCGCTTGTCGCGGACGGAAGAAACCCGTGCCGCTGAACACTTCTGGTCCTCGCGAGCTGCTCTGCGAAACTGCCGCCGAGCCTCCTGCTTCTGTCCGAATAACGATAGCTTGTCGTAGAACCCTCGCAAGCCTGGGCCGAACCTTCGCCAAACTCCCGCACGCGACTCGCAGATCTTGGTCGCAGTCGAACTCCCTGTTGCGATCCTTCTCTTCCTCCAACTCCCGCTCCGCCTGTTTCTTCGTTGGCCTTTCGCGAATCTACCGCAATACTTCGGATTACTTCCAAAATCCTTTTGCGAACTCCCGCTCCGCCTTCGCGAACTGCCGAAATCCTTCGGAAGAACTGCCGCAATACTTCCAAACTCTTTTTCTTGGGTCCATCTCCTCTTGTGAAAATTGCAGCGGAATAAAACAGGAATCGACACAAACTAAAAGAAGAACACAGAGATTTAACGAGGTTTGACAAAGAATTGCCTACGTCCTCGGAAGCGAGCGGTTTCACTATTTCAGAGGAGTTACCATACATCCCATAGGGTTACATATATATATAGACATATACAAACCCTCAGATAAAATTACAATCACACCCTCGCTCCTCCCAACCCCCTTTATTCCAAGAGACACTCCTTTTCATTAAGAGACACATCTCTTCACCAAGAAACTCCAACTCCCTAGATATGAGTCATACCTAACAGATAATGTTTCAATAGATATCCTTGGGAGAGTTCTAGAAAAGAAACATGTTGATATTACTTTTTTTCAAGTCATTAAAGATATGAATACTAGATTTGTTACTTGTGTTCGAATAGAAAGACTATTGAACAAATATTTTCCAATTTCTGTTGGATTACATGAGGGATTGGCTTTAAACCATATCTTTTGCTTTACTTATGAATGCTCTTACAGGAAATTCACAGAACGATGTTCATTGGTGTATGTTTTTTGCTGATGATATCCTTCCAGTGGATAAGGCTAGAGAAAGAGCTCAGAAAAAAACTTGAATTACGGAGGTCTACATTAGAGGCTAATGACCTTCGTTTGAGTAGAACTAAAACTGAATACATGGAATATAATTTTAGTAGTAATATCTCTAGTGACAGAGTTGTAATTATAGGTGATCAAATAATTAAAAGATATGAACACTTTAGATATCTCGGGTCTATTGTTCAAAGTGATGGTGATATAGATGAAGATGTTATTAATAGAATTCAAGTTGGTTTTTTGAAGTGGAGGAATGCTTCGGGCCTATTGTGTGACAGAAAAGTACTGCTTAGACTGAAAGGAAAATTTTATAAGATGATGGTGAGACATGCAATGCTTTATGGTGCAGAGTGTTGGCATTTAAAAGAGAAGCATAAAATTAAGTTAAGAGTTGCCGAGATGAGAATGCTTAGGTGGATGAGCGGCATTACACTTAGAGACAAAAAATGTGAAGTGAATATATTCGTGATATGGTGTAGCTCCTGTAGTGGACATATTTAGAGAGAGTCGTCTTAGATGGTTTGGTCACATTAAACGTCAGCAATTTGATGATTCAATTAGGCGAGTAGATATTTTAGATTTGACTTATGTTAAGAAAGGCATATAGACGTAAACCTAGAAAGACTTGAGCATATTGTATAAAATGATCTTAATTCATTTGAATTAAATGAAAATATGACATTCAATAGGCTATAATGGAGAAAAAGGATTCATGTAGCCAACCCCACCTAGTGAGATAAATGCTTATTGTTCTTGTTGTTGTTGATGCAAATTTTAAATATGATGTTTAATTTTTTAAAATATTATAAATAAATTAAAATAAATATGATTTACATAAAAAAAAATTATTCATGAAACAAAATATTTATTTCCTGCAAAGTGTGATAATTTAAAGTAAGATTTACATAAATACCACTTAATTCCTCTATATTTACATATCTAATACCTAAACTTCAACTTTTTCATCCATACACCTTGACCATGCATAAAAAGGTGCATTTTGTTTTTTAAAAGTTCAAATTATGATATTATTTAGGCAATAAGAAATATTTTTTGTGATATAAATATAAATAATTAAGTGTTATATATGTAAATACATAGAAATTGGCTGATCCCCCTCCGCACAGTGCCCGACCATTTTAACTTTTAGAATGTGAAATACATAAGTAAGGTGACATGTATGTAAAATTTGAAGTTCATGTGTTGCATAAAAATCTGGAGGCATCTACTTAAATCTTTTTTTTAAAACAATTATTTATTATCCTTTTTTCCTAGGACAATGGACCAAACACCTCATTTACGACAGTTAGCCAATAACACAGAGAAAATTTTACATCCACAGTCCGGACGCAGATCAGCGCCCGGATTCCAATAAATTTAAGCCAAGTGTACAAAATTAAAAAAAAAAAACTTGCATTTCGACTAATAAATTTATAATTTTTTTTAAAAGAGGGTCCACTAAGATACACTTGGCGTTGTGTTATTGGAGTCCGGACGCAAAGCTACGTCAGGACTCCATATGTAAAATTTTTTCCAATAACACACAAAAGGGAAGAAAAATAAATAAATAAATAAAAGTTAAGATGTTTGAGAAAAAATGTAAGAGAACAGTGAAAGTGTAGCTTGATGGCACTGCTGGAAATTCAAGGATTATCAGGGATAAATCAGACAGTAATATTTAGCACCTGTAGAATTTGTATCTGATGAAATTATGGCTAATAATAGTTAGCCGTAATATCAACTGTCTAAAATACATTTTTGATTAAAACACATTTCGTCGTTAACGACTTCTGGTGACCGTGCGATGGACTTTTGGCCAGAAAATTTTTCAGCTGAATAAGTTGCAAAATACTCAACAATGAACAAATAGTTCTCAGCAACCATACCATCGAAATTAGAGGCTAATAACGTTTGAAATTTCTGCCACTGAAAAGTCGACTGAAATTAGCTACTAGATTTCTGGTGAACACCTATAGTTGCAAAAGGAAATACATTGCAAATATATTCATAACATCTTAGAATAATGAAAGAGAATAAAGAAAGACAACCATAATAATTAAAATCACAATAAACTTACAATCAATCTTAAGAAATCATCTCATACAAGAGTTTATACAAAATAAATATAGATACATATCAATCTCTAAGATAATGAATATGTAAAAAATACATAAAAGAAAAAAGTGATTGTCGAACGGGTCCACCACCTCATCTTATTCTACTATAGGCTGCTTGTCACTACGACGTGGCTCACATTGCAGTTGCTCCACCGCCTCTACCTCCTGGGCCTCCAGTCTCTCCGCTAACCTAGCTTCAACCCACTCCTCCACCCTGGCCTCAACCCTCTTCTCAATCTTATTTTTCAACCTCCACTCTATTTTAAGTAGCTTAGGAAAGAAGTGATTGATCCTTCGTGCCCTATGGTCACATGGTTGCTAACTTTATCATCAAATGTTGATGAGCGCTCACTAGAGATGGAGGGTCATGCCTCCTAAGTAAAGCCCTTTAAATCGAGGCTATAGATCTTCCCATTCTTTCTTCTCACAATTTCCTTCCTTCAGATGTCATAGTTTGGCTATTCAGAATTGTCACGAAAGCTATAAGCTCTTGTTGAGCTCTGACTCCGGAAATACTTCAACTGCACATACTCTTCCTATGGAAGATTGTAAAGAGTAAGTAACATCAAAATAAAATTATAAAACAATTGCATGTATAAAAGTATTCAACTTAAAAAGACATGCTAAGATATGTGGTTGATCCACCATTGATATGCACGATGTTAATTTGTGGAGGTGTGCAACTCAGTGGTGGTAATCTCTAATCTAAAGGCTACCTCTTGTAACATGTAAAAATGTTAAGAAAAAATAAGTACACAGTTCAATTTAATGCATTGAATAAATCTTACAATGATCCATAGTTCAATTTAATGCAATGAATAAATCTTACAATGCTCTACCTGTAGATGGTATGGGCGCCTGAGCCTCCGATGTATATAGATGCACCAATGACCCCACGGTCCAATGACACAATTCTAATGTGCCAGTTAATTTTTCCTTACATAGTCTGAAGAAACATAAAAGCTGCACAACTGGGCACATACATCCTCCCCAATCTAGAGGAGCCTCTGCCCTTCCTACAGATATTTATAAACAAATCTCATAAGCTAGTAGCCCCTCAGATTTTGAAGTTTTTCTAAATCTATTGTTGATGCTGAAGTTGCCATCAAAAGTCCTTCTATACCCTAAACATTAAATAATTTTTATTATTATAAAAGTATAACTTGAGGTAACTAAAATTCAAAATTATTTAGATTTAACTCGAACTCTCTAAACCACATGTGTTGAACCTCGATTAGGATCTTTTTCCAGTGTAGATATAATACATCATACTTGCTCCTCACGATGATCAATTCTATGGAAGAACTAGCTATAAGAAGAAAACCTACAAAATGATTATTAAAAACTATATAATTAACAATAAAAGTGATTCTAATTAGTATAATTTAAAAAACTTGTGGATCTTTTTTAGCTTGATGTATGTGTATCGCGAGGTGCCTGACACACTAGGCTCGACAAAAGCAAAGGGTCTTGACTGGAAGTAGCGTGGTGTAGTGGTGGTACAATGATGAGAGTTGTGAGGAAGGCATGTGTCACTAGAGGTGGAGGAATAGGCTAGACGTGTATGGGTGTGGTGGTTAAAGCAGTGACCATTGCATTTATGTTTATTTGTATGGTGTGACGTTGCAGCACCTACTTCTTCATCCAAAAGATACTAATGATAGTTGCTCTGCGAGGCCCCCTGGTCACCACCACTTGAAGTCATCTGTAATAAGAAAATAAATTGATTAGAACTAGAAGCGGTAAATAATAAACTAAAAGTAAAAAAATTAAGATAAATAAAAGCAAAAAATACAAGAAGTAAAAGCAGAAAATGCAAACACAAAAATAGACAGTGCAAGGAGCAAAATCTAAAAGAACGAGAAGTAAAAAAAAAAAGAAAAAAAAACTACATACACATCTTGTTCAAATTCATCAAACACATAACTAAAGGTTGAACTTAAAATATTTTTATCAATATCATCATTAGACTCATCTTTTGTATGATTAACTTCTTTATATGCCTAACTAACATCATCTAAGGTTTTCATTTGCTTATCAAAATCAAGTGGAATGAACAAATTTTGATATTTTCTACTCCTGATGAGCATATTAGTAATTTTTTGAACATCAACAGTCGCTTGGGACTATTGTTAGTCAACTTTAATTTTTGCTTTAGTAGTATATCTAAGGTAATTTACCTGACTTGCATAATGCACTAGAATGAATATATAAAATTTGACATATTTTCTATTCATTTTAACTTTAGTGATGTCATATGATTTATATTTTCTTGATTTTCATCTAGGAACAAGATCAAATAAGTTGTAGTTGAATAGAATTAGGTCGTGCTCAATAAAAACATGATACTATAACTACACTATTTTTTAAAGAATCATATAGTTTATCTTTTCATCTGAATGAGTGTATTTTTTAACACAAACATTAAAAAGGTTTATATTTTTTAATCTTCTAGACCAGGAGCTTCCATGAAATTTATAGCCATTCATATCAAAGATTGGTGTGTATTCATGATGCTCATAGGCCCCCAAGAAAGAACTAATAAGAGCAGATCTATAATTCTGTTATTATGATCATGAAACTATTAGAAATTTCAAAAATCATGTATAATTATTCAATTCAACTTATGTTTTAGTACCGTGCCAAGATAGTAAGACTTACGTGTAATTTGAATCATGTCAGGAACACATTTTCAACCTTCTTATTGATAATACACTTATCCTTAATGATTAGCAAGCTCATTAATAACCTAGTCACATAATTAAAATTTTAATAATTAGGTGAATATAATGCTTGGTGTATTAACTCAAATATCTACTAATTATTATAATCTCACCCAAGAAATAGTTAAACTTTGCCATAACTGAGAAGAACATAGACAATTGTTGCTTGAAGCTCCTTGTCATTGAGATAACAAGAATTACATCTCTTTCATGCTCACCTGATTAGTGAAATATAAAAATCACTAACTGCAAAGGAACCACACCTATAGTTTCATCTATACGTTGATGTTGCACAAAATAGTATGATTAGAAAGTCCTTTATCTCCTATAACAAGTATGTCTCACATATTAATCCTTCAAAACGTGCTTTAATTTTCACATTCTTTTTTAGCTCAATTAAAAATCTACAATAATATCAATTATTTAGAACGATACAATAATGATTATTTATGAAATATATAATTAAATTTGAAGGTGCCTATCTCTCAAATTGATATATTCACCGGTCTTGTATTAGGTCACGTACTATAGCCTCTTAAGATAAATGTATGAGCATATGTTCCTTCATGTCAAAAAATTTAAAGGGAAAAATATTCGTGTCAATATATATTTCATTCTTACAAGTCGACACAATGATCCAAATTAAATTCAAATTTGCTAGGGAACTTCAAAGAGATTGAAACCATTCACAAATTATTCTTCACTGATGTAAAGAAATAATACTCAGCTTTAGGAATTATAAGTTTACTAGCAGCCATCTCTTGAAGCTCTAGCTCCCTTCAG
This sequence comes from Phalaenopsis aphrodite, assembly GCA_003013225.1. Lineage (NCBI taxonomy): Eukaryota > Viridiplantae > Streptophyta > Magnoliopsida > Asparagales > Orchidaceae > Phalaenopsis > Phalaenopsis aphrodite. Next base: position 1,743,467 of record NEWO01000006.1, read on the forward strand.
TTATAACACTCCTTCAAGTCCAATATCATATTCACATTACTTAGTTTTGTAGTTAACAACCATCACATTATTGAAGATATTATAAAAAAAATTCTTTATATCCATGACATCAATATTATGTCTAACTAGTTTAGTTTTCGAGTAGGACGAATCTCATAAAATACTCCACTTTGTTTAGTTAAGATTAACACTAAATTTGAAAAGTTGATGTGAAGATAGCTCAAGATAAGATAAACTTTTTAGAATTACACTAATAATTTCTCACAACTCGTCCCTAATTATCTTTAGTGGGGGTCTTAACTTCTTAACTGTATTTCTTATGAAGACATTTTTATTCTTTCTGAATAGGTGATCATCATATAAGAATATATGATGACAATCAAATCATAAATTTTCTTGTCATATTTTAGAGAAATTTTTTTTGATAGATTTATATATTATGGGTAAGCTAACTTTTCAGCGGTACTCCATCCCAATTGCATTCTATGTATAAAGAAATCACTTATTGTCCATAGTAGCTTAACTTTAATTCAAAATTTTGCTTTATTGTAAGTGATCACAACCCTTCCCTTTTTCTTTTGAAAGTCTTTTATTAAATGCTGTAAGTATAAATTATTTTTCTTATCTGGAGCTATGTGGACCAAGTACAACCAGTGTCAGAAACATAAATACATGGTCACACACATCTTAGGTGAAAGTTTATACAAATTATTCATCACCGGCTAGCATAAGTATGATGAGGTGACTTGATTGTATAGTGTGAATCTATCAGTACACAAACCAAACATAGTATTATGTGACTTGGCAATAAAATGAGGCTATGTATGATTGAAAATTATTCTATACTTTTTCAGGTGTTGGATGACTAAAAACACTGAATTTGCCTGATTTCTCGCTATGACATCTCATATGTTCAGTAGCATGCTTAGAGACTAATAATATTTGAAGACTTGGAATGAGAGGTAAGAAGAGGAGATGCTTGTACAAAATATTCTTATATTTCTTAGTTTTTTTTTTCATTGTGATTCAAATCTTTAAGTTTCACAAAACCTACATTAAATTTTGCATCAACACTGTAATATAACATACAACCATTAACATATCAATCTATATACTCTAATGTTAATTCTAGATTTTAAATATTTTTTTTATTTCTTTAAATGTCTTATAGTACTAATTTTTTTGATTTTAACTCCTTCACTAATCTTACAATTTGAACAAAATATTCTCAGGGCATATTATAGTCTACTTTAATTGCTCAATATTTTAAGAGTCACTGATAACTCAAAATGAGAGGTGCAACATTTTCATACTGGTCTTTGAGTGAAATTCGGTTATATAGAACTTTATAGATTCTTTGTTTGGTGGCACGCTATCATCCACTTGCTCAACTTGTTGTTTCAAATATCATTTCCTTAACTCTAGTGGAATCAAAATTACTTAGAAGATTAAAGCTCGTTGAAGCACTAGGTTGATAATTACCGTTTGATTCAAACTTACAAAGTGAAGTCAAGAACCAATAATTTAGTTGAAATCCCCAATGATATAAATCCAACCATACTTCTTCTAGCATAAAAAATACTTAAGTTCTGTCTTCGCACATGGGCAACAAAACTATCATAAAAGTAGAAAGCAGCGATGCCAATTCCATAAAATACTCAATATCATTCAAATATGCATCAGTTTGTACTTTGTTGTCTAGATATAATTTGTTATACATCCATGATCTTGCATTCCAGCATTGACCCCCTATAGATTAATTAAGGCCAAAATTATCAAAATTAACACTTACAACATAAAATATGAGGACTAGGAATATGTTATATGAGCAATGTTTAATCTTAAGTGCACCAGGAACGTGTGATAACTACATAATTGAATAATATGTAATCTTTGTATTTATTATATGAGTGGTGGTATTTTTCTAGATGGCATCTGGTCGTGCAAAATGCATTCCTGAATGTTATTGGGTACATTCAATATCAACATCTCGTTCAAACACAATTCAACATTGTTAAACATCTAAAATTGCTTATTTACATCTAAACCAAAGATTGAAGGAGCATTTACATACATACCACCCAATTAATATGTATTTACATCTAAACTTAGTAGTTTCTAAACTAAAAATGTAACGGGCATTTACATACATGCAACCCAATTCCTATGCTTACATATCTAACACCTATACTTGCATATTTATATCTAAATTAGTAATTTTTGTTCATTTACATACATACCAATAAAGTCCAATGTATTTACATGTCCAATACCTAAATTTGAATAAAATTGTCATAACCAAGAATATGAGGGGCATTTACATAACCATTCCTACGTATTTACATATCCAGCACCTAAAGTTGCATATTTATATTTAAATCAATATTTGTTGGAACATTTACATATAGAACACCAAATTCCTACAGATTTACATATCTATCACCTAAACTTTATTTTTACATTTAGGAGCATTTACAAATATACATACCAATCAATTCTTATCTATTTAATTATATCTAACACCTAAATTTGATTTTGACATTTATACCACCTTTATGCATAGGAAAGGTGGTATATATGCAAAAAATAAAGTTTAGGTGTTAGATTTGTAAATACATAGGAGTTGAGTGGAATGTATGTAAAAATCTATAAAACCGAAATATTTCATATCACATCATAAATGCCTTCATTTTCAATTTTAAAATATAGTAAAATACACAGTCCTACAAAAATTGAAACTCTAAAAACATAAAATTGGAAGTTTGGGTGTTAGAAATGTAAATGTGCAGGAGTTTGAGGTTCTGTTTGGCGCAGCGGTGCGATGGCGGTACAACATTACACGACTATTTTGGTCACTTGAGTAAACTGTGTTTTGATAATTTTTTTCAAAAAACTACCGCTGAAACCAATGTTTTTCCACCGTTTCTGGCTAGGTGCAGCGGGAGCTTACTAGCTATGGCCTGACTTCTAAAGTGTCTAGCAATCCGAACTGGTGCCTGGGCGCCAGTATGCGGCGCCTAAGCGCCATCTTCTCTGTATTTGGCGTGAAGTTTGTCGCCTAAGCATCAGCTTAAAATTATTTTTCTTAGCCCAAGTTGCCCCGTTTCGCTTTGTTTCACTCCATTTTCGCTCCAATTCGATACGGTTTCTTCTCCTGTTATACCTGCACCCAAAAACATAAAATTACCCTCCATTAAAATGCAATATCATAAAAAGTGAGTATTAAGTATAAAAGTAAAATTAACATATTTAGTACATGTCACACATCAATTTATATACACAAATGTTAATCCTAAACATCAATTTCTTTTGTTCCATACATTATACTAAATTTTTAATTCAAATTTATCTTCTTCAATAATCCTATAATTTAGTTAGAATATTATCGGGACATATTATACTTTACTTTTATGCCCAATATTTTAAGAGATATAATTCAGAACGGTAGGTACAACCTTTTCATAATAGATTTTGGGGGATATTCAGTAATTCTTACAACTTTTGAGCTTCATTATTCAGTGGATCAGCATCATCCATTTGCTCAACAAAGTGAACTATTATTGTATCAAATATCATTTCCTTAAGTATAGTAGAATCATAATAACTTGGAGAAGCAAAACTCGTTGAAGCACTAGGCTGATAATTAACGCGTGATTCACACTTTTAATGTGAGGTCAAGAACTAGCAATTTGGTTAAAATCCCCTATGATATAAACACACGAGCATCGAAACTTATCCTATGAAAGATAAGTCGAAAGCTGTGATGCTGCTTCTATAAAATGCTCAATATCATTCAAGTATTTATCAGTTTATCATTTTCTGTCTGGATGCAACTTATTATACATCCATCATCCTACATTTTCAGCATTGACCCCTGTAGATAATTAATTAAGAATAAAAATATCAAAATTAAGAGTTGCAATATGAAATAAGGACTAGGAAGATGTCTTATGGGCAATATGAGTAGTTTCATATACACATCCTAAGTGCACTAGGAATATGTGATAACTACATAATTGGATAGCTTGTAATGTTGGCATTTATTATAGGAGTGATTGTATTTTTCTAGATGGCGTCTGATCATGCAAAATACATGCTTTAATATCATTGGGTACAGTCAATACCAAGATCTTGTTAGAATATCAATTCAAAATTGAGACTTAGGAGGATGGTTGTCTAACATTTAAAATTGTGTATTTACATCTAAACTAAAGATTGAAGGAGCATTTACTTAGATACCGTGCGATTGCTATGTTTTACATGTCTAACTCCTAAACGTGGATAGTAGTGTCAAAACTAAAAACATAAGGGGTATTTACATGCATTCAACTCAGCTCCTATATTTACATATCTAACATCTATACTTGCATATTTTCATTTACGTACATACCACCCAAATCCTTTGTATTTTCAAGTTTAATACATAAACTGACATGATGTTGGGTAATGTAGAGACATGGTCCACCGAATTTAATTAGCTTCTTAATTAAGTATCCCACCTACCATGCTCACCTACCACACCCACCTACCGCTCACTACCACATCCCACCTACCACTCACCTATCGCTTACCTACCTCTTACCTATCACTCTCATGGTTTTTATAAATAGTCTCTTTTGGTTTAAAAGAAATGTAAGCCAAGCAAGACTAAACCAAGTCATCTTGAGAGCTAAGAGAAAGAGAGGAAGAGAGAGAGAGAGGAAGAGAGAGAAGAAAATAAAGATTTTCTTGTAAACGTCGAGACACTCGACAGTGTAATTCCTCGAAGAAATAAAATCCTCTGCAGCTCCGTAGACGTCGACAAATTTGTCGAACCACGTAAATTTGTGTGTAGTTCTAGTGTTTTTTCTCTGTGTGCAATTTTAATCGTTCCATTTTTTACTTTATTGCCGTTTTTTTTTCATAACAACATGATAGTTTTAGAACCAAAAATATAAGGAACATTTGCATACTTACCACCCAAATTTTATGTATTTACATATCTAACACCTAAACTTGCATATTTATATTCAAATCAATAACTTTTGGGGTATTTACATAAAGAATGCCAAGTTCCTACGTATTTACATATCTGTCACCTAGACTTCCTATTTACATTCATGGGCATTTGCAGACATACATACCACTCATTTCTTATCTATTTAAATATATCAAACACCCAATTAATTCTTTCCTATCACATCGAAAATGCAACCACCAACTTCTAAAATGTGAAATGCAACATTTTATCCATGGAAGGTTAAATCTATGAAAAATTAAATTTTTAAGTGTTGGATATGTAAATACATAAGAATTGAGTGGTATGTATGTAAATCTTCCTTACATTTATAAAACCAAAATTATTCATATCACATCATAAACACCTCCGTTTTGAATTTTAAGCAGTGAAACACACATATTCATGCCAAAATCGAAACTAAATACATAAAATTGAAAGTTTGGGTGTTAGAAATGTAAATATGAGGCATTGAGTTACAAGAATATAAATCTTATATAAATTTAAAAAATCTAAACCCTAAATATATAATAATAATACAAGATTGACGAAATATATTAAAAAATTTAGAAATTTTCGAATTTGATTACACATATCCTACAAACTCTAAAATATCTTATAATGAAAATTTAATGGACAAAATCTAAAAGCAAAACTTGTGTTAGATGGAGTGTGAGTTTCATCTAAGAATTTGACAAAACACAACGACAACAACAAAACCTTTATTCCACTAAGTGGGGTTAGCTACATGAATCCGTTCTCTCTATTGTGTCTATTTTAGTGTCATATTTTCATTTAGTTCTAATAAATTAATATAATTTTTATACAATATGCCCAAGTTTTTTTAGGTCTACCGTTTCCTTTCTTAACATAAGTCAAATCTAAAACATTTACTCTTTTAATCAGATCAGCTAATGGCAAACAATGTTGTGACCAAACCTTCCAAGACGACTCTCTCTAATTTTGTCCATCACCGGAGCTACGTCAACCACCCTATCACGAATATATTGATTTCACATTTTTCTCTGAGTGTAAAGCCACTTATCCACCGAGTCATTCTTATCTCGACAACACTTAATTTAGTTTTATGCTTCTTTTTAAAAGGCCAACATTCAATGTCATAGAGCATTGCAGGTCTTACCACCATCTTATAAAATTTTCCTTTCAGTCTAAGTGATACTTTTCTATCACGCTATAGGCTCAAAGCATTCCTCCACTTCAACCAACCAACTTGAATTCTACTAATAACATCCTGTTGACCTCACTTTTGGTTGAGGTCTAGAAAACTTCTTCAGTAGCCTAGGTCTAGCCATAGGATTTTCCTATTGACTAGTCTTAGAAAATTAGAAGAGGTACCCCACCATTAGAAATTCAAAACTCTTCTTTTTACTCAACTTGAAATTCCACATATTGATCTTAACCTCTAGCATTTAGTAGGTAAGATCATTATAAGAGAATTCAAGAAGAATCCCTATAGGATTACTTGGCTTTAGGGTCGACCCTGGGTGTTGACTTGGAACTAGGGTACATCATATTTTCACAATACATTAATCCATGGTTCATTTAGAATGGATATTTATCCAATTCTATGAGAAATGCCTAACTTGGTCTTTTGCCCCTAGGCACCTCCAAATTACCTAACTGCCCTTGGGACCCAAA
>NEWO01000006.1:1755201-1767393 GCA_003013225.1 Phalaenopsis aphrodite
TTGCTTCACACAAATGTAAATCCTAATAAATAAAAATTGCAGGATGAAACATTTAAATGATTTCTCCTAAATTGAAGCCAAATAATAGGATAACTTGGGAGGTTACCGAAGTTCTCCTTCGGATCCGTGACATCCTCTAGTGTTTCCTCCTTTGGACTCCAAAACAAAATGTTCCAAATTTGAACCAATCCCTTTTATATTTCTCCATCAAATACCTTTGAAATATCCTTACCATTTAAACTCCTTGAAGGTAATTTTTCTTGATTCTATTGAGAGTATTCTTAAGTAACTTCTGTTACCTAAGATGTAATTAACTATAGGGGCTTGCCCTTATAGGAAGCTTTTCCCGAACCCAGCATAATGCAAACCCTGTTTAATTTCTTATATTAAATAGGGGAATTTGTCGGCTAATATATTGGTTTCGTAGATCAAACGGTTGTCATAACTTTCTTTAGTTTATTTGGTCAATCCTCCTTCTATTCGAACACAAGTAACGGTTCTTGTATACATATCTTTAATGACTTGAATATAAGTCATATCAACATGTTTCTTTTCAAGAACTCTCCAAAGGACATCTCTTGGAACCTTATCGTAAGCTTTTTCTAAATCAATACAAATCATATGTAGCTCCTCCTTATTATCTCTTAACTTCTCCATCATACCTCTCAAAAAATGTATAGCTTCCATGGTAGATCTGCTCGACTTAAATCCAAATTGATTATGAAAAATCTTTGTAATATGTCTTAATCTATGTTCAATTACCCTCTCCCATAATTTTAAAGCATGACATATCAACTTAATTCCTCTATAATTCGAATACTCTTGTGCATTCCCTTTATTTTTAAAAATGGAGACCAAAATACTCTTCCTCCACTCCTCTGACATTTTTTTGAGTTTTTAAAATAATATTAAAGAGTTTAGTAATCCATGAAACTCTCGAATCTCTTCAATATTTCCACATTTCAATTGAGATATCATCAGGTTTAGAGACTTTCCACCCTTAGTTTTCATTAAAGCCCCCTCAACATCTTTTTTACTAAAGCGACGGTAAAAATGAAACTTTTTATTATTATTAACGATATTAATATCACTAAGGTTGTTCGTATTTTTCAAAATTTTATTAAAAATTTTATCAAAATAACTCACTCATCTATTTTGAATATATTTTTTTAAGAAAAACACTCTTTGATTTTCATCTTTAATACTTCGTTAGATTTTTACTTTTCGTTTTTCTTTGTTTGGTTAGTTTATACATATACTTTTCACCCCCTTAGTTTCTAAACTATTATAAAGATTATTAAAAACAGAATTTTTAGCATCACAGATTGTTCTCTTAGACTCCCTATGGGTCGTTTCATATTTTTTCTAGTTCTCTAAGCTTTTACATTTAACCAATTTTTATAACATAACTTCTTATATTTTAACTTTTCATGCATATTATTCTTCCACCACCAACTATTTTTATTTATAGAAACTTTTTCTTTAGATTCTCCAAATACAATTTTTGCCACTTCTTTAATAATTTTTTTTTCCACATGGAATTTGCTTCTTCATGAACATCGCAAGTTTGGAAATATTGAATTTTACTCCTAAAAATAATTTTATTTGTGTCTTTTATGTACACCAATCTAATTCTATGATGATGATTCATATTATTCTTTATTTTAGAACTCTTCATCTTAAAATCTAGAACTAATAATCGACATTGAGTACTTAAATCCTCACTTGGAATGACCTTACAAGCTTTACATTCTCGACGATCTCTTCTTCTTCTAAGAAAATAATCAATTTGTGTTTTATTAGATCCATTCTTATGATTAATAATATGCTCATCTTTTTTCTTGAATAAAATATTAGCAATAACAAAATCATACACTAAAACAAAGTCTAATATGACTCTATCTTCTTCATTAATCACTCCAAAACCTTAGCCACCATGAATATTTCTAAAATTTTCTACCATTCAACCGGTATGTTCATTTAAATCACCTTCAATTTAAATTCTTTCTTCAAGAAGTAACATTTGTTTTAAGTTTTCTAAGTCATTCCAAAATTTATCTTTAGAGCCTATATCTGAGCCTACTTGAGGAGCATAAGTACTTATAATAGTAAAAATCTTAGTATTAGCCATAATCTTAAGGGTTATAATTCTATCTCTAACTCTATTAATTTTGACAATATTGTCTTTCAAACTATTATTTATAATTACACCCACAACATTTCTAGTGTGACTCTTACCTGAATACTAAAGTTTAAAACCTAGTTATCAATCTCCTTAGTCTTTTCTCCAACCCAATTAGTTTCTCGAACACATAAGTTATTTATTTATCTTTCTATGAATCATAATATCAATTAATTCCAAGTTTACCAGTGAGAGTTTCTATATTTTAATGTCCTATAATAATATTAGTTTCATGGACTAACTTCTTTATCCGCATCGGTTCGTAATATGAGAACGTTTGCTTATTTGACACTACACTCGGGTGCCGATGTAGCGTCCCTTGCATACTTTTCACTCTATTAAAAAAATACAGCACGTCCCTTCCAATGGATGCCTTAACACTTACACAATGATCAAAAGGAGAAAAAAGAAATGAAAAAAAGGGAGAGAAACCATGAAAATTTGGAAGAGAGGCGTTGGGAGGTCATTTGTCAATAGCTTGCTCGCAAATGGAAGGAAGAGGGACATGAGGAATTTAGGGCTGCTACTCGATATTAAATCAAGAAACTAGAGATTACATATATGCAACAATTTCAACCAAAAATAATTTCACTAAGAATATCAAGTCGTGGTCTGTTTATTGTTTTTTTCGAGGCAATTTCAGTCAAATATTGGTGCACACCAAAAACCAGTTCTAGTCCATCCATTTAATGGCTGATTTTCAACGGTGAATTTAGTAGAATACAAGAATGATAATGTACAGCAAGAATTTATTTGCACAAATCTTGAGGAGGCAATTGGAGGCCTAAAGAATATGGATTATTTACCATAAGATCGTCCAGTCTCTTAAGACGACTAATCAAAGAGAATGAAAGACCCGCCAAATACCACTCGACCGCTTCAGTACTTACTTCCTAGTAACTACTTTTGTGAAAATCAACAATCACTCGGGATGAGATTCTCAGTATGGACATATTGATCGAAGGTTGGTTGTTTGTCAGATTATGATAATTCACCCTCTACCCGATGAAACAATCATACCCGAGGACGCTGTGTTTTCACATTCGATCTTCGCATAGTGGGCGATTGAAGACCATTAATCTACTGAAAGGATGCATGATTGGCGGGATGAATCCTAGCCTACTGAACGAATTCCAGTCAACTAAATTGGGCAGTTATGAATGTAAAATATTGTTCAAGATAGTTCCACAAAGATAGTGGCGTTAACAGTAGTTAACATCACTGTATTGTTCAGTTATGGGGTTTAGAATAAATGTTGTTCAGTTACAAATGTGTAAATGTAATGTCTCAATAATTATAGTAACATTCACTTTTTAAATAAAGACAATCATGTAATTTTTCAGGTCCTACCTATCAACAATAAATAGGAGGATCATTTTCAAAAAAAGGGTCTCCGAATGGAATTCTCGCTAAAAATACGAAGTGTTCAAATCTTCTTTCTTTCCTTTTTCATCCAACTAAATCTCTATTTTGTAGGCGTGGTCCACAAGATAATTTAAGATCCAATAGATAGAAACTTGCTGACCTTTTGTCTATTGTCAGACAAAAACTAAAAATATTATCATTCTGCCTCAGATAATTCAGTTGGGAAAAAATCATTTGACTATGTCCGTCGATTTCTATAGGCTTTCATGTAGTGTGATCTCATGAAAGATTTAAAAGACAATATTTTTTACGAGTTTTTAACCGTGGAGTAAAAATCTACCATAAAAAGTAAAACTTTCTCCCACATAATTGTGGAATATTAACTTTCTCCCACATAATTGAATCACTCATCCATTACCTTGTACCTTAGCATGTTTAATTGAATATTTTGCTTCCAAGTTGGTCATAAAAACTAAAAGTTAAATACTATCATCACACAAGTATCAGTTAAATAGAGTTGTAACTGCTTCATCATCCTCTCAAATATACAAATTAAAGATACAAAACAACAAAGAAAGGGTCCATAGTGTACACAGTATGTATACTTCAATTTTCTGAATAAAATTAAGAAACATGACTCATTGCCGAATGATCCTGGAAGATGTGATCAAAGGACAAGTCAGACAACGGGCAGTCCAGCTTCTAAATTCTGCCTCAATGTCTTCCTTAGAATCTTCCCCGATGGTGATTTGGGAATGGCTTTGACGAAGAACACCTTACTAATCCTCTTGTAAAACACCACCTGTTCATTAAATTCATTCAAAAAGTACATTCATCACATGCAAATATAAAAAAAAAAAAAATTATTTATTGGTGATCAAATTAAGCTTTTAATTAATTACCTGTTTAGCCACGTAGCGTTTTACATCATCCTCACTGATGTCAGATCCCTTTGCTCTCACAATAAAAGCTACAGGCACCTCACCAGCAGCCTCATCTTTCATTCTGCATGCATAATAGCTAATTAATAAACCTAAAGAAAAATTTATCATAGATAACTAATTAGCTTATATTTAGATATAGAGTTAAGAACAACATACGGGACAACAGCAGCATCTGCGACATGTTCATGGGTGAGAAGCAAAGCTTCAATTTCAGCTGGAGCCACCTGGAATCCCTTGTACTTGATGATCTCCTTAAGCCTATCAACAATGAAGATCTCATCGTCGTCATCAACATATCCAATATCTCCGGTGTGAAGCCACCCCTCCTTGTCTATAGTGCTCTCGGTCGATAATTTATCATTCAAATAGCCTGAAAGATGCGATTAATTAATGATCATATAATAACAACATAAAATTAATATATTTATATGCATATCACTTGAAAAACATACCTTTCATGATATTTTCTCCTCTAATACAAATCTCTCCACGTTGGTTACGATGGAGAGAAGCTCCAGTGCGTGGATCCACCACCTTTAGTTCAGCGTTCCTCACCACCATGCCGCATGATCCCGGCTTCGAGTCCATCTTCTCCTTTGCAAAAGACATACAAAATGATATCACCGGACCAGCTTCTGTCATCCCATAGCCCTGCATAAGTAATGCAAATTAAGATTGAGCCTAAGTGGTATAAGTAGGTCAGCCAACTTATGAGTTGGCTCGCGAACCGAGCTTCATGAACTAACAAATCAAGCTCAGGCTAGTCCTGACTCAACTCGTTAATTCGTGACCTTCCTCTTTTAAAAAAATATATTAATATAAAATATACTCAAATTAAATTAAATTTAAAAATTTTATCTTTAAAATATTAAAAAAATTATAAATAATATTTATATTTTATAACAAGTGATTTCTCTAACTCCTATGCTTAAGTTCCTGCTCCAGCTCAAACACGATAAAATTAATCAAGCTCAAGGTCAAGCTCAAGCTCAAGTCAAAGATGGCTCGAACTAGACTCATCACATCTACACTCCTAATCGAGCCAACTACTTTGATTTGGAGACAAATTCAGAAATACTGATAAAAATTGCACTATAAAATAAACATCCAAAGAGTAAAATTTTAAAAAATTTTCAATCACAACTTAAATTTAATTAGAATGAACTCATATAATTGTCAAGTAAAACTTTTATCATAAAAATACGATAAAAATTATTTAATTAAATCATAATTTAAAAAAAAAAACGAATCATCCCCCCACCTGACCGATCATTGCATTCGGCATCCTTTCCCGAATAGCATCCTCAAGCTCCTTCCCCATCGGCGCCGCCCCAGATATAACCATCCTCACCGACGACAAGTCATAAGCATCCGCTGCCGTCGTCTTCGCCATCTCCACCGCTATAGGTGGCACCAGGGGAGCCACCGTCACCTTATACCTCTGTATAATCTCCATCATTCCCCTCATATCAAACTTCCTCACAATCACCAGAGCCGCCTTTGCCCTCAACGCGCAGCACAGCACCGTCACCAGCGAATATATATGATACATCGGCAAAAGGCAGAGCATCACATCCTCGCTATTGTAATACAGATGCACGTTCTGTTCGCCTCCGTCAACTTGCTGTGATATGCTGGTCACGGTTCCTTTGTGAGTCAGCATGACTCCCTTAGGCAAGCCGGTGGTTCCCGAAGAGTAAGGAAGCGCGACAACGTCATCCGGGCAAAAATCGGATTTTTCATCATAATCATCGTGAAGCAGAGCATCATGCTTTAGTAAGTCGTTGAAAGGCATGGTGCCTTCAGGAGAGTCTTCGCCGGTGCAGATAATGGTTGAAATACCGTCAATGGAGCGGACTTTGTTTGCGGAGGATGAGTCGGTTATGATGTGGCGGGCGGAGGAGGCGGCGGCTTGTTTTCGGATTTCAGCAGCGGTGAAGAAGGGATTGGCGGTGGTTGCGATGGCGCCGACGGTGGAGATGGATAGGAAGGAGAGAACGAATTCAGGGGAGTTGGGGAGGAGGAGCATGACGACGTCGCCGCGGCGGATGCCAAGGCTGCGGAGGGAGGAGGCGAGGTGGCGGATTGAGAGGAGGACGTCGGAGTACGTGAGGACGGAAGAAGTGGAGGGGTCGATGAGGCAGGGATGGTTGGAAGGGGTGATGGTGGAGAGGTTATCGAAGAGGTAGGTGTGAAGGGGGAGGTGGTTTGGGATGGGGATGTCGGTGAGTTTCGAACGGAAGATGATGTCGCCGGAGTAGGAGCCCATGGTTACGGTTTATTAGAGATCAATGGCAAGTGCAGAAGGAGGAGGGTGGGATAGTTTCAGAGCTCCTGGACAGGGAAGGGGATGGAGGGGATTTATATAAATCTGGTGGAGGGCAACTGGAGCTCGTGGGGTGGGGTTTGTTGCATGGAGGTTAGATGTGGAGAAAATGATTAGAATAAGTTGTCTTTATGACCATTTAGGTGCGTGTTGGATATGATGAAACGAATGCCGGCGATTGTGAGTCAACAGTCTATCAAAATAGTATTTCATGTGGCATGGTCAATGATATCTTGCAACGTGACTATAAGCTATTGTTTAGGTTGATGATGAGTTTTGTTTTTTTTTTATTTGATTAAGGGTATTATGATTTTAAATAAATTTTGTGGCATGAGAATTGAAGAGGAAAATGATTGGAAAGTATATATTATAATTCAAATTATCATTGATGTGGAAACTATGAGTCATCATATATAGGTTTGAACAATTCAATTAAGACCTTCAATGGAACTATTTCAGACAAGTGCCTTCATCTTTATCAATTATCTTATCTTTGCTAAGGGCATAATGTGTTTCACAAAACGGTCACGGAATTTAAATTTATCTTAGCAGAAAACTCAAATGGAATTAATTTTTCCTCCCATTCATCTTCAAGCTTCAGAAAGTTGTCATACATTCGGATGTTTAGAATAACAATATAGTTATAGTTTATGGCTTGTCTTCATCCTTTTGTCCTTTTTTTTTGGGTCACCCAAATTTGATTCCAAGCTATAAAAAAAAAAAGGAAGGATAACTTTTAGGAAGTACAATGACCATCTTAGATAATTCAAAAAGGGTCAGGCTGAAGATGGGATAGAGGGAGTGAGAAGAAAAAGAAGTATTTTGTCAGAGTTGCTTAATACAAAAGCTGCTCGTCTATAGGATCAAAATTTGGGCTTATATTTCCCTATGCATTAGCCAAGGTTATGAGAACAGTCATTAAATCGGTTAAGAAAAATGTTCAGGATTGAAGTTGCAAAAGATAATAAATTATAAATTTATTTAAATATGTAATAAATGATATAATAATAATATAAAGTGTAAGTTAAAAAATGATTATAAAATATTAAATAAATACATTAATATTTAAATTATTAACACAACAATGATTTTGTCACGTTATTTCAAAATTTAACTACATTTGATTTTCAAAAAATTTAAATATGAAGGATAAGACTCACACCGTAACAACTTTAAAAAAAAATTCTATAATGAGTAAAAAATAAATTTTGTTAAGAACCTAAAATCTACTACAACTTGCCTCCCTTCCTGAACCTCAATCATTATGTATTGCCACGTGGTGCTGAGGAGCTCTTTGCCCACTGTGTAATCATATTCTTCCGTAAAACTCTATCTTTTACCCTCATAGTTGTCATCTCCAATGCATTTCTTCTCCATTGAAAACTCCCAATGTAGAGTCCTTGTACAGATTGCTTTCATCCAATTGGCTTATCCTTCGTACCTTTCCTCCTTTTTTTTCTTGTGTTGAGGCAACTCTCTTTGAAGTCCTCAAAAAGCTTTCCCCCATTGTGAAAGAAGATTCAAAAGAACCAAAACAATTCATTCTAAGTAGATGACAGACAGTGAGGTGATCGCGATGATGAGGGAAACATTCACGTGCAATGGTTTTTGCTATCCAATGCCAGATTCACCGGTTTTCAGTCGAACAGTGGTTTCTGATCAAATTGCAGTTTCCAAGCAATCACAAACAATTCAATGAGGAAATAATTCTTTCGCACTTGACCAGACGAGTGACCAATTCCCTGTTCAATCGGCCGGATTCGATCTGTCCAGTCCAATTTTCAAAACAGTGGTATCAATAGACACACACATACACAAACTCACACACTCACAAACACAAAAAAATCTAAGTTGGCCTTCCTTTAACATGGGTGGCAAATAATTTTAAGTTCCTTATTGAAAATAAATACGCACCCAAAATAGAGAAAATAGGTGGCATAGAAGAATATAATGACAATAAATTGAAGATCAGACATTACATGGAAACATAATATTGCCTTTTCTCATATATGTATATCATGTATACTTTGAAGGCTAATATATGTAAATGAGCAAAATCATCTTTGTTACTACAATAGAGTTAGTTAGAATTAAAGGGCTGAGAATAGCTAAAGAATATTGATGAAGACGTGTGATGAAAGGAATTTTAGGGAAGTGTAATAATGTGATGTATATATGTAGAAGAACTTATCACAACAACGTTTGCAAAGGATAATTTCTCTTATCACCACCCATCAATTAGATTAGCGAATGATTGAATGATCACATGATCCCAAAGTTGCTGAAAGCATGAGATATATAGTGCTTTTTATCAATATACTAGTTGGTTGATCATTACATTGAATGTATAACACTTTGATTTCATTAATGGAGTGAGTGTGTTTTCTAATGAAGTGGAAATTGATTTAAATGTGCTTAGTTCTTGTGTTAAAAATTAGGTTGTTGACTAATACCATAATCAATATATTTTCATATTGTAAAGGTGTACCAACTGTATTAGTGATATGGAAACCTTGAAGAAGAACACAAAGCCAAATTTGTTTAGAGTGACAAACAGTGGTTTTATTGGGAAACCATTCAAGATCATAAGCTATGAATGCTATTAAAATTTGAAATCTCCATAGAGAGTAATTTTATTATTGAATTGAATACTTATCATGTTTGAGATTTCAAATGGAAATTTTACTGAAAGAGGGGTGTATGTATCTTCTTCCTTAATTAAAGTAGAAGTTTGAGTGGTATTGGCAAAACCATCCATAGTGGAGAAGAAATAGTTGTGCAAGAGAATTTAATATCGTGTTAGGAATAGAGCTACAACTAAAATAAAGAAAACAAATAACATACAAAAAATGCAAAGATAACAAATTGAAGAGCTGAGATTTCATACAAAAATTAATATTGCATTTTCATATATGTGTAATGTTCAATACATAAAGAAGAGAAGAATCTTACATGTTACTATCTCCATGTCAATTAGATTCAAAGGGTTGAGAAAAATTGGAGGATAGTGATGAAGGAATGTCAAGAAAGTAGATTGATATGTTGTATATAAGAAGAATGACTTGTCATAACAAAAATTATGCATAATTATTTCTCTTATTAAGTCCTACGTCTCCATAAGATTAATTTTTTCTTCTTTATTCCATGCACTTTGTCCCACTTAATAAGTCACATCTAAGACATACTTTTGATAATGTTATACTCCTAGCATTACATGTCACTTTGTGTGTGATTGAAGTTTATGTAATTAAATTTGATTTAAAGTGCCACATACCCTTTTTCAACCTATATATTAACTAATTTCTAAGGCTTGCGTGTTTAATGTCTATCAATTTATACCTCATGAGTTTTTGTAGGAAAGTTAGGTGGGTTATAGTATACTTTGTTGGTGTTGACTCATGTTCAACATACACTCATTGTTGATATTTTAAAATTTCTTAAGAAGTATTCACCTTTTTTTTGTTATTTTATTATAGTTTTATTTTAATTAGATAATAAAGTTAGTGAGCTTATACTTCAAGCCATACATACTATTTTAAAACTTTAGTATTCTTATTTATAGTATTTTAAGATTTCTCAAAATTGGCTTAGTTTAATCCATATGATTACATTAAGAATTAACTTGATGCGTTGTACTTGATTTAATTGCTTCAACTGGCAAAATAAAATGAATCTATATAAATAAACTCTATCAACTATGACAAGCAACCAAAGAAAACATTATTTGCTATAAATCTAACCAGAATTGGATGAAATCAAACACAATGAAGTTGGCCTAATTGCTTTTATGTAAAGTACCTAGTCATCTGCATCTAGTCGGTTGCTTTCAAGAGCAAATCTTGATCAATCAGTGCTTTAAGTTAGGTAATGGAGTAGGGAGTACAAATGACATGAATCTTCTCTTCTTTGTTATTTATTTGTATCATATTATAGATCTTTTACAAGAATAACATATTGATGGCTTTTATATCCTTTACCAAAAAATCATTTTTATTGATTACACATTTATTTGAGCACTTATTAAAATGAAAAATTTGAAGTGAATGAGGTCATACAACTATCTATGGTCATGCCCCTATTCTAAATACCCTACATTAGCTTTTTTAAGGGAAAAAAAAAGTTGTTCACCTGCCTTTATAATTGACCAATCTTATGAAACCAGAAGTAAATGATCAATGCAAATGATGCTCCATCTCACCATTTTCTTTGATAAACTAATTAGTTTTTCAAGTGTGGTGTCATAGAAAAATGGTTCCACGAAGCTGTTTAAAACTCTTCTTATTCACTTGTTCTCAAACTATTTTAGATTATCTCGACATCTAATAATGGAAAAAAAGCACTATTTATGTTATCTTCTTGCATGATAAACATTTTACAAATATTTCCATTCATCCGATCAAGATTAAATTATGCTAAACTTGCTATTAAACCAATTCCCGGATTCTCTTAAAAATCATATTTTATTGTGCTTTGTGAACTAAATTTTAGGATTAAGAGTTAATTAAGTTTTAATTTTATATAAATCTGCAAAGCCTTTATATTACACTTCTATTTGCGTAAGAATAATTATAGTTCTTAATACAATATTACACAGTAAAACAACAAAACTTGTAGGACATACTTGCATTTTCCTAAGTATTGTGGAGCATTACATAAATATCACACAATTCTTATGCATTTACGTTTCTAGCTAACATCTAAGCATTTATATTTTCAAATAGTGAATTACAACATTTCATGTAAGATTATATGAAAACAAAATGTCAAGTATGTAAATATCAATTTTGGGTATCAAATATGTAAATACTCAAAAATTATTTGTTATTTACGTAATTTTTTATATATATATAATAATGTAAGTGAGTGTTACTGCTGGGCGAACCGTAAAGAGTTATTGTGTCACGGGGATTCCTTCTGAAAATGGCAAGGAAAGTTCGGCCTGGAACGGTGACTGTTAGATGGCTGGTCCAAGAGGCGACTGCAGAGCCGACTTTGAATGAATCAGTTATGAGTTAACTAATTC
This sequence comes from Phalaenopsis aphrodite, assembly GCA_003013225.1. Classification (NCBI taxonomy): domain Eukaryota; kingdom Viridiplantae; phylum Streptophyta; class Magnoliopsida; order Asparagales; family Orchidaceae; genus Phalaenopsis; species Phalaenopsis aphrodite. The sequence goes on from NEWO01000006.1 coordinate 1,767,042, forward strand.
TAAACCGTTGGATTTCAGTCCGAGTTAAGGTGTTGTTGCCAACTGCTAAAATAGATCAATTTTATCACGCTGGGTCGTAAGAATAATATATTTTTATAAATAAATGTAATTTTTAAATTAATTAGTTAATTAATATTTTGTTTGTCTTTTTCTTTGTGAAAATTTAGGGTCACACCCAACTTTATTAAAAAGAATGGTTATTACAACCAGAGACATTAATACAAATCACACTAGAATAAAATCAAGTTTAAAAAAAGAGATACAACAAAACCTAAGGCAAAAAACATAAGATTCTAAGCTGTCAACAAAATTCTAGCAGCTAAATACAAAGTAAAGAGAAGACCGACTAAGA
>NEWO01000006.1:1778941-1802972 GCA_003013225.1 Phalaenopsis aphrodite
ATATATATATATATATATATATATATATATATATATATATATAAGCATTTATCATTGTTGCATTTTTCACCAATAACCATTTGAATGTTAATTGATATTCATCATTCTAAACATATGAGCGTGATCAGTACTCCCAAACTGTTGTGATTGTTGCCTACTTGTCCGACCGAATGAAATTGTTCGAGCCAAAACCAACAAGACCAAAACTGACCGATTACAAAGTGGTCAAAAGCTGACAAGATGATCCAAGCTTGAACCATTCACTTAGAAACAAGATGAAGAAGCTATTCAAGCAAACCACTATGAGAAAGCCTATTTGAAGCGACAGTTTTCCCTTTAGTAAAACGAACCCGAGGGAAGATTCAACTCTTCAGTATTTCCAACAATTTCATAGAATGATGATAGACTCCTCATTAAGAGTCAAGGATTGAAAACCGTAACATATCAACCGGCCGACCCACATTAACTAAACTCAACCAATCGAGCCAATTAAGGTAGACGAATTTGATCTTGCCACCCTGAAGCTAATCGTGGTTAGCCGACTAAGCTGAAAAGTAGCGAAACAAAAAACTTATATATTTAAAATACCAAAAATATCATGGACAGTTCTCATTTAAGCAGGGACAAAGTGCAACACCGTTATATTATACCTTATACTCTATAAATAGGGAGATCATTTTATAAATAAACACGAAGTACTCATGTTTATTATTGCTCCTTTCTCTCCCTCTATTTCTCTCTTTCTTCTTACATACATTATAATTCTTTTGTGTGATTCAAGCACTAATCAGGATTCAACTCAACGGCTATAGAGCTCTTAAGAATCAACAAAGCTAAATAATACCATCTACTCACATGTGACTGTTGAACAGTAGAACTATCGGCGCGTGGTTGGGGTAGGTGTCCCTGGCTTTATACACAATATTCCTAATATGTATTGACTGATTTCAGCTAGCTAATAAAAGTCTTATAAATTTCTCAAGCGGCAATGAATATGAAAAGGCAGTCAAACTATAATTTGAAGTAGCATTTAAGATACATGCATACCTACATAACATGTTTTTAAAATCAAATAGCAATATATATATATATATATATATATATTACAAGTAGGCGTGTAAATTAGCTTAGTTTGAACTAGCTTAGGCTTGGTTTGTATTTGGTACGTTAAAAAGTATTCTTGTTGGTGTTCATCTAGTTTGCTTAACTAGCCGAACATGAGTTGTTTGCGAATAATTATTTATTTTGATAGCCTTATGTCACCCCCCAAAAGAGCTCTTGTGGGTGATGGACAGCTCAGGACTTAAGTACTGCTTTTCGGCTCTACACCTAGCCAATGTGGGACTATTTGTCCGTGACATTCTCCTCCACCCAATCACGTGACGCCCTCGTCATGGATCGGCCCCACCGAGGGTCCCACTGGACTATGGAGAGTCCACACACCTGACAGGCAGTAATCTGCTCTAACACCACTTGTCACCTCCCAAAAGAGCTCTTGTGGGTGATGGGCAGCCTAAGACTTAAATACTGCTTTTCGGCCCTATACCTAGCCAATGTGAGACTATTTGTCCGTGACACTTAGTCACAAAGTGGTGGATGTTAAGGTTGGAGCGAGATTTAAATTTTATTATTTATATTAAAATATTTATTTAAATATAAATTAATATATTTTTTTATTTAATTTTATAAATTAGCATTTTAGTTGATTATAAATCTTTTTTGTAGCTATTATAAATTTTTTAAATGAGCCGTTCACTAACTTTGAGCCGTTTTGACAGCCCTAACAACAAGATATAAATTTAATTTTATATTAACGAGTTTTTTATTTTATTTTTTATTTTTATGCAGAAACTATCACTATGATTTACAACCAGACTTCCTATTTTGGAAGTTTGAATTCCACCAAAGATTAAATAAAACATTAATAGGGGAAGATCTTTGTTAGGTCCTGCATGTCCAGCTAACACACTGGCCTATAATAATCGGAGTGATGATAAAAAAAAAAAATATTAAAAAAAAAATTCTAGGAAAAATGATTCCGTGCGGATCGCGCATGCAGAGATGCATGTGCTGTCCGATCTTGGCCGTCTATCACGAGATGCATGCGGTGTAATGAGATCGGACAACGCATGCATCTCTGCATGCACAGTCTGCACGAAATAATTTCTTCATTTTATTCAGTGTGACACATATCATTTTGAATTCAATAAAAAGTATGCCATTTTTTTCTTAGAGGAAAGAGAGAGAGAGAGAGAGAGAGAGAGAGAGAGAGAGAGAGAGAGAGAGAGAGAAGAGGGTTGTAATATAAAAATATTATGACAGAAGAAAAAATTAGGGGACATAAACTCGGATTGTTTTGAAAAAGTTGAGAAGACTCTTGGGCTAATCATATTAATATAACAATTGAGTTAGGTTTTTGCTCTTCAACCCTTACGCAAGAGTTTCTCTTACAGTCTCACAGAGGTTTTGCTGCTTGCTGGCTCCATAACCAACCAATTCCTTCTCTTTTGAAAAGGTTGAAATCAATTCATGTTTATACATGAAACAAAGACAAGTTGTTGTAACTATCTGGAATCAAGGCAGCATGACCTTATTAGTACGGATGGGGCTGTTAGAACTGCTTGACATTTGAATCAACGTTACATTGACCTTGAAACCAGGTTGAAAACATAACATAAATTAAATAGCTGATAATAACATATTTTTTGTTGGGCCATTTAATATATTGCTTGATTTTTTCTTATATGTCAAATCTACTTGTAGCTAGCAAACATTATGATATGTTGTGTTTCAGCTCCTCCACTTGAAGAATTTGATACTTGGCAAGTGAGCTCAAAGTTTATAACTTTAGTTGTTCAACAAAATTTACTGTGTTTGATTGAGTTTTACCAAAGTTTCCAAAGGTATGAATTCAAGTAACATATATCTGGAATGATTCAAAATTAATTTTAAGGCTTAGAAAAATTAATATGTGATTTTTGAGTAATTAGATTGGTAGATTTTCTATGTATTTCATTTCATTTGTTTCCTGTTTTCAATATATTAGAAGTTATTTTAGTTATTGTATTAATTGTGATCACATGCTTAATTGACACATTATCATATTTAAATACCATTAGTTGTTCATAATAACATACTTTCATAATTCAACAAATTTAATCCATTCATTACATTAACTTTTTTTCTTTGGGTTGGTGAGTTTTGGACATGGGACCTTTCGGTGCAGGAGGAAATGCTCTACCAGCGAAACACCATTTCATTTGCATCATTCATTACATTAACTTAATATGAAAAAATTAGTATAAAAAATAGAGCTTAATTTTGATTCCACTGAAATCATTAGACTGCTTGCACTAAATTTTATATATACAACATTTACATTTATATAATTATTTAAAATACAATGTACTCATTTGCTTAAGATTATGCAATTGGCACTTGTCCTTTGCCTCATGAAGGCCTTTAATAGAATTAGTAGATCCTAACTCTAAGACAGAATGAAGCAAATGGGATTCCTCTTTACTTGTATCATTTGGGTTGAAGCTTATATTTCTCATGTTCCATTCTTTGGTATTGTAAACAGTGAATTCAAAGGCTATTTCTCTACCTCTTCGTGTTTGAGATAGGGGTGCCCTCTTTCCTCCTTACCTTTTGACTATTTGTACGGATGCTTTCTCTAGAATTTTGGATTCTATTGAAAGTATCTTTACTCAACTCATATATGCTGATTATCATCTTGGGTGTTTGGAAAATACTACAAAAATTTAGTTTATTACCGACAACTTTGGTTTGCCTAGATTTAATGTCCTCTAAGGACTGATCAGACTGTCGTTTGTTAGTGTCCTCATGTAACTCTGCAGCGGGTGATACCCATAATTTCTCTATAATCTATCAGTGTAATGAAAAATTTATCATACATTTAATGCAAAATAAAATTTAATGTAGAAAATAAGTCTTACCAGCCTCCTCTTGTACTTTGTACGTGGGGGACCCCCATTATTGTGCTTCGAGACCCCCATGCCCCCACAACCAGAGCGATGATTCTGTTTGACATGCTCTCTCTTCTTCTGAAAAGTGGGAGATTACCAGGACTTAACCAGGGCGGTGAACACATCCTCATAAAGCCACGAGGGGTGTTCACTTGTCTTCAGTATATCTCCGATCTGGTTGTGAATTCTTGTTCTTGAAGTTTCTCTGGATGTGTGTCTCTTCCTCAGTGGGCCAAAACCAATATTTTTGTAAACTGAATTAGAAAATACTAGATTCCTAAATAAAAAATACATAACTAAAGATTATTGTGTTTGGGTGTTCTACAAACTTTCAAAAACTATATGTCTCGATCTGCCATTAGGATCTCCCTTTAGGATAAGTACGAGCGATCGTACTAGCTCTAAATGATGTCCCTAATGGAATGAATGACCTATGTGGGGGAAAAAAATGAAAATAACATATGATTAATTTTCTATTAAATTAATAAAAACATATAACAGTAATGTCAATATCTAAAAAAACTTATGCGTTCCCCACAACTAGGAGCTGGTAACAACAGCTTGTGTTGCTCATACTAGACGACACATCAATAGTAGCAGATGGTAACGATGTAGGTGTGCTGGTCGTGGCTAGTGGTGGTGCTGGTGTAGTGGTCACAACTGGTAGCGATGCTACTGTTGTAGTCACAACTGGATGCATTGCTGGTGTGATAGGCGCGACTAGAGGCGGTGCTGGTGTGATGGGGGTCGAAATGGAGGCCTACCTCAGTTGACTGCAAGGCTCACCTCAGTAGTATCACATCCACGACCTCATAGGTTGGCAAAATTCCACAAACCAACAGGTCCCCAGATAGGGGGGAGACTGCCCCTCCCTCCATTAGCCATATGCAAGCAGAAAAGTAAAATGAGTTAGTACAACTACATAAAACTAAAGTTGAAAATACAAAAGTGCGCAATTAAAAGAAAGGGCAACAGTAAAGTGCATGCAATCTACATGCTGCTGATACTAAAAACACAAGAGCATGTAGTAAATAAAAAAAAAAAATTATAAACTACTATCTACAAACTACTAAAATTGAAAAAACAAAAGTACACAGTAAACAAAAAATAAAATTGTAAAGTGCAATCTACACACCATTAAAACTAAAAACACAAATATATGTAGTTGGATTAACGTACGCATCTTGGTTAACCTCCTCTCCGGGTCACTTGAGGATGTATTTAAAATTATTTTATCCAAAGCTTCGTCATAATCATATTCATCACTACGAATTTCTTTGTGTTCACCACTAGCATCCTTTAAATTGAGCTCTTTATGAATTATATCGAGTAGAATCTATAGATAGTCATTTCTATTTCTTGATGAGCGGGTTCAATTGAATTCTAAATATCAATATTTGTTGTAGGTTTACATACTATGACTTCTATCCACTCAACTTTATCTCTTATTATACGGGGGGATATGTAAGATAACATACCTGGATTGCTTGTCTTGATAAAATGAATGAATCCAATTTACCATATCTTATGTTCACTTTTACTTCTAAGATATTATACAGTTGAATCACCCTTATTCCACGATTAGGAACAAGATCGAACTAATCACAATTGAATTTGAATACACTTCTACGAATAAAGCCAGGATAAGATAGTTCAATAACTTCTCCGAGAATCTCATAGTAATCTATCCCATCATCTGATTTATTAGTTGCTTTAACATAAACAACATAATTACAAGCCTTTTTTACCTTCTGATCAGGACCTCTAATGAAACTTGTAGCCATTCACATCATAAATTTGCTAAAGCATGGATCCCCAAGCAAAATCTATCAACCCATGATCTGTTACTCAATTATTCCGATAAAAAATCTAGTAAATTATAAAAACTCATATATCAATGAGGATACCTAAAAATAATTATTATAGATGGTTAATAAATTTGTTAAACTCTAACTTAAATGTATTATAAACCATCGGAGGAAATTATTCTCTACCTCATGAATTGTGATATCATCTTCAATTGATTTTAATGAATCTACGAATAAACTACTACTATATTAAAAAAAATTATGAATTATCTCATTGTAATATTTCTATCCGAAAGGATAAGCAATTATTAATAGAATTTAGTGTATTTCTCAATAAAAGGTTGAACTTCGTCGCAATTTAGAAGAAATTAGGTGTGAAGAAACTAGGTAAACGTACCAGCAGATGCTCCATGGAGTCGAAGAAACTAGGTGTGAATATCATTTCGAGCTTGCATAATATTATTAGATTGTTTTCTTCTAACCATCGTACATCATCAACTTACAAATAAGCTGCACATATTTCCTTGAAGAACACAATATTTTTAATCAGTGGATTTAAAATTTTACCCGGCAAGCAGCTGAATGCAGTTGTCATCAAATTTTAGAGAGAAATATGACATATGTGGCTTTTAAATCCGAATTTCTTTTTTGACTCCACATCAATAAAACGACTCAAATTTGAAGCATATCTGCTTAGGAATTTTAATGATTGAAGCCACTCACAAATTGATCTACATTGTGTCAAAGTAAAAAGAATATTTTACTTTAGGCTTCAAAAGCTTGCCAACAACAATTTCTTGAATCTTTAACTTCCATCTTTTGCAAACCTTCTTCAAATTTAGTCTAGCATTCACGTTATCATTAGCTTTTCCCTTAACATACATTACATTGTTGAGGATATTGTCAAGAAAATTTTTTTCTTTGTGCATCACATTGAGATTATGCCTAGTCATGTCATCCTTTCAATAGGGAAAACCCTAAAAAAATAGATCTCTTTGTCTAGTTATAAGTAACTCCAAAGCATGATAGATGATGTGAAGATACCTCGGGACAAACATTAATCTTTGGAAAGTCACTGATAATCTGAAATAAAGCTTCCGTAGATACTATTGGAGATGAAATTAAATTTTTAATTTTATTTTTTCTGAATGCATTCTTGTTCCTCATGAAGGGATGTTCAACGTATAAAAATATATGGTGAAAGTCAAATCATGAATTCTTCTTGCCATGCTGAAGCGTGAATGCCTTAGTTGAATTCATGCAATATGAACATGTTGACTTTCCTACAGTGCTCCACCCAGATAAAATTCTATACGTTGGAAAATTGCTTAGTGTCCACATTAATGTTTCTATCATATGAAAATTTTGTTTCATGGTAATATCATATGTCATGACACCTCTTTTCCAAAGAAATTGCAGTTCATTTATCAATACCTGGAAATATACATCAATCCAACCTTTAGGGCTAGTAAGTTATGGTATAATCAAGATCAGGAAAAAGAAGGCTGTTGTCATGCACATATCGGGGGAAAATTATATGACGTAACAATCACCGACCCACAAGTGTAAAATAATGTGGTCTGATTGTACGATGAGAAGCCATCAATGCATAAGCAAAGTCTCACATTACATGCTTCGGGCAGTAAACTCAGAATGTATACGATTAAAAAATTTTCATGTCTTTCTATCTACATGATAACTCATTGAGTTGATATCCCCTTGCCTGTTACGATGTCACATCATATCTGGAGCAGTATGCATAGAAGCAAAAATTCTCTGAAGACTGAAATAAGGGGTAAATAACAGAGATGCTTGCATGAAACTTCTTTCTTCCTGTTAATTTTTTTATTCCAATGTTTGAATCTAAAAGGGTTACAAAATCTGCATTGAGTCTCTGATGCGCTAGACTTGTAAAGTATTATGCATCTGTTCACAAAAATTTTCAACCATCTATGTTTTTAACCCTAACTTAATGACCCTTTTTTTCATCTTGTATAATTCTTCCATAACTAAATTTTCCCATGGATTAGTCTTTTTCAGTAATACTGCAAACTGAATGAAGCACTATCGGGGCATATTAAAAGATGTTCAAAGTCTAATAGCGTCATTTGACAATCTCAATAAATTCTTATGTATTTACCTATCTAACATCTAAATTTCAATATATATATATATATATATCTTTTTAAAGGAATTACCGAAGGTTATTAGACGAGCCCCGAACATCTCTAGGTGTGTCAAATATTGGAGTAACACACACTACACACAGGAGATTCGAACCCATGACCTAAGGGGACTTATGACCTTCAAAGAGGCTGCTCTACCAATATCTATATATATATATATATATATATATATATATATATATATATATATATATATATATTAAACCTTCAAACATTTTTAAAACTTCAAGTTAACTTTTAAAAATTTTTAAACTTTAAAGTTTCAAACCATTTCAAACCTTCAAACTTTTTCAAAACTTCAAACATTTTAAACCTTCAAGGATTTACAAAATTCAAAATTTCAAAATTTTAAAACTTTTTTAATCCTCAACTATTTTTAAAAATTCAAACATTTTAAACATTTAGACATTTTAAACTTCAAAACTTTAAACTATTTAAAACCTTCAAACATTTTCAAAATTTCCAAACTTGAACCCTCAATTCTTTAATTTGTTTTTCAACATTCAAACAACCTAGAAACAACCTTCAAACAAAATTCAAACTAGCAACTTTCAAGTCAAATCTTCAACTCAAATCCAATCATTGAGACCAATTAACTCAAGTCAAACCCTAATCAATCTCAATGAACTCAAATCAAAATTTTCTAAACTTTCAAATTAAAAGTTAACACTTTCAACAATCCTATAACTCCAACCTTAAGGGTACAACTTCTTTCTAAAGTTATCTAATCATTTGTCTCGGGTTTTTCAATGACACATCATCATTATACTGTAAGCCCCAACCTTTTAATTATATGCAAATTTTTGTAAACTTTGAAATTATCTCATTTGAAAATCTCTTCAAATCTTGTACCTTTTCCATTCGAAAAATGCCAACCATATAATTCTAAATAAAATAAGCTAATACATTAATCAAGATTATACTTGGAGCCCACAACTTTTGAGATGTAATTAATTACGAGGGCTTACCCTCATAGGGATAACATACCTCATAATAAAATAAATTTTATCTTACACTCTTAAGGTAGGGGAAAACCCTTAGTTCTATAGATCTATAAATCTTGAAGGTTTATTTTAATCCATTTTAAGGTATATTTCTTTGTCTCGGAGTAGTATATTATTCTTCAAATGATGTGCCCAATCTCTTAGATAGAAATATTATGCGATTTATGATGGATTACCAACCCAAAATAAAAATGTCTCATCAAGAATAGACTTAAAAGCCTTAACTTAATTATTTTCTCTTAAGAACTTGTTGCCCATCACAACCCAATTTCATAAATTGAAAAATTCAGTTTAAAAATTGAAAAAAATTATTCCACTATAAAAGTTCATTGGGAGATTTAAAAAAATTTAATAAAATTAATAATCATATTACTCCTTTCGGCACAAAATAAGGATAACTAACACATGTCAATAAAAAATACACTTGATATGTCATAAACCTGTTGCAATCTGGATGAAATAGTTTTAAAATTTAAATTCATGATCATCCAAATTCTAATTTTAACAAATTTATAATCAATTTGGATGCGACTGGGCAAATCTGCAGATGTCAAATGTGATTCAATCTAAGTCTTAATGAATCAAAATCAAGACCTAAAACATGAGCGGAAGCTATGAAACATTCATTGAGCATGAAATAATTTCTAAACTATACATGATTATAGTCGAATCAAATTTCTCAATGAGAGAAATTCAATACTCCCGCTAAGATCATTTAATTTTGAGGTTCTTATAACACTTTAATGTTGAAGGAATAATCTTTGATCAAATAAACTAATAGTAGTCTGATGAAGTATTTTGATATTTTGGCTAGTTTTGCAAAAGTATCACTCTTAAAAAATATAAATTGACCCCTCAATCTTCACATAAAAAGTGGTTTAAAATTATTGAATGTTAACAGTTCTAAATAACTATGGAGTTCCACCCACCAACCAATGTTGAGGACTCCCTTTAATAACTATCATTGGCCACCATTATCATCTGACTATCATCATCCAAATATTGTTGCACACATGATATTATTAGATTGATATCGTCATTAGTTGTCCACTACTCCCAGTCCTACTACATTTAATGGACACTAAGTTCGACTATATTACTTTGTCATACCTTCTTCTTCAATCCAGGGGAAGAATAAAATTTAGTAATTATACTTATATGATTAATCATTTCATCTGAGCCAACCCTAATGATCTTTCTCACTTCCAGATTTTCCACTTAAAAATTATAATGTCTCAATCGTGCTTCACTTATATTTGTTTGTGTAAGATGTTCATACAAAATGAAGTCATAAATTGCTCACTTTATTATCAAAACTTTTCTAGCATAGAGTATATTTTCTAATGGAAGAATGAGTTATAAATTTCCAAGTACTTGGCTTTAGAAAATGATCTTGAAATGATAACTTTCTCTTCCCATTATTGTGCCATGGATCCTTTCACAACTAAGACCTCCAACATAAGATTTGTTGGAGTAATATGCTCAAAATAAACCAAAGTACTAGTTAGAAATTGTTTTATGTTTTGCTTGATATAAATACTTTTATACTTAAGATAAAAATTTATTCACAAAAGCATTATAAGACAACAATATCATATATAATTTCTCTTAAAACAAATAACCAATTTATAAGTCTGATCGAGGCCAACTTGCATACTTTCCTTCTTTAACTTGCGGTGGAAAATTACTCTTATTAACTGACCTCATGCTCGTTTGGCCATTGACTAATAATCTAAATACCTTTCATCTAACCACAAAAGACAAGCCCTACGAGCTCTACTTAAATAGCATTTGTTAGTTGAAAGAAACATGCCTTATTTCTTGTTGACCTAAACATACACTTAATAACATATTTAAATTGCATTGTAAAATAATGACAATGACTAATCTATTTCTCTTATATCGGATCTCTTTTCTTTATATATTTATATGCATATTTATTGAAAATATAATGGATTCATTGTTATGTTAAGCTTTGCTAAAGTATAAATTTCATGTTGGTGTATGTTTTTCAAACTTCAAATATTATAGGTACGTTCTTAGATCATAAGACTTAATATTCTAAGACTTATATCTTGTTATATAAGAAAAAAAAATGCATTTCATAAAGAAAAAAAAAAACATTACAAGATTACTTAAATTCGACTGATTTTTTTAAGACGTCAATTGGGCAGCGTAAATGTAATGTTGATCGGCAAATTTTTATAATCACTCTCTAATCCAAACCTATAAAAAGTGTAAACATGGCTATGCTCAACCCTTTAGACTTTAGCATTTTTGAGCTTCTTATTTCAATATGATTGTGCTACAATAACGAATAAGTGAAAATTACTTTTCGTTTCGTTAGCAATACTAGATATTGTAAGTCTATTTTATAGACGAATATATTAATCATTATATAATAATAATAATAATAAAAGTGCAAAAGAGCAATCATATTGAGTTAATTATACATTTATCAAGTTCATATAGAAGTCCATTTAAAAAACCCAATACAATAGTTTAATAGGAGATAGGTTTGTGCATGGCCTAACCAATGATAAATATAAATGTGATATCAAGATTATTAAAACTATGATATATAAATTCAGTGATAGGATGTAATCCATGCACGTGCCTAGCCCATGCTAATAATAAACATTTCCTCTCTTCATAATTTAGAGTTATTTGACTAGGGCTGTCAAAATAGCTCGTTGTTCGCGAACAGCTCGTGTTCGGCTCGTTAAGAAGCTCGTGTTCGGCTCATTAATTTCGTTCGATAAGTTAACGAGCCGAACACGAAATAAAATGTGTTCGTTCGTGTTCGGCTCGTTTTGGCTCAAAATACTACTCGTCAAGTTTATATATATATATATATATATATATATTAGTATTTTTAAAAAAATCTAATTGATTACAAGGCTATTGATTAAGGAAATAGAATAAAAATTATTAAATTAAATTCTAATGATGTTTTAATATAAATAATAATTTTTAAATCTTGCTTAACCTCTTATTGTCTTATGACTACATGATTAAGGTTGTTAAAAGGACTGTTCGTGAACAACTTGTGTTCGGAGCCGAACACGAACACACTTTTAAAGCTCGAAATATAAACGAGCCGAACACGAGCTGAGCATGGCTCGCTCGTGTTCGGCTCGTTTACACCCCTATATTTGACTATAAGACAAATGTGAGTATATATTTTGAAATTTTTAATATTTGTATTCTTTTATCTATTATATTTATTAAATTAATGATATATTAATCTTCTTATATGCAGGCTAAGTAGTGCAATGCCAAATCAGTTAGATGCTAGCACCTTAAGATCTATTATACTAATACACATTAATTTTAATATATTTGAATTATATATAAGAAACAAAATACTCACCAATACATAAACTAATGAGTAACATTTTGCAATAATAGATGGTAGAGCCTCTACTAATGACTTATGAGATAATGATTTGAGGATCCATCTAATCCAAAGGTCGTAAATTCTATCGAGTTAAGATATTCTGATATATATTACTTGAGATTAAGTTTAATAGGTTTCAAATATCCGATCGAATAATGATAAATAACTAGTTTATGTAATCTTATTAAAATGGTTAAGAGTTGGATACAAATATTAATTTTGATCATCCTTTAAATAATCAAATTGAGACTAGAAAAGTTATCTTCTTTAGAACTGTATGTTGTTATAATCTTTCATGCAAAATTTGCGTTACAAAATGTCAATAATGCATAATCCATTTATAATAATATTTAGTATAAAAAATTATCTTCAAAGTGAAGATGCGACATTAGGGTTGTCAAAACGGCTCGTTGTTCACGAACAGCTCGTGTTCGGCTCGTTAAGAAGCTCGTGTTCGGCTCGTTAATTTCGTTCGATAAGTTAACGAGACGAACACGAACTAAAATGTGTTCGTTCGTGTTCGGCTCGTTTTGGCTCGAAATACTACTCGTCAAGTTTATATATATATATATATATATATATATATATATATATATATATATATATATATATATATATATATATATATATATATATATATATATATATATATATATCTATATATAATAGTGTTTTAAAAAATTGTGGCTATAGTTTTAGTTATGGAACAATGTGGCCATCATTATATTAGGATCATTCAAGGGTATGATAGCTGCGTTTAATATGTGTATGAAGTTTATGATAGGTGTGTTTACTATCTGAGGCATTTACATGCATGACAGCCTACTGCTATGTATTTGCATATCTAACACCTAAATTCTGCCTATTACATTTATACCGCACAAATTTTTCATATCATATCAAAACATACCAGCATTTTAACTTACAAAAAGTGACAAACATATTTTCATGACTATCAAAGGGGTATTATGTAAAAACCGAAGTTTAGGTGTTTGATAAGTAAATGCATAAGAATCGAGTGATATGTACGGAAATTTTCCTTAATATTTTACTTCATCTTAACGAAATTGAATATTATAAATGTGGTTGTATTCGCCCAATAATTTATTACAGGCCTTGCTTGTATAACATTGATGCACTTAGAGAAAGATGACCCAATCATACTTATTTGTAAATTTTATATTTCATCTATTGCAATTACCATAAAATAAATCATATATTTAATTAAAAATTATTACTTCAATACTTAAATAATGAAGTTTATAAATACTAAAAAAGGGACTTCAAATAAAAAAAATAAGAAAAATATAAGAAATATGTAATAATATATAGTAAATTAAGAAAATAAATATGGTCACCCCAAGCTATAGTAACTCAAACTTTGTTCCCATGACTGTGTGGATGCCTTTGTCGACTTGAGGTTGGGCTGAAAAGTACTAAAAATTGTTTTGGGCTTCATCAAACATCGTCTTAAGTATAGCGGGCCATTGTTAATGCCGATTTGTGGATTAAGAAGCCTTTCACAAGTGGGCTTCTTTTATAACTTTTTAACAGTTTTGGGCATAATTTGTAATAACAGCAGTGGTTTATATTTAAAACATTTATTTATTTTATTTGATTAGACATTTTGGATCCTTTCATAGATACATAAAACATGATCGTGATCGAAAGAAATTTGGGTCGAAGAAAGTTGGAAACAAAATGTCATAGCTACCTTACAAGCCAACTGCAATCAACGACCACAATCAACAACACCAACCCTTTTATAGATATATAAATATTCGATTAGATATCTTGATATATTCTTTTAAGATATATTTGTCGTGGTTGTCGAAGATCAATAAGCTGTCTTAAACTTTTTTGAATTTTTAGATATAATATTGTCTATCACCATGGCTATACCAAATCTTGCACGAGTTTATTTTTTTTCACATTTTACTTTCCAAGTAGAAATCCAATCATATAATGTAAGTGTTTTTGTCTCCCCAAACCCCATACGTGATTAAGTGCACACCTCGAAATATGCTCCTAAAAATAAAGATTTCAGATGATGTAGGAGTTTTTATTGCATCCTCCAATATGGAGTCTAATTTTTGTCCTCAAAATGAAAATTTACTTTGAGATCTAATTTGTCAGTTCAAAAATGAAAATTCACTTTAAAATCTCATATGCATTGTCAAATTAGGAATTGCAACAATGAAAATTAGATGTCGAAGTGAATTTTCATTTTGGAACTAACAAATTAGATTTCAAAGTGAATTTCCATTTTGGAAATGAAATTTAGATTTCACAAAGAAGGAAATAGTGAATACTCCATACATCATATGATATATCTTTTTTTTAAAAAAAAATTTCAAGGTGTGCAGTTAATCACCTAAGAGGTCGGCGGTGAAGTAAATGATTAGTTCTATGATTGTCTTTACAGTTTGAAACAAAATACGAAACAAATATATCTATGAAAGGGTTGGTTTAGCTACAGTTGCAGATAATATTAAAAATAGAGGTGTCAATAGATTTAACGATTTTCAACATACTTAAAGTCAATATGATGTTAAATGATCAGATTAGATCTGGCCAAAGGACGGTTCAAAAGAAATTCGATCCAAAATTAAATTTCGAGTGATTGTTGTTGCTCTAGGTAAATCCACAGATCTACACTACGTAACACATATATAACCAAAAACTTTAAATGTCCTAAGTTTCGAACATGTATAACATAAATTTTAAAAAAGCTATGTCCTAAATTCACAGACTTACCCTATGTGTGAAATCAGATTGTGGATTCATCTTACTAAATTTTGAACTGACATGATGTGGATCATTAATTGACTTAAGCTTTAACTATAAATATGAAATTCTACTCTCAAATTTTTTGTAATTACATTTCCAACAACTAAAATTTTATTTTTTTCAAACATACAACCTTACATGTACATGAAAAGTTATATTAAAATGCAAATTTTAAGTGTTAGACATATAAATACATAGAAATTTAGTGGTAGATATGTAAGTCTTTTGACTCTCTAACTTCATCCACCACTACAACTACACCAACCCTATTTATGGATATATTTATTATGCATTTTGTCTCTTACAACAACAACAACAACACCACGCCTTTATCCCACCAAGTGGGGTCACCTGCAAGAATCCTTTTTCTCCAATGCGTTATGTTGAGTGTCATATTTTCATTTAATTTTGATACATTAAGATCATTTTTATACAATATGCCCCCAAGTCTTTTTAGGTCAACCCCTGCCTTTCTTAACATAAATCGAATCTAAAACTTCTACTCCTAACCTGATCATTAGATAGATGACATTTGAAGTGACCAAACCATCTAAGACGACTCTCTCCAAGCTTGTCTGCCACGGGAGCTACACAAACCTTATCACGAATGTATTCATTGCATATTATGACTATATGTGTCAAGTCACTCATTCATCTAAGCATTCTCATCTCATCAACACTTAATATTGTTTTATGCTTCTATTTTAAAGGCCAACATTCTAAGTTGTAGAACATGCAGGTCTGACGACAATAATTTTTTTCTTCAAGTCTAAGCGATATTTTCTATCACACAATAGGCCGGATGCATTCCTTCACTTCAACCAACCAACTTGAAATCTACTAATCACATCCCCATCTATATCACCATCACTTTGAATAAGTGACATGCGATATGTAATATTCACACATTTTAATGATTTGATCACCCGTAGTTATAAAATTTCATTTTATGTATTAAGCTCTAGAACTAATAAAACGAGGGCCTTTAGATTCTATTGTCGATCGCCATAATTTAAGTTTTTCCTAAACTCTTTCTCTAATCTTATCCACGAGAAGGAAATCACCGATGAAAAGCATAAACCAAGGTACATCCTTCTGTAAATATCTAGTAAAGGCATCCATAAATAAAGGAAAAACGTATAAGCTTAAAGCCAATCCCTAATGTAATCCAATTAAAATAGGAAAAATTTAGGTCAAACCTCCTTCTAATTGTTAAACTCTAAACCCAAACTCATTCTTCAAAATAAATGAAAATAAAAGAAAAATGAAGACGAGAAGTTACCTTCCTCGATCTTTTTTGGTAGGAGAGGAGTGGGAGGAGGAGAAAAATGGGAGTTTTTGGTCACATGCAACCACAATCTCGTTGTTGTGTTCCCAGCTTGCTTCTATTGCGAATGTATCATGAGGGTTTAGTGACAAAGGTGAAGTTTTTGGACAAAACAGAGAGAGGGTGGAGGGACAAGCCAAAGATTCATTAAACTTTTATATTAACTTTAATGTGTGGTTACCAAAAAAAGCATTGGAAAAAAAAATATTACTCTTGATAAGCGACACCCTGTCCTGTAGTTATGTAATCTCAAATTACCCATATCATAAACCGTTACTAGACTGTCAAAAAACAAAATATTTTCTCTGATCTGGATGTAGGCCGTCAGTTTTGTCATCGGTTTTAGCATTTTTTCAAGAAGTGATTAAAACATAAAATAATCAAAATATAATATAAAGTAATGGAAATAATGTTATTAATTCAAATATTTAATAAAGTTTGTTCCAAAGTTTCATTTACTTTTTAATATCAAATATAATATTAAAAATTTAGAAAACCTTGAATATAACTATTTGATAAGCATAATGCACCTTTTTTGTATTTTGCTTTGGAAAATAGTAAAATTTTTATTTTTTAAAATATTTATTTTATGATTTTCTTAAACTTTGATATTAAATTCTAATTTTGGGTGTGAGATAAAAAATACATTAGAATTATGTGAATACACCATTTCATGGATTGATTTAAAGAACGAAGTGTCATGTATGGAAATATAAAGTTTAGGTGTGAGAATTTGTAAATACATAAGAATTGTGTGCTACCTATGCAAATTTATCTTAAAAATTTAGGTTTTAGACATGGAAATACCTAAAAGATGAGTCTTTTGTCTGTAACAATGAGATACAACATCAAAATTTTAGAAAACTAGACAACATTTTTAAATTTCTCCAAACCACTTAAACTCAAAATGCATTAATTCTAATAGTTGAAATTAAAAAAATAAACTTTATTGAATAGTGAAATCGAAGTTAACTGAGATAAGTGTAAAAAGTCTAGAAATTGTGAACTCTAGCGAATATAGGAATAGAAGGGTGTTAGTCGGTTCCAGAGCATAAGAGCGAGCGAGGGAGAGAAAATGAGAATTTTAAGTCAATATTTCAATATATTAAGTCTTACCTTTTTTTTATTTCTTGATAAACAACAAGTTTGATCGTTAGTTAACATTCCAAGCAGTTGGTTATTTATTTGCTAAAAATCATGATTCGGTTCTTAGGAAAGCCATCAATTGTTATGTGCTTTGAAATATTATTGCTTATATAGATATAATCACATACATACTCGTGATCATCAGTTTTGCCACTGATTTTTGTTGTATTATTAAAGTCTCCTCATTAGCCATATTGGATTGACACCTATACCATCATTGCCTTAGACTAGAGAGGTTGACTGAGATCTTATTTTCATTGCACAAAATATTTTATATGGAGAGTTGGATAATGGATAATGTAGTTTAACCAATATCATCAAATTTTGAATTTTAAAATTTGATAGCAAATTGATCATCTTATTCTTCTTGCCATATTTCTTAGGGTGTTGGCATGTTCTAGGGTTTTTTTGGTTGTTTGAGATAGCTAGTTTTGTATGGTAGGAGGTGCCTCAAGTTTATGAGGACTACACTAAAGACTGTGGTGTCTTACCACTTATGAATTACTCTTTTAAAAAAATAAAAATAAAAATAAAGTCTAATGTTATCTAATTTAAGGAAAATAATGGTTTTATAAACTTGATGAAGGTTCTCTAAAGTATTTTTATTCTAACTTTCTTAATTTCCTGTAATATCCTTATAGGTTTTAGAGAGAACAAGTTAGAGGCGAGAAAAACTCGTTGTTGGTTGGGAAGCAAAGTCCTCAAATATGTATTCATATCTTTTTTATGCCTCTCTATGTATTCATCAAGCCAAGCTCAAGGGCCTACTTAGCCATAATGGGCCTAAATTTAATCACATTAGGTCTATGTGATACTGAAGTTTGTTATTTAGATATTAGAGGGATTTAGTTAACTTAGTTCAATAAGTTTAATAAGAGTACGTGTTCAACATCATACTAGAATAATATGCATGAGTGTAAGAGGAATTTTATAATAATACAAATAAATAATAAATATGCTTTCAAGAGCTTGAGTTCGATGAGATTATCAAAAAATATTATTAATAGCAAAATACCAAACCTCATAATCAAATCAACTACTTAAAATTACAGTCTTTTTATTACACATAGAATTTTTAGGAAATAATGATTTGTTTACTAGTGTCATCTCAAATCCAATTTTCTATTGAAAGAATCATGTAGTCAAATGAAAGTTGAACTTATGTAAAGTTGCCATTATTAATGAGTATGTTCATTCAAATAAATTATCATATGAGATAAATAACATATATCAAGAGGATTTTATTTCTACTTATATGAACTGAAGAATTAAAATATTACTATCCAAACAAGCTGAGATATGAGCTTGATTTATTACACTACACTGAACATTCCAAATATCAAGTCGAAGGAGAGTTATAGGGAAAATATCAATTGAGATATTTCAAAATTGGATTCAAGATATGTTGTAGCTTTTTATTTTTCTTATACAAGCTGCTTTTATTGAAATATTTATTTTAATATCTGGTTCATTTAGTATTTTTTTTATGTAAATGATTTATGGAGTAATCAACATTTATCAACATCAATTACAATGAGTAAATTGAGAAATTGTTGATTAAAATATTACATTATAATCTATTGAACCTGACTTTTATTTATAAGCTTACCAAACTAGAATTTTGAAGTTTGGTAGAAACTTTTTTGCATTTAAATGGATAATGAATTCATTGAAATGCCAATAAACTCTATGGTTGCAAGAATGAAGGCATTTAATACATTCTCACTTTAGTGAGACTAAGATCGATCATTTAGTAGATTGTTTTTAAGAAAAATGAAATATATGATGTTGCATGTTGACCTCATTTTTTGTGAGGTGTGTTTTCTTTTATAGAGCCTAGGTTCTAGTCCTAGGATTTTTCATTCGACTCTCCTAGATGACTAGTACTAGGACCCATATTATTTTTAAATTCAAACTATTTATTAGCTCATATAGTCTCAAATGGGCGGTTTCAAATCCTCAGTGTCCAGTTGAGTTTATCAAACCCGACATTGAAATTGAAGTTGAGTTCCTATGGGAATCGAAGAAGCTATAAGGAAATCCCACGACATACAATGAGCGACTTACTGCCGAGAGCTGTTATGGTGGAGCTCGGTAAACCAAATAAAAAAAAGGAAATGTCATGATTGTTCCCGCCTCCTCACCCCGCCTCTACTAGTTCGCGAACCGAAGCCTTCTATCCGCCCCCTTCTACTACTTCGTGATTCTACTCCCGCTATCCCTCTATTTTGGCTTTGTGAGGGTCTTTTGCAAAATGCTAGAAGAAGAAAGGTGTGACCTCTTCTTCATCCCAACGAAAAGAAGCAGGCGACCGAACTCCCTCCAACAAATAGAAGCGGGGGAAGACAGACGAGAAAGACTTCCGAGCAATTCAGTCAGGCAACATTCGACGGAACGAGAAGAAGAAACTGTATAGAGTTTCTATCCTTAGCTTACGGAAGTGAAGAAGAAGAATTTACATGCATCTGCATTGGTTTTTTTTTTCTTTTTCGATTTCTTCTTCTGTTTTGGTTGGCTCTCCGGTAGAGAGTAGAGTAACAATAAAAAGAGAGATTTTTTAAATCGCCGAAGCATTGACTGATGTAAATTTCTCAATTAGTAAAATCCTCTACAACTCCGTGGATGTATGCAAAATTTGCCGAACCATGTAAATTTGTGTGTTTTTTTCTGATGTGAATTTTCTTGTTATATTTTCGCTTCTTCGTCGATTGTTTTATTTTAAGTATACCACAACAACTGATATTAGAGCCAATGCAGTGAGAGTTGTTAGTAGATACACGAGTAATCCAGGAAAAGAACATTGGGAAGCAGTGAAGTGGATCTTGAGGTACCTAAGAGGCTCTTCAGAAACTTGCTTATGTTTTTCAGGAAAAAGTTCAGCTGATCTAGCTAGAGACATTGATACAAAATGAAGTAATACATGTTATATTTATACCATTGGTGGCACTGCAGTATCATGGGGCTTTAATCTGTAGAAGATAGTTTCGTTGTCTAAAACAGAAGCTGAGAATATAACAGAATCAGAGACTGCAAATGAGATGATATGGTTACGTGGCTTCTTGGAAGAATTTGGCAAGAAGAATCAGAAGGGCATTCTCTATAGTGATAGTTAGAGTGTCATATTCCTTGCCAGAAATCCAACATTTTAGTTCATGACTAAGCACATTCAGATCAGACATCACTTTATACGGTCATTGTTGGATGACGAACAATTGTTGCTTGAGAAAATTTGTGGAAGCAAGAACCTGTTGATATGTTGACTAAGAGTGTTACTTTTGAGAAACTGAAGTTGTGCGTAGCTTCAGTTGGTCTTCTAGCTTGAAGATAGGGGTCTTGAGTTGCAGATGCAGAGAATATCAGTTTGAGGAAGAAAACATTTTAGTCAGTGTACCGGTCTCCAAGTGAGAGATTTGTTTTGGTGGAGCCCGGTAAAAAAAAAAGGAAATGTTGTAACTGCTCCCGCCTCCTCATCCCGCCTCTACTAGTTTGCGAACTGAAGCCGTCTATCCACCCCCTTCTGCTAATTCGTGATACTACTCCCGCTCTCCCTCTGTTTTGGCTTTGTGAGGGTCTTTTGTGAAACAATAGAAGAAGAAAGGTGCGACTTCTTCTCCATCCTAGCAAACAGAAGCATGCGACCCAACTCCCTCCAGCAAAGCGGGGGGTTTTTTTTGCTGTGCCGAAGAAGACTGACGGGAAGGAGTTCCAAGCGATTCAACCAGGCAGCAATCAGCGGAACAAGAAGAAGAAACTGTATAGAGTTTCTGTCCCTAGCTTACGGAAGGGAAGAAGAAGAATTTATAGGCATCCACACTGGTTTTGTTTTCTTTCTGATTTCTTCTTTCGTTTTGGTTGGCTCTCGGGTAGAGAGTTGAGAAACAAGAAAATAGAAATCGCCGAAACATCAACTGGTGTAATTCCTCAATTAATAAAATCTTTTGTAATTCCGTGGATGTAGACAAAAATTGTCAAATCACGTAAATTTGTGTTTCTTTTCTAGTGTGAATTTTCTCGTTCTATTTTTCGCTTCTTCGTCGATTGTTCTGTTTTAAATATACCACAACAAGAGCAGTCGTTTGACTTTGGTTGTTGCTTAGACGGAGTTCGGTTAACACTTTGCTCACTAAATGGCTTCGATCGAATCGACAAACATTACTTGACGGCTTCTCACGAGTTTGACTTAAATTTGCACAATTGTCAGCGAACTTGTCCGAACGACCTCAAATGACAAAACAAACAACAAGAGAACATACAGTTTAGGGTTTCGAGTGTGATCGAATTATGTGCGAATGGACGAATTTAAGTAAAATAATGATACTAAAAAAAATAAAAAACAAAGAATTTCCTAAACAAACATCCTGGTCTATTCCCTCGCTCTCGGGTTCGCGCACTCCCCTCGTTTCGGCGCATCTTCCCCTCTCAGCTCGAGGTCTCCCTGGTGCCTCAGCTCCCTAGCCGAACTCCACTCCCTCTGCTCTGCCCCTATCGCCACTTCCTCTGCCCCCATGTTGCCACTCCCTCTGCTCCCTGTTCGCCACTTCCCCCATCTCCGGCCGCTTAGGTAAGTCAAAGTAAATCCCTCCTCCCTCTTGGCTATAAACCCCCATTAAGAAAGGGATTTCGGGTTGTTGTTGAATCTACACTGGCTGGGTGCGTTTCGCTCTTGAGCTCTCGGAACCTTCAGATTAGGAGTTTTCGTGCTTGAGTTTTCTTGCTCATTCAAAGCTGTCCTGTTTGAGCTTCTCACTTGAATTCTTAATTTTCTTTTATGGCCGTCCTTGTTGAATTTTGGAAGCCTGATGTTGATTTATTGGGTTGATTCCCTTCTGATAGGACGAATCAATGCCGACATTAGGCTTTATCATGCTTTCTGGGGACAGCTTAGTTTGAGCATATCTATTCTTCTTCGAAATGCTTGAATAGCCGGGAAGCTTGTCTATTCGAGAGAAATCAAAGGAAATATTTTAGTTCTTGACTTATAAAAGTTTGGAGATCTGAAGTTTCTACAGTTGGTTTTGTAAAAAATATATAGAATAAAATATATCACAAGTTTGTTTAGCTATTTTGAGTGGGATTGAAGAACATGGTACTTGGAGATTATGCATTAACGTTTTTTTTAAAAATTCTGAAACACCATACATGCGGTGCATTGACAAATACAAGTTTCTCGTCTCCTATTTCTTTCTGCGATTGCTTACACATGCTTGAGCATCCATATGTTTCAATCGTATTCTTTCATTTAAAGGTTCATATTTACATACGTGCCAGCCGATTCTTATGTATTTGTATACCTACAACCTGAATTCAACTTCTTACGTTTCTACCACCCATACTTTTCCTGTCATATCAAAACAGTCATTGTGTTTACTTCTGAAAAAAGTAGGGGCGAAATACACGTTTTTGTAATGATACCAGGGTGTTTTAAGTATAAGTATTAAACTTTGGGCGTCTAATATGTAAATAAATAATAATTGTGTGGTATGTATATGTCAATCTTTCTGTTTTTTCTTTTGTTCATTTCGTTATGGACTCTTGCGCTATGGTATTCTTTTTTGTTCATAAGCAGCTGGCACTGTTTTTTTTTATTATTTCCTTGTTTTATTTTAGTTTTGGCATTTGCTTCGCCAACAGGGTTCTACTGTGGATCTTTATGTTTTGCTTTTATTTCCTGCTATGAAGAACTACTTTGTATTTTATGATTTCAATGGCTGAACATCTTACCTTTCCCATTTTTCTCTTCTGACATTGGAATCTGTCTGTGTTGCTCTCTTGCAACTTCTCTATGTTATCATTGCTGTCCCTGTTTTTTTATATTACTTTTTTATGGGTTTTCCCTGGCTGATCCTTCATGTTAACATCCATGCTTCTGACGCCTTTCTCTTACAGAGTAACTTTATAAAAAAATAACAAATTTGGATAATTTATCTTGTTTTGAATCATGAAATCAACTTGGACTGTTTGGCTGAAATCCTCTATAAAAGGAGATCATTTTTTCATTGGTAAAGATGATTGGAACTTAATCTATATTTGTTGTGGCATTTTCTAAGAACAAATCGAATTCCAATTTATTCTTATTCACACTTCAGTTGGATTTCTTTCATGGAAGGGGCAGTGAACCAAATACAAGATCTTTTCAAGAAGCCAAATAATTTTACTGACGTATTTGCCATTGTTCTGTTTGTGCTGGACAAAACCTCTTTGAAACAGGGGGGAGATGGGGGACTTTTGCTGGCATATATGCATCAATGGATGGAATGGGATGAATATATATATATATATATATATCTTGTCGCATTCTTTATTTTTCCCTTCATTGTTAGGCCTAGAATTCAAGTTCCACCTCATTAGACAATAGAGAATAAAGAACTCAAGTAAAAAAGG